>NC_069405.1:16353666-16597981 GCF_026875155.1 Cherax quadricarinatus | reverse complement strand
TGAGTGGGTTCGAACCCCACTCAAGGTATTTTTTTATGACTGGGTTCGAACCCCACTCAAGGTATTTTTTATGAGTGGGTTCGAACCCTACTCAAGGTATTTTTTATGAGTGGGTTCGAACCCCACTCAAGGTATTTTTTATGAGTGGGTTCAAACCCCACTCAAGGTTTTTTTATGAGTGGGTTCGAACCCCACTCAAGGTTTTTTTTATGAGTGGGTTCGAACCCCACTCAAGGCATTTTTTTATGTGTGGGTTCGAACCCCATTCAAGGTATTTTTTATGAGTGGGTTCGAACCCCACTCAAGGTATTTTTTATGAGTGGGTTCGAATCCCACTCAAATTTTTTTTATGAGTGGGTTCGAACCCCACTCAAGGTTTTTTTTATGAGTGGGTTCGAACCCTACTCAAGGTATTTTTTTGTGGGTTCGAACCCCACTCAAGGTATTTTTTATGTGTGGGTTCGAACCCCACTCAAGGTATTTTTTTGTGTGGGTTCGAACCCCACTCAAGGTATTTTTTATGACTTGGTTCGAACCCCACTCAAGGTATTTTTTTATGACTTGGTTCGAACCCCACTCAAGGTATTTTTTATGACTTGGTTCGAACCCCACTTAAGGTATTTTTTTATGACTTGGTTCGAACCCCACTCAAGGTATTTTTTTATGATTGGTTCGAACCCCACTCAATGATTTTTGATACTTGGTTCGAACCCCACTCAAAGGGATTTTTTTATGACTTGGTTCGAACCCCCACTCAAGGTATTTTTTTATGGACTTGGTTCGAACCCCTCCAAGGTATTTTTTATGACTTGGTTCGAACCCACTCAAGGTATTTTTTATGACTTGGGTTCGAACCCCACTCAAGGTATTTTTTTATGACTTGGTTCGAACCCCACTCAAGGTATTTTTTTATGACTTGGTTCGAACCCCACTCAAGGTATTTTTTTATGACTTGGTTCCGAACCCCAACTTAAGGTATTTTTTTATGAGTAGGTTCGAACCCCACTCAAGGTATTTTTTTATGAGTGGGATTCGAACCCCACTCAAGGTATTTTTTATGAGTGGGTTCGAACCCCACTCAAGGTATTTTTTCATGACTTGGTTCGAACCCCACTCAAAGTATCTTTTTATGACTTGGTTGAACCCATCAATGCGTATTTTTTTTATGACTTGGTTCGAACCCCACTCAAGGTATTTTTTTATGAGTGGGTTCGAACCCCACTCAAGGTATTTTTTTATGAGTGGGTTCGAACCCCACTCAAGGTATTTTTAATGAGTGGGTTCGAACCCCACTCAAGGTATTTTTTGGTGTGTGTTCGAACCCCACTCAAGGTATTTTTTGTGTGGGTTCGAACCCCACTCAAGGTATTTTTTTATGTGTGGGTTCGATCCCCACTCAAGGTATTTTTTATGAGTGGGTTCGAACCCCACTTCCAACATGGTATTTTTTTATGAGTGAGGTTGAAACCCCATCAAGCAGTTTTTTTATGAGTGGGTTGAAACCCCACTAAGGTTTTTTTTTGAGTGGATTCGAACCCATCAAGGTATTTTTTTTATGTGTGGGTTCGAACCCCATTCAAGGTATTTTTTATGAGTGGGTTCGAACCCCACTCAAGGTATTTTTTTATGAGTGGGTTCGAACCCCACTCAAATATTTTTTTATGAGTGGGTTGAACCCACTCAAGTTTTTTTTTTGTTGAGTGGGTTTCGAACCCACTAAATGTATTTTTTGTGGAGTTCGTACCCACTCGAGGTATTTTTTTTGTGTGGGTTCGAACCCCATCTCTAGGTATTTTTTTGTGTGGGTTTCGAACCCCACTCAAGGATATTTTTTTATGAGTGGTGTTCGAACCCCACTCAAGAGTATTTTTTATGAGTGGGTTCAGCTCACCCCACTGACAAGGTATTTTTTATGAGTGGGTTCGAACCCCACTCAACGGTATTTTTTGAGTGGGTTCGACCCTACTCAAGGTATTTTTATGAGTGGGTTTCGAACCCCATTCAAGGTATTTTTATGAGTGGGTTCGAACCCCACTCAAGGTATTTTTTATGAGTGGGTAGGGTAGGGGTAGCTTCGAAGCCCATCAAGCGGTATTTTTTATGAGTGGGTTCGAACCCCACTCAAGGTATTTTTTGAGTGGGTTCGAACCCCACTCAAGGTGTTTTATATGAGTGGGTTCGAACCCCACTCAAGGTATTTTTTATGAGTGGGCTCGAACCCCACTCAAGGTTATTTTTTATGACTTGGTTCGAACCCACTCAAGGTATTTTTTTATGACTTGGTTCGAACCCCACTCAAGGTATTTTTTTAATAGTGGGTTCGAACCCCACTCAAGGTATTTTTTTATGAGTGGGTTCGAACCCCACTCAAGATATTTTTTATGTGGGTTCGAACCCCACTCAAGGTATTTTTTATGAGTGGGTTCGAACCCCACTCAAGGTATTTTTTTATGACTTGGTTCGAACCCCACTCAAGGTATCTTTTTATGACTTGGTTCGAACCCCACTCAAGGTATTTTTTTATGACTTGGTTCGAAGCCCACTCAAGGTATTTTTTATGAGTGGGTTTGAACCCCACTTAAGGTATTTTTTTATGACTTGGTTCGAACCCCACTCAAGGTATTTTTTTATGACTTGGTTCGAACCCCACTCAAGGTATTTTTTTATGACTTGGTTCGAACCCCACTCAAGGTATTTTTTATGACTTGGTTCGAACCCCACTCAAGGTATTTTTTTTTGACTTGGTTCGAACCCCACTCAAGGTATTTTTTTATGACTTGGTTCGAACCCCACTCAAGGTATTTTTTATGACTTGGTTCGAACCCCACTCAACGGTATTTTTTTATGACTTGGGTTCTGACCCCAACTCGAGGTATTTTTTTCCCAATGCAACCGACTATTACAATTCCGCCCTAATAACTTGTAAAACCAAAATTTCTTTTAATGTTGTGAAAAAATCATAAGAATATCTTGATAGATAGTGAAAAAACAGTACTTCTAATATAATACTTTTAAGAAAAACTAAAACATGAATGATGGCCGAGATTCATAATAAACTGGATGTTCCAACATTGTAAACTTGTTGTACTCATTAGGTACTCAGTAGGCACTCAGTAGGTGTTCATTAGGTACTCTGAAGGTACTCAGTAAGGCTCAGTAGGTACTCAGTAGGTATAGGTGCTCGCCTCAGTAGGTGTCAGCAGGTACTCAGCAGGTGCTCTGCCTCAGTAGGTACTCAGAAGGTATCAGTAGTGCTCAGTAGTACTCAGTAGGTGCTCTGCTCAGTAGGTGCCTCAGCAGAGTCTCAGTAGGTGCTCTGCCCCCTCAGTAGAGTGCCTCACGCAGGTACTCAGAAGGTACTCAGTAGGTGCTCAGCAGGTACTCAGTAGGTTACTCAGTAGGTGCTCTGCTCAGTGGTGCTCAGCAGGTACTCAGAATGGTACTCAGTAGGGGGCTCAGTAGGTGCCTCGCAGGTACTCTGAAGGTACTCAGTAGGGACTCAGTGGTGCTCAGCAGGTACTCAGAAGGTACTCAGTTAGGGACTCAGTAGCGTGCTCAGCAGTACTCATGAAGCGTAATCAGCAGGTACTCAGAAGGTACTCAGTAGGGACTCAGTAGGATGCTCAGCAGGTACTAGAAGGTAATCAGAAGGTACTCAGGAGGTGCCTCAGCAGGTATCAGAAGGTACTCAGTGTAGGGACTCAGTAGGTGCCAGCAGGTTACTCAGAAGGTACTCAGTAGGGACTCAGTAGATGTGCTCAGCAGGTACTCAGAAGGTACTTCAGTAGGGACTCAGTAGGTGCAACTCAGCAGGTACTCAGAGGTACTCAGTAGGGACTCAGTAGGTTGCTCAGCAGTTACTCATAAGGTACTCAGTAGGGACTCAGTAGGTGCTCAGCAGGTATCAGAAGGTACTCAGTATGGGGACTCAGTAGGTGCCTCAGCAGGGTACTCAGAAAGGTACTCAGTAGGGATAGTAGGACGCTGCTCAGCAGGTACTCAGAAGGTACTCAGTAGGGACTCAGTAGGTGCTCAGCAGGTACTCAGAAGGTACTCAGTAGGGACTCAGTAGGTGCTCAGCAGGTACTCAGAAGGTACTCAGTAGGGACTCAGTAGGTGCTCAGCAGGTATCAGAAGGTACTCCAGTAGGGACTCAGTTAGTGTGCCTCAGCAAGGTCTCAGAAAGGTACTCAGTAGGGACTCAGTAGGTGCTCAGCAGGTACTCAGAAGGTCTCAGTAGGGACTCAGTAGAGTGAATCAGCAGGTACTCAGAATGGGTACTCAGTAGGGACTCAGTAGGTGCTCAGCAGGTACTCAGAAGGTACTCAGTAGGGACTCAGTAGGTGCTCAGCAGGTACTCAGAAGGTACTCAGTAGGTACTCAATAAGAGATAAGATTTCGTTAGTATTTTTAAGCTATGTTATTGATGTTTAATTATTGTTGGTTCCAATATGTTGTCACTAGAATTTATTTTTAGCAGTAATATATGGTATAAAGTTAATTTTTGATGTGTGTTTATTTTACTAGTGTTAGTATTTATTGTAGTAATTATTGTGAGTTGAAATAAGACTTTATAAGAGGCGAGTTAAACTGCTTTTGTACTTTTGTGTAAGAACTTGTATTGAAACTCTGATGGTAAATTATTATGTAAACAAACTTTATAACCCATAACCCGGCCGGGTTTTAAACCCGCGGTCAGAGAGTCTCACAACTCCAGACCGTCGTGTTAGCCACTAGACCAGCTAGCTTAAACCCGCGGTCAGAGAGTCTCACAACTCCAGACCGTCGTGTTAGCCACTAGACCAGCTAGCTGAAACCCGCGGTCAGATGAGTTCTCACAATCTCCAGACCGTCGTGTTAGCCACTAGTCCAGTAGTTAAACCGGCGGTCAGAGAGTCTCACAACTCCAGACCGTCGTGTTAGCCACTAGACCAGCGAGCTTAAACCCGCGGTCAGAGAGACTCACAACGCCAGACCGTCGTGTTAGCCACTAGACCAGCGAGCTTAAACCCGCGGTCAGAGACGTCTCACAACCCAGACCGTGTGTTAGCCACTAGACCAGTAGCTTAAACCGCGGTCAGAGAGACTCACCAACTCCAGACCGTCGTGTTAGCCATAGACCAGCGAGCTTAAACCGCGGTCAGAGAGACTCACATCGCCAGACCGTCGTGTTAGCCACTAGACCAGCGAGCTTAAACCCGCGGTCAGAGAGTCTCCACAACTCCAGAACCGTCGTTTAGCTACTAGACCAGCTGCTTAAACCCGCGATCAGAGAGTCTCATATCTCCAGACCGTTCGTGTTAGCCACTAGCACCAGCTAGCTTAACCCGCGATCAGAGAGTTCATATCTCCAGACCGTCGTGTTAGCCACTAGACAGCTAGACTTAAACCCGCGATCAGAGAGTCTCATATCTCCAGACGTCGTGTTAGCCACTAGACCAGCTAGCTTAAACCCGCGATCAGAGAGTCTCATATCTCCAGACCGTCGTGTTAGAACCACTAGACAGCTTGCTTAAACCGCGGTCAGAGAGTCTACATATCTCCAGACGTCGTGTTAGCCACTTGACCAGCTAGCTTAAACCGCGGTCAAAAGAGTCTCATACTCCAGACCGTCGTGTTAGCCACTAGACCAGCTAGCTTAAACCCGCGGGTCAGAGAAGAGTCTCAAACTCCAGACCGTCGTGTTAGCACTGACCAGCTGCTTAAACCCGCGTCAGAGAGTCTCATACTCCAGACCGTCTTGTGTTAGCCACTAGACCAGCTAGCTTAAACCGCGATCAGAGGTCTCTACTCCAGACCGTGTGTTAGCCACTAGACCAGCTAGCTTAAACCCGCGGTCGAGAGTCTCATAACTCCAGACCGTCGTGTTAGCCATAGACCAGCTAGCTTAAACCCGCGGACGAGAGTCTCACATCTCCAGACCGTCGTGTTAGCCACTAGACCAGCTAGCCTTAAACCAGCGGTCAGAGAGTTCACAAACTCCAGACCGTCGTGTTAGCCACTAGACCAGCTCAGCTTAAACCGCGGTCAGAGAGTCTACATCTCCAGACCGGTGTTAGCCCACTAGACCAGCTAGCTTAACCCGCGGTCAGAGAGCTCCATCTCCAGACCCGTCGGTTAGCACTAGGCCAGCTAGCTTAAAACCCGCGGTCAGGAGTCTCACAACTCCCAGACCGTCGTGTTAGCCACTAGACCAGTCTAACTTAAACCCGCTGGTCAGAGAGACTCACTAACTCCAGACCGTCGTGTTAGCACTAGACCAGCTAAGCTTAAACCCGCGGTCAGAGAGTCTCACATCTCCAGACCGTCGTGTTAGCCATCCTAGACGCTAGCTTAACCCGCGGTCATGTCAGAGAGTCTCACATCTCCAGACCGTCGTGTTAGCCACTAGAGAGCTAGCTTAAACCCGCGGTCTGAGAGTCGTCACTCTCCAGACCGTCGTGTTAGCCACTAGACCAGCTAGCTTAAACCCGCGGTCAGAGAGTCTCACAACTCCAGACCGTCGTGTTAGCCACTAGACCAGCTAACTTAAACCCCGCGAGTCAGAGAGACTCACAACTCCAGACCGTCAGTTAGCCACTTAGACCAGATAGCTTAAACCGCGGTCAGAGGAGTCTCACAACTCCAGACCGTCGTGTTAGCCACTAGACCAGCTAGCTTAAACCCGCGGTCAGAGAGACTCACAACTCCAGGCCGTCGTGTTAGTGTGGTGTGTGTACTTGTTGAGTGTGGTGTGTGTACTTGTTGAGTGTGGTGTGTGCACTTGTTGAGTGTGGTGTGTGTACTTGTTGAGTGGGTGATTTTTGTTGGGTGTACTTGCTTGAGTGTGGTGTGTGCACTTGTTGCGTGTGGTAGTGTGACTTGTTGAGTGTGGTGGTGTGTTTGTACTTGTTGGAGTGTGGTGTGTTTTACTTGTTGAGTATGTGGTGGTGTACTTGTTGGTGTGTTGTGTGCTACTTGGTGAGTGTGGCTGTGTGACTTGTTGAGTGTGGTGTGTGCACTTGTTGAGTGTGGTGTGTGCACTTGTTGAGTGTGGTGTGTGTACTTGTTGAGTGTGGTGTGTGTACTTGTTGAGTGTGGTGTGTGTATTGTTGAGTGTGTGTGTGCACTTGTTGAGTGTGGTGAGTGTGTACTTGTTGAGTGTAATGTGGTTGTACTTGTTGGAGTGTGGGTTGGTGTACTTGGTTGAGTGTGGTTGTGTTGTACTTGTTGAGTGTGCTTGTGTGCACTTGTTGAGTGTGGTGTGTGTACTTGTGGAGTGTGGTGGTGCACTTGTTGAGTGTGGTGTGTGGCTGCACTTGTTGAGTGTGGTGTGTGCACTGTTTGAGTGTGGTGTGTGTACTTGTTGAGTGTGGTGTGTTGTACTTGTTGCGTGTGGTGGGCATGTTGAGTGTGGTGATGTGCACTTGTTGCCAGTGTGGTTGTGTGCACTTGTTGAGTGTGGCTGTGTGCACTTTGTGGAGTGTGGTGTGTGCACTTGTTGGAGTGGTTGTGTGTACTTGGTTGAGTGTGGCTGTGTGTGTACTTGTTGAGTGTCGGTGTGTGTACTTGTTGAGTGTGGTGTGTGCACTTGATTGAGTGTGGGTGTGCACTTGGTTGAGTGTGGTAGTATGATGTGTACTTGTTGAGTGTGGCTGTGTGTACTTGTTGAGTGTGGTGTGTGTACTTGTTGAGTGTGGTGTGTGACTTGTTGAGTGTTGGTGTGTGCACTTGTTGAGTGTGGTGTGTGCACTTGTTGAGTGTGGTTGGTGCACTTGTGTGAGTGTGTGTGTGTACTTGTGAGTGTGGTGTGTTGTACTTGTTGAGTTTGATTGTGCACTTGTTGAGTGTGGTGTGTGCACTTGTTGAGTGTGGTGTGTGCACTTGTTGAGTGTGGTTGTGCTGCACTTGTTGAGTGTGGTGTGTGTACTTGTTGAGTGTGGTGTGTCTATGTACTCTACATATGCGCTAATGCAGTGTGTTGTGTGCACTTGTTGAGTGTGGTTGTGTGATCGAATTGTTGAGTGTTGGTGTGTGGACTTGTTGAGTGTGGTGTGTGTACTTGTTGGTGTGGTTGTGGTGCACTTGTTGAGTGTGTGTGTGCACTGTTGAGTGTGGTGTGTGCACTTGTTGAGTGTGGTGTGTGTACTGTTGAGTGTGGTGTGTATACTTGTGAGTGTGGTGTGTGTACTTGTTGAAGTGTGGTGTGTGCATCTTGTTGAGTGTGGTGTGGTGTACTTGTTGAGTGTGATTGTGCACTTGTTGAGTGTGGTGTGTGCACTTGTTGAGTGTGGTGTGTGCACTTGTTGAGTGTGGTGTGTGCACTTGTTGAGGTGTGGTGTGTGTACTTGTTGAGTGTGGTGTGTGTACTTGTTGAGTGTGGTGTGTCACTTGTTGAGTGTGGTGTGTGCACTTGTTGAGTGTGGTGTTGTTGTACTTGTTGAGTGTGGTGTGTGTACTTGTTGTGTGGGGTGTGCTGACTTGTTGTGTGTGGTGTGTGCCACTTGTTGAGTGTGGTGTGTGCCACTTGTTGAGTGTGGTGTGTGTACTTGTTGGTGTGGTGTTTTATTAATACTTGTGGAAGTGTGGTGTGTGTAATTGCTTGGATGTGTTGTGTGCACTTGTTGAGTGTGGTGTGGTGTACTTGTTGAGTGTGGTGTGATGTACTATGTTGAGTTGGATGTGTGCCATTCCACTTGTTTTGAGTGTGGAGTGTGTACTTTTTGAGTGTGGTGTGTGCACTTGTTGAGTGTGGTGTGTGTACTTGTTAGTGTGGTGTGTGCACTTGTTGAGTGTGGTGTGTGCACTTATTGTTGAGTGTGGTGTGTGTACTTGTTGAGAGTGGTGTGTGTACTTGTTGAGTGTGGTGTGTTGTACTTGTTGAGTGTTGATGTGTGCGCTTGTTGAGTGTGGTGTGTGCACTTTTTGAGTGTGGTGTGTGCCACTTGTTGATTGTGCTGTGTGTACTTGTTGAGTGTGGTGTGGTGCACTTGAGTGTGGTGTGTTGTGTGCACTTGTTGAGTGTAGTGTGTGCACTTGTTTGAGTGTGTGTGTGCACTTGTTGAGTGATCGAGGGGATCGAGAGGGGAGATGGGAGAGAGAGGTGGTGGGGAGCGGGGGGGTGGAGGGGCTTGGGCGGTGGTTGGCGTAGGGGATTAGTGGGCTCGGGAGGGGGCGGGGAATGCGGGTGCGGGGTGTTAGGGGCACTGGGGGCGAGGGGAGGGGAGAGGTTGTGGATGAGGCGGGGGGTGGAGGGGCGGGCGGTGGTAGGGGAGGGGATTGGTGGGCTGGGGGGGAGGGCTGTCGGGAATGCGGGTTGGCGGGGGTGTTAGGGGCGGGGGGAGAGGGGAGGGAGAGGTGTGAGGGGCGGGGGGTGGAGGGGCGGGCGGTGGGAAGGCGGAGAGGGATTGGTGGGCTGGGGGGAGGGGTCGGGGAATGCGGGTGGCGGGGGGTGTTTAGGGGCGGGGGGAAGAGGGAGCGGGGAGAGGTGGTTGAGGAGGGGGGGTGGGAGGGGCGGGAGGTATAGGCGTGGGGGGATTGGCTGGGCTGGGGGAGGGGGACGGGAATGCGGGGGCGGGGTGTAGGGGGGGGGCGAGGGAGGCGGAAGGGTTGTGGAGGGGCGGGGGGTGGAGGGGGCGGGCGGTGGTAGGCGGAGGGGATTGGTGGGCTGGGGTGAGGGGGAGTGGAATGCGGGATGGCGGGGGTGGCGGGGGTGTTAGGGGGCAGGACGAGGTGGTGGAGGATCGGGTGGGTGGAGGGTCGGGGGCTGGGTGGTAGGCGGAGGGGATTGGTGGCTGGGGGAGGAGGGGGAATGCGGTGGCGGGGGGTGTTAGGGGCGGGGGGGGTGAGGGCGCGGGGGAGAGGTGGTGGAGGAGCGGCGGGTGGAGGGGGGGCGGTGGTAGGCGTGAGGGATTGGTGGCGCTGGTGGAGGGGGCAGGGAATGCGGGCGGGTAGGGGGTTGTTAGGGGCGGGGGGGGGCGAAGGTGCGGGTGGAGAGGAAGGTGGTGGAGGAGCGGGGGTGGAGTGGGCGGGCGGTGGTAGGCGGGGGAGGGGATTGAGTGGGCTGGGGGAGGAGGTGGGGAATTGGGGTGGCGGGGTGTTCTTATGTTAGGTGCGGGGGGCGAGGGGCGAGGGAGGGGGGAGAGGTGGTGGGGTGCGGGGGGTGGAGGGGCGGGGAGGAGTGGTGGAGGAGCGGGGCGGTGTAGGGGCGGGGCGGGCTGGTAGGCGGAGGGGATTGGTGGATGGGGGGAGGGGGCGGGGACAATGCGCGCCTGGCGGGGTGTTAGGGGCGGGGGGCGAGGGGCAGGGGAAGAGGGGGTGGAGGCAGCGGGGGGTGAGGGGGCGGGCGGTGGTTGGCGGAGGGGTATTGGTGGCTGGGGGGAGGGGGCGGGAATTCGTATGGTGGGGTGGTGTTATGGGCGGGGGGGTCTAGAGTGTGGGCGGATGGCGGGCCGCCCCCCCCCCCCCCCCCGGCGTGGAATGCACGGTGGCGGTGGGTGTTAGGGGCGGGGGGAGAGGCGAGGGGCGGGGGAGAGGTGTGTGGAGTAGCGGGGGTGGAGGGTAGTGGGCGGGTGTTTAGGCAGAGGGGGAAAATTGGTGGGCTGGGGGAGGGGGTGGGGATGCGGGGGTGGCGGGGATGTTAGGGCGGGGGCGAGCGGGGTGGGGGAGAGGTGGTGGAGGAGCGAGGGGTGGAGGGCGGAGAGAGGTGGTAGGCAGAGGGGATTGGTGGGCTGGGGGGAGGGGGCGGGGAAATGCGGGTGGCGGTACGGGTGTTAGGGGCGGGGGCGAGGGGGGGGGAGAGGTGGATAATGATAGAGTAGACTAAGACCTTACCATAGGTAGTAATAGCCGATATGTAGGCAAACATTAGGATAAGTTAGCTAGGGAGAACTGCAGCCCTAGTCTCTTGAATGGCGGGGGCGCAGGTCACAAAAGACAGAATAGCCGTCCTTTCTTACGATAGACACCGACTGGACGAGACGTGCCGTTGAACAGCAGTGCGGCGCCCCCACGTGTCTTCACATCGAGACTGGGGAAAATCTCGGTAGAGGCACCTCGATGTACCGTAGATGATTCCTCCTTCAGCCCATACAGTAAGACAAAGATATTCACCTTTTCCCGTAGATCTGGCCAGGTGCAGTGACTTAGGAGATTGTGGGTTGAGTGAACTGTCCCGGGCTTCGGCGTGCCTACAGAGAAGAGAGCATGGCCAGTAAGTACCAGCTGTCTCAGAGCCGTTTGAAGCTAGCGTCTGAGTCTGCATAGTTATACTAGGGGATACATACCCTCTTGGATATAGGAATTTCTGAGGTGCAGGCATGACACTAATAACGATTGAATATTGCAGGATTTAATGCTCCCGGTTGCATGTGGTTCCTAAGGGGAAGTCCAAAGGGGCTAAAGCTAGGCTTAGGAAGTTGAAGATCAGGATATATGCTGCAACACCAAGTAAGTTAGTCCTTTATACGTGCATGCAGGCAAAGATTCTTGCAATAACAATCATTTGTGAAAAATCTGTTCTATAAGCCACTTGTGAGGCTGAGGTACCCACCTCAGAGCTCGGTGTCAACAGAGTTTGCCAGGGTAGGCGACTCACTTGGAGGCAGTCCACACAAATTTTCACACCCTCGTACTGCCAAAATTTTAAATATGCGGAAAGAACTTAATATTCCAAGCATTAGAGATCGTGTTACTGAAAGAAATATCCTTATTGGGGTCAATATGCTTAGGCTAGCCCATTCAAACCCCTGCACAGAAGCCCTCCAAACTTTCCTCAGCACTGGTGAACATCCTTCCAGATGGATCGAAAAAACTGGAACCGACCTCCGCATGAACCAGCTACATGATCTATATCAAGTTGGACAACAGAGACATTTCCCTGCTCCATGGGATATTACCCCATTCCAAACTACCATTCCTCCATTTCCCCCCAAAACTCTTCTTAAATCACAACCAAAGCTTCGTCTTGAAGCCAAACATGATGTCTTAGAAGGAAGCTCTGGCATCTTCGAGACCCACGCCTCGTCATTCAAACTTGGGCTGCCAGTTCTCCCTAGCTAACATAAACTAGTGTTTGCCTACATTCGGCCTATTACTACCTATGTTAAGGTCTTAGGTCTACATTATTATTATCTACAGTTGCCTCAAAAATCCTAATATTAGTGTACTAACAGTATAAACTACCTACTTCTTCCCTGAAGGGTAAATCTATCAATTAAGAAGTACCTTCCAACCACCTTCGCCAACCCGGGTGTGTGTGTTTTGGTTGGGTGTAAGGGCCACCCAACTCAGCCATTCCAACGGCCATGCTGGGACCTTTGTACGCCGTATCTATCCTGTGGAACTTTAGGGACCAAATAAATTTCCACACTCCATACTACTGAATCTAAGTTCAGCATTAGAAAATCCCAGACTGTGACAGTGCACAGATACCAGTACAAATTAGGTCAGAAGCTACAGCTCAGGACCTGAGTTTTTCAGAGTGTCTAAGCGACACACAGCCTCAGTACAACGTCGAAAATCACTCAGTCTAGACCATGTTCTGTGAACAGAGTTCCACAGAACCAAAAACAAGCCCAGTCACGCTAGCCAGTGCTGTAAATACCGAATTACAAAAAATATCTACCTGGATGAGTTGGTTTAGAAAGACACGTAAGCAAACACTATAACATATTTATTAGAAAACGTTTCGGTCCTGGAACCTTGATCACTTCTAACCAAGGTTCCAGGACCGAAACGTTTTCTAATAAATATGTTATAGTGTTTGCTTACGTGTCTTTCTAAACCAACTTGTCGGTATTTATTACCAAGGTTTATACCACCTGGATGAGTACTAACAAACTTACTCTAAACATTGACAAAACCTACTTCATTCAGTTTGGTAACAGAGTTACAGACGTCCCTCTTAACATAATGATAAACGGATCACCTGTCACAAAACTCACAGAGGGAAAATTCTTAGGAATCTACCTCGATAACAGACTCAAATTTCAAACACATATACAACAAATTTCCAAAAAAATTTCCAAGACCGTAGGCGTACTATCGAAGATACGGTACTATGTTCAACAGTCAGCCCTCCTGGCCCTATATCACTCACTTATTTACCCCTATCTTACCTATGGAGTTTGTGCATGGGGCTCAACAACAATAAACCATCTCAGACCATTAATTACCCAACAAAAGGCTGCAGTCAGAATGATAAATTCCCACTACAGGAAGCACACTCCACCAATATTCAAAACTCTAAACCTGCTCACCATACAAAACATCCATACTTATTACTGCACCTACTACATTCATAGAACACTTAATTCTGATATAAACCCTCCCCTCAAACGTCTCCTTAGCAACCTCAACAGAACACATGACCATAACACAAGGCACAGATACAGATCACTCTTTGATGTTCCTCGAGTCCATCTCACGCTATGCAAAAACTCAATGCACATAAAAGGCCCTAAAATCTGGAATTCATTACCTGTGAATATAAAAGAAACACTGTTTATAAATTCAAGTCTCTTCTCAAAAATCACTTACTCACCCACAACTAAATAAATACTGAATAATTGTATCTCATAAATTATATCTCGTAAATGTTTCTCAATATTGTATCTCATAAATGTCTAACCTGTGACCCAATCAAACTTTATTTTTTAATTACATTACCTAACAGAATACTCCATTCTACTGAATGCTCAGCAATGCAGTAAATGGCCATATGACCTGTCTTTGTAATACTCTTTTTTTTTTTCAACAAGTCGGCCGTCTCCCACCGAGGCAGGGTGACCCAAAAAAGAAAGAAAATCCCCAAAAAGAAAATACTTTCATCATCATTCAACACTTTCACCACACTCACACATTATCACTGCTTTTGCAGAGGTGCTCAGAATACAACAGTTTAGAAGCATGTACGTATAAAGATACACAACATACCCCTCCAAACTGCCAATATCCCAAACCCCTCCTTTAAAGTGCAGGCATTGTACTTCCCCATTTCCGGGACTCAAGTCCGCCCTTATGAAAATAACCGGTTTCCCTGAATCCCTTCACTAAATTTTCCCCTCTCACACTCCAAAGATTGTCAGGTCCCAATATCATTTTCTACATTCCTCCTATCAACACGCTCATGCACGCTTGCTGGAAGCCAAGCCCTCCCCCCCCCAAAACCTCCTTTACCCCCTCTTTCCAACCCTTTGGGGGACACCCCTACCCCCCTTCCTTCCTCTTGGATTTATATGCTTTCCATGCATTCTTTTGACTATTCTCTCAAAATGACTAAACCACCTCAACAACCCCCTTTTGCCCTCTGCTAATATTTTTATTTACTCCACACCTTCTCCAAATTTCCACACTCCCGAATTTTCTGCATATATTTACCCCAACATTCCCCTTAAAAGGGACATCTCCACTGCCCCCAAACCGTCCCCTCCTGCTGCATTTACCCCCCCAAGCTTCACCCCATATAAGAGTGTTGGTACTACTATACCTTCAACATTCCCTTCTTTGCCCCCATAGATAACTTTTTTTTGATCCACATGTACCTCAACGCCCATCACCTTTTTTTTTCCTCATCAATTCTATGTTTAAACCCTACCCTTTCAAATCCACCCGCCCAACTCAACCCCAAATTTTCTAAAACATTCACTTTTTCCCAACTCCCCCCCCCAATTTGAATCCAATTTTTTTTATCAAAATCATTTGATACCCCTCACCTTACCTTTTCTATGTTCACTTTAAAACTTTTACCTTTACACACATTTCAAAATCTACTAACCTTTGAATTTTTTCTTTAGAATCTCCCTAAGCCAGTATCATCACAAAAAGTAATGTGTCAATTCCCATTTTGAATTTGATTCCCCCTAATTTAATCCCACCCCTTCCCAACCCCTAGCATTTACTTTTTTTACAACCCCCTCTATAAATATATTTTAAAAAACCAGGTGACTTTAAAATCCCTGTCCCAAAACCTCTTTTTTCCTGGAAACATTCTCCCCCTCTTTACACACCCTAACCTGAGCCTACTATCCCATAAAAGCTCTTTTTCAAAGCATTTTTGTGTGTGTACTCACCTATTTGTACTCACCTATTTGTGGTTGCGGGGGGCGAGTCCTAGCTCCTGGCCCCCCCCTCTTCACCGGTTTCTACTAGGCCCTCTCTCTCCCCCCCCCAGACTTTTTCAAACCTCGTCTTAAAACTGTGTATTTTTCCTGCCTCCCCTACGTCATTTTCTAGGCTATTCCCTGCCCTTCAACTCTATGACTGAAGAAATACTTCCTACTATCTCTCTACCATTTTTTCTTCAACTCCCAAATTTTGGGGCCCCTTTTTTTTTCTGTGTCCCCTCCCGGAAAAATCCTGTCTTTGTCCCCCTTGTCCTTCCAGCATATTTTATTGCGTTTTCATGTCTCCCCCCCACCCTCCTGTCCTCCAGTGTGGTTAGGGCCGATTTCCCTTAATCTTTCTTCATAGGCTTCCCCCCTTTGCTCTGTAATAACCTTGTCGCAAACCTTTGTACTTTCTCTAGTTTCTTGACGTGCTTTATCAAGTGCGGGTTCCAAACAGGTGCTGCATACTCCAGTATGGGCCTGACATACACGTGTACGGGTTTTCTTGAATAATTCCTTACTAAGGTATCGGAATGCTGTTCTCAGGTTTGCCGGGCGCCCATATGCTGCAGCAGTTATCTAAATTGGGATGTGTCTTCCGGAGACATGCTCGGTGTTATACTCACCCCAAGATCTTTTCTCCTTGAGTGAGGTTTGCAGTTTTTGGGGCCACCTAGCCTAAAACTCTTTTCTGTGGTCTTCTGTGGCCCCTCCCCCATCTTCAGGGACTTTGCATTTGGCAGGTTTTAAATTCTAGAAGCCATTTGCTGGACCAGGGTGTCCAGTCTGCCCCAGGTCTCTTTGAATTTCCTGCCTGGTCCTCATCAGTTTTAAAATTCCCTCCTCTTTAAAACTTCACATCATCTGCAAACAGGGACACTTCTGAGTCTAACCCTTCCGTCATGTCTTTCACATATACCCAAAAAAGCATGGTCCTAGGACCGACCCCTGTGGGGCCCCGCTCGTCACAGGTGCCCACTGTGATACATCATTACGTACCATGACTCGTTGTTGCCTCCCTGTCAGGTATTCTCTGATCCATTGCAGTGCCCTTCCTGTTTATCGCCTGATGCTCTAGCTTCTGCACTATCTCTTGTGAGGAACTGTGTCAAAGGCCTTCTTGCAGTCCAAGAAGATGCAATCAACCCACCCCTCTCTCTCTTTGTCTTACTTCTGTTATTTTAATCATAAAACTCCAGAAGGTTTGTGACACAGGATTTGCCTTCCGTGAATCCGTGCTGGTTGGCATTTATACTCCTGTTCCGTTCCAGGTGCTCCACCACTCTCCTCCTGATAATCTTCTCCATAATTTTGCATACTATACACGTAAATGACACAGGTCTATAGTTTAGTGCCTCTTTTCTGTCTCCTTTTTTTAAAAATGGGAACTACATTTGCCGTCTTCCATACCTCAGGTAGTTGCCCAGTTTCCAGGGATGTGTTGAAGATTGTGGTAAGTGGCACGCACAACATATCTGCTCCCTCTCTAAGGACCCACGGGAGATTTTTGTCTGGTCCCATTGCCTTTGAGGTATCGATATCCCTTAGCAGTTTCTTCACCTCCTCCTCATCTGTATCTATGTCGTCCAACACTTGTTGGTGTATTCCTTGCTGGTGTCCCCATCTGGTCTGTCCCCCCAGAGTCCTTCCTGTCTCGTGTTGAGCTCCTCACATACCTCTTGATCGTTTCTTGTGAGTTCTCCACCTTCTTTCCTCAGCCTATCACCTGGTCCTTGACTGTTGTCTTCCTCCTAATGTGGCTATACAGCAGTTTCGGGTCAGATTTGACTTTCGATGCTATGTCGTTTTCATACTGTCGCTGGGCCTCCCTCCTTATCTGTGCATACTCGTTTCTGGCTCTTCTACTAATCTCCTTGTTTTCCTGGGTCCTATGCCTCCTGTACCTTTTCCATTCTCTGTTGCACTTAGTTTTTGCCTCCCTACACCTTCGGGTAAACCAAGGACTCGTTTTGGTCTTCCTATTATTTCCGTTTCCCTTGGGAACAAAACTTTCCTCTGCCTCCTTGCACTTTGTTGCCACATATTCCATCATCTCGTTTACTGATTTTCCTACCATTTCTCTGTCCCACTGAACCTCCTGCAGGAAGTTTCTCATACCTGTGTAGTCCCCCCTTTTATAGTTTGGCCTGTCCCCTTCAGTTCCTGTTACCTTCTCCACTTGTAACTCTACTATATAGTCAAAACTCAGAACCACATGATCGCTAGCTCCAAGGGGCCTCTCATAAGTGATGTCCTCAATGTCTGAACTGCTCAGGGTGAACACAAGATCCAGTCCCTTTCTGGCTCATCCTCCCCTCCTCTCTCTGGTTGTGTCCCTGCCATGTTGATGCATGAGGTTTTCAAGTACCACATCCATCATCTTGGCTCTCCATGTTTCGGGACCCCCATGTGGCTCCAGGTTTTCCCAGTCGATCTCCCTGTGGTTGAAATCGCCCATTACCAGTAACTTTGCTCTGCTCGAGTGAGCTCTTCTTGCCACCTCAGCCAGTGTGTCCACCATCACCCTGTTGTTTTCTTCGTACTCCTCTCTTGGCCTCCTGCAGTTCTGTGGTGGGTTTATACATCACTCCAATGACTACTTTATGTTCTCCGGACTGAATTGTACCTACAATGTAGTCTCTTTCTCCAATCATGTCCATCCCTTTTCCATTTCCTCAAAATCCCCATGGGTGTTTTATGAGCAGTGCAACCCTCCTCCCCCTCTACTCCTTCTATCTTTCCTCGGGATCTGATATCCTGTTGGGAAGATTGTGTCTGTTATTGTCTCAGCGAGTTTTGTTTCTGTGACTGCTATGATGTCTGGGGATTTTTCACTGATTCTTTCATTCCACTCCTCATGTTTAACATTATTCCATCCGCGTTTGTGTACCAAACCTTTAGTTTCTTTTCTATCATTGTGGTCATGCAAGAATATTGGGGTTGGGGAGCGAGAGCCTTGGTGGGGGCCTATATGGGGCTGTGGTGTAGGTGGGGTTTGTGTTGATGGGGGTGGGGTCAGAATGCCCATAAGGGACAGCTGTTGGGGTGAGGTTTGTGATATGGGGATTGGTGGCAGAGGGAACAGTGAGTGGGTTGTAGTATAGGTTGCTCAGTTGCGTTGGGAATGTCGCGGGTGGAGTCTTTTGGTGGGAAGGGGGGTTTTTGTTTGTGGGTTGTGTGTGTGTGTGTGTGTGCACTCACCTAGTTGAGATTGCAGGGGTCGAGTCCAAGCCCCCTGTGTGTGTGTGTGTGTGTGTGTGTGTGTGTGTTGTGTGTGTGTGTGTGTTGTGTGTGTTGTGTGTGTGTTGTGTGTGTGTGTTTGTGTGTTTGTGTGTGTTTGTGTGTGCATGTGTATGTGTATGAGTGTAAAATGATGTGTGTGTGTGTGTGTATGAGTGTGTGTGTGGTGTGTATGAGTGTGGGGTGTGTGTGTGTGTGTTTTATGAGTGTGTGTGCATGTGTGTGTATGAGTTTGTGTATGTGTGTGTGTACTCACCTATTTGTACTTCACCTATTTGTGGTTGCAGGGTCGAGTAAACAGCTCCTGGCCCCGCCTCTTCGCTGATTGCTACTAGGTCCTCTCTCTCCCTGCCCCATGAGCTCTATCATCCCATGCCTTAAAACTGTGTATGGTTCCTCCCCTCCCACCACATCACTTTCTAGGCATTCCATGGCCTGACTATTTCCTATGACTGAAGAAATACTTCCTAACATCCCTTTGATTCATCTGAGTCTTCAACTTCCAATTGTGACCTCTTGTGTCTGTGTCCCATCTTTTGGAACATCCCGTCTTTGTCCCCCTCGTCTATTCCGCGCAGAAATTTTATATGTCGTTATCATGTCTCCCCTGACCCTCCTGGCCTCCAGTGGGCTCAGGGCCGATTTCCTCAACCCTTTTTTCATAGGACAATCCCCGTAGCTCTGGGACTAGTCTTGTTGCAAACCTTTGCACTTTCTCTAATTTCTTGACGTGCTTGACTAGGTGTGGATTCCAAACTGGTGCTGCATACTCCAGTATGGGGCCTGACGTAGAATGGTGTACAGAGTCTTAACGAATCCTTACTGAGGTATCGGAACGCTATCCGTAGGTTTGCCAGGCGCCCGTATGCTGCAGCAGTTATCTGATTGATGTGTGCCTCAGGAGATATGCTCGGTGTTATACTCACCCCCAGATCTTTTTCCTTTAGTGGGGTTTGCATCTTTGGCCATCTAAAACTATATTGTGTCTGGGGTCTTCTTTGCCCTTCCCCAATCTTCATGACTTTGCTTTTTGGCAGGGTTAAATTCAAGGAGCCAGTTGCTGGACCAGGCTTGTAGCCTGTCCAGATCTCTTTGTAGTCCTGCCTGACCCTCGTCCATTCAAATTCTTCTCATTAACTTCACATCGTCTGCAAAAAAGGACACTTCTGAGTCTATCCCTTCCGTTATGTCGTTCACGTTACCAAGAACAGCACAGGTCCTAGGACTGACCCCTGAGGAAACCCCGCTTGTCACAGGCGCCCACTCTGACACCTCGTCGCGTACCATGACTCGTTGTTTCCTCCCTGCAGATATTCTTTGATCCATTGCAGTGCCTTTCCTGTTATGTGTGCCTGGTCCTCTAGCTTTTGCAGTAACCTCTTGTGAGGAACTGTGTCGAAAGCCTTCTTGCAGTCCAAAATACGCAGTCAATCCACCCCTCTCTCTCTTGTCTTAATTTCTGTCACCTTGTCATAAAACTCTAGTGGGTTTGTGACACAGGATTTTCCTCCCTGAAAACCGTGCTGGTTGTCAATTATACACTTGTTTTCTTTCCAGGTGCCCCACCACTCTCCTCCTGATGATCTTCTCCATGACCTTCATACTATACACTTTTAGAGATACAGGTCTGTAGTTTAGTGCCTCATGTCTGTCTCCCTTTTTAAAAAATTGGGACTACATTTGCCATTTCCATACCTCAGGGAGTTGCCCAGTTTCAAATGATGTGTTGAAGATCTTTGTTAATGGCTCACACAATATCTCTGCTCCCTCTTTAGGCCCCATGGAGAGATGTTGTCTGGTCCCACCGCCTTTGAGGTGTCAAGTTCGCATAGCAGCTTCTTCACCTCCTCCTTGGTTATATGTACCTCATCCAGCACTTTGCTGGTGTTCCCCCTGTTCTGATTTCTTGGAGTCCTACTGGTTTCCAACTGTAAATACCTCTTTAAATCTTGTGTTGAGCTCCTGACATACCTCTCGGTCGTTTTTTTGTGAATTCCCCATCACCCTTCCTCAGTCTGTTTACCGGGTCCTTGACTGTTTTTTTCCTCCTATGTGGCTGTACAAACAGCTTCGGGTCAGTCTTTACTTTTGATGCTATGTCATTTTCATATTGTCTCTGAGCCTCCCTTCTTATCTGTGCATATTCGTTTCTGGCTCTTCGGCTGATTTCTTTATTTTCCCGAGTTCTCTGTCTTCTGTACCTTTTCCATTCTCTAGTACACCTATTTTTGCCTCCCTACACCTTTGGGTGAACCAAGGACTCGTTCTGTTCTTCCCCTTATTTCTGTTTTCCCTTGGGAACAAACCTCTCCTCTGCCTCCTTGCATTTTGTTGCTACATAGTCCATCATTTCTTGTACTGGTTTTCCTGTCAGTTCCCTCTCCCACTGAATGTCTTGAAGGAAGTTCCCATGCCTAGTAGTTCCCCCTTTTGTAGTTTGGTTTTTCCCACCTATTCCTGCTACTCTCTCCACTTGGAGCTCAACTATGTAGTCGAAGCACAGAACCACATGATCACTAGCTCCCAGGGGCCTTTCATACATGATACCCTCGATGTCCCCAACTACTCATGGTGAATACAAGGTCCAACCTTTGCGTTCATCCTCTCCTCTCTCTCTGGTAAATGCTCTAACATGTTGATGCATGAGGTTCTCCAGTACCACTCCATCATCTTTGGGTCTCCATGTTTCGGGACCCCCATGGGCTCCAGGTTTTCCCAGTCAATCTCCTTTTGATTGAAATCACCCATAACTAGTAACTTTTTTCCCCCCATGTGTGCTCTCCCTGGCCACCTCGGCTAGTGTGTTGACATTGCTCTGTTGCTCTCATCGATTCTTCTCTTGGCCTCCTGCAGTTCTGTGGTGGGTTGTACATTACTGCAATTATCACCTTATGTCCCTCAGACTGGATTGTTCCTACTAAGTGTCCCTTTCGCCCATTTCCATCCATTCCTTCCATTTTCTCAAAACCCCACTGGTTTTTAATGAGCAGGGCAACTCCTCCTCCCCCTCTCCTCCCTCTGTCTTTCCTGAAGATTTGATATCCGGATGGAAAGATGAATTCTGTTATTATTATGGGAGTTTTTGTTTCTGTGAGTGCTATTATGTCTGGGGATGTCTCTTTGATTCTTTGTGCACTCTCATACTTGTTTGTTATTTCCATCTGCCATTTGTATACCACACCTTCAACTTCTTTTTCTAGACTGTGGTCTGGGAAGGATTTGGGTGTTGGGGAAGTGGGAGACCTGGTAAGGAAACTATGGGGTTCGGTGGCTGTGGGGGTGAAGTTTGTAATGTAGTGGGTGGGGGATTGGATGTGGCATGGGTGTTTTGATTTAGGTGTATGTTGCACAGGGGTTGACCCTGGTTGGAGGCTTTTAGGAGGACTTCTATAGAAAGTTGTGGAGGGAGGCTGTATTAGATCTTCTTCTGGGTCTGGATCTCCTGTCTGTCTTCTGTGGTGTGTGTGTGTGTGTGTGTGTGAGTGTGTGTGTGTGTGTTGTGTGTGTGTGTGTGTTGTGTATTGGGGATTTGTGTGTGTGTGTGTGTGTGTGTTTTATGTGTGTGTGTGTGTGTGTGTGTGTTTATGTGGTGTGTGTGTGTGTTGTGGTGTTGTGTGTGTTTGTGGTGTGTGAATTTGTATTTGTTGTGTGTGTGTGTGTCTCAACAATCAATATTTGATCACCAATAACTCACTACAGTGTGACCGGGTGTTGTGGAAGTGTGAATTGCTCATTACTCCTATAATTGGTTCATGATTGTAGCCGTGTATAAACGTAAGTAACCATTCTTACAGTATTATTACCTTTTGTAACTTGTGAGTTCATTACCTCCTGCTACCTAGTTCAGCCATCAAAACTTTGGGAGGCCAGTCCCTGGACCAATTACGTACCTCTGCAATCTGTAAATACCTTGTAACTTGTCATGAGTGTGACTAGACCTACCTGGAGTTCATTACCATTGTAAATTGTGAATTCATTACCTCTGTAACTTGCTCAGCTATCAAAACTTTGGAGTCCAGTCCCTGGACCAATTATGTACCTCTGTAATCTTTTGACTACCGCCCACAAGATGGGTATGGGGTGCATAATAAACATATTAAACTAAAAACAGCATTTAGTAACTTACCACCTATTCCATATACTTGCAACATCTGCCACATTGCTCCTCTATCCACTCTATCATATGCCTTTTCTAAATCCATAAATGCAATAAATACTCACTTGTGCTAAATTGTTATATGTTTACAATAATGTTTTTACCACTGAATATATCATTGCTTAGTTAATCTTAAGTTAATTTTAAGCCTGCCCATAATGCTCTGCATACAAGGGACTTTGGCATGTTGCACTGTAATAACTGTATTCCTTTGTACTTCACTGTATCATGTTCAAATTAATAAATAAACAAATAAATAAAGAAAGCGACAGAGACGATCTTCCAACAAGGGCCCACAAGGGAGAGCTAGAGGCACGTCTTGCTTAGAAGAACGTCGAACAGACAAGAGGCAAGCGCAGGCCAGGCAGACTACTCCAGGCAAGGTGTGATCACCCCCAACCCTGATCACGTGACTCTCCATGGACTGCTGCTGCCTAGCAACATACAAGCCGGCAGCGTAACGAGCGGAGAGAAAACACAGTAGTTAGACAATGTTGTCAGCTACTTAACACTGGAACTATGAGCACTGAATAATATATAAATGTTACATCCTACCTAATGAATATAACTAAGTCAAATAATAATATAAAGCAATATATTTATGATTTAGCTATTATCGCAAATATAAAATTATATGAACAGGTAATATACATTATATATTGTGACCCATTCAGGGGTCACAATATGTGTATTATACAGTGTTGTATTGTGTGTATTGCAGTGTTGTAGTGTGTGTATTATAGTGCTGTATTGTGTGAATTATACATTGTTGTATTGTGTGAATTATACAGTGTAGTATTGTGTGAATTGTATATATCGTATTGTATGTTATTTTATTCATGGGGAAGGGTAAGCCCGTCGGGGTCATACAGCAGCCGGGGAATGGGAGGCAGTCAAATTTTGATCTGAGGAGGATAACTCCCATTCCTTGGATCAAAAGATCTCCTTCCTTGGCCTGTCGGAGACAGTCAAGACAGTCAGGGAGACAGTCTGGGAGACAGGGAGACAGTCAATGCAGTCAGGGAGACAGACAGTCAGGGAAACAGTCTGGGAGACAGTCAGTGCAGTCAGGGAGACAGTCCTCAAGGCTGCCAGTTAAAACTGTCATCTCACTCAGTCAGCAGCAGCCTCACCTGCTGCTAACCACCACACTTTGTTAACCTCCTCTTCTTCCTCTTTTTCACCTTCTTAATAATAATAATAATAATAATCTTTATTTGAACATGATACAACTTATACAGACCATAGTTGACATCAATGATCACATATACATTATATAGAAAAGCCATTTAGATTGACTGAGCATTTGGGCTAAATTAGGTCTGTTTTAACACCAGGATGGGATTTACTAACAGTTCGGGGTCAACCCCCCCGTTACCACTTTTTACTGTGGTAACAAAACACACAGTGTTTCCTGCGTTTACCTGGAATGACAGTCCGGTGAGTCAACGCCCCCGGCCCGGTCTGGTGACCAGGACCTCCTGTGTAATGAAAACACCTGCCCAATGTTAATCGTTCCCTACACCAGGAATCGAACCAGACCTCATGTGTGAAGCGAGAGCTTTGCCAACCTGGCACGATGCCATCTTATAAGCAGGGTAGTATAGTAGCCTGGAACCTAACTTGCTGTATATGAGGGGCCCTACAGTAACCTGGAACCTAATTTTCTGTATAAGTGGTTCCCTACAGTAGCCTGGAATTGAACCTGCTGTATAAGCAGGGAACTATAGTAACCTGGAACCTGATCTTCTGTATAAGCGGTTCCCTACAGTAGCCTGGAACTGAACCTGCTATATAAGCAAGGCCCTACAGTAACCTGGAACCTAATCTCCTGTATAAGTGGTTCCCTACAGGAGCCTGGAATTGAACCTGCTGTATAAGCAGGGCCCTACAGTAACCTGCAACCTGATCTCCTGTATAAGTGGTTCCCTACAGTAGCCTGGAATTGAACCTGCTGTATAAGCAGGGCCCTACAGTAACCTGGAACCTAATCTTCTGTATAAATGGTTCCCTACAGTAGGCTGGAATTGAACCTGCTGTATAAGCAGGGCCCTACAGTAACCTGGAACCTAACCTTCTGTAAAAGTGGTTCCCTACAGTAGCTTGGAATTGAACCTGCTGTATAAGCAGGGCCCTACAGTAACCTGGAACCTAATCTCTTGTATAAATGGTTCCCTACAGTAGCCTGGAATTGAAACTGCTGTATAAGCAGGGCCTACCTTTAGTTCAAAGCCTATTGACTATATGAGTATTATTAAGGCTGCATGAAACCTGTACACCACCCTAGACTGTACATATACTAAGTGGTAAACCAACAAGGCTTACATCAAAACATATACACCTTTCAGTGAATATATCTTTGTCCCAAGGAAGGGCAAATTTATTAACATTGTAAAATAGTTCAAAAAATACTTATAAATCATTTGAAGAGTACAATAAAACTAAGAGATTTGGTTTTATGACCGAAGATTAATGTATTTTTAGTCAAAATATTTTAATTTTAGTGGTAAGCCGGAAATAGTCCAAAAAATGTAAATTATCATTAGTTTCAGTTAAAAGTGCAACAATCAACATATTTTAGCTAAAAATGTGTATTGTCAAAAAAAAATCCAACAACTCTGAATCACCGAAATATTCAGTAATAAAATATATATTTTAATGGACTTTTCATGTGATTTTTTAAAAATATGTAAAATATTTAAAAATGTAGAAAATTTTTGGAATGTGTTAGCAAGTCAAAAGGGATAAGTTAAACAGCACTGTAGATACTGATACATAATTTATTAATTAGATGTATATTAATTTATTATTGCCCTTTTGTTAAAGGTTTTTAGAAAGAACGGGACTAAGCACAACAATCCTTATTTAGTAAAGTTAATAAAAAAATATTTAGGGGGTGGTGACAAGGGGTTTTTTGAATTTGATGTTCTGTAATTTTGGAAAGGTAAAATTTAGAAATGACCGGGAAACCATTATTCGGCTCAAGTTCTGTACCCGTTGGAATGGCATTATTTCGGACGGGTCCCCTGAATTTTGTGATTCTTGATTGTGCAGTTGCAAACAATCCCAGTATGGGTGGGATTGAACTTGCGGCAAGTGAGTTTTACAAATCGCCGTGAGTTCAATCCCCACCCATACCGTGGGATGTCTTGATTTCTGTCAAGACCTCTATGAAAAGTGTGAAAATACTCTTTTAGGGGTCCATACCTTCAGAAGTGGCCAAAGTGTGAAAACTTGTGGGGAAATGGTAATTCAGCACTACAAAGTACAGGGGGCATAAGCCCAGAGTAAAAGATCCGTGGATCTGTGGACCATAGAGGGCAATTCCCCTGTATACAAAAGATGAACTAGCACAAAAATAAATGCCTTAAGGTTTTAAATTTTCATCGAGAAACTTTTAAAATTTGGTTTGCACAAGTAACCAGTTAGAAATTGGTATCACTGGGATGACACAATATGTAAGGTAAAACCAACTCTACCAGTGAAAAAAAGTATAAAATATAAAATTGATCTTTCAAATTAAACAATTCCACAGTCCCATAATGAAAGTTACATGAATGGGGATGCTTAAAAAGGGACCCGCTCATTTAATGAACCAACTATACCCCCACTAAAATTCCTCAGTGAGAGTGGACCCAAAGTGCAGCTTAAAATTGTGTATAGTTAAACTAAAAAAAAATTAAATTACTATTAAGAAAGAAATTGTGATCAGGTATGTCACAATATCAAAAAAATCCAGGACATAGACAGGAAATAAAAAAAGGCTTTGTCCCCACAAAAGCAACAAAAACAGATGGGGTGGAAATACACATCCAAATAAACTACACTTTTAAAATTATATAAAACAGTTTTAACCATTAGTGGGAAAAAAAAAAGGGGCAATTTAGGAATGAAAAAAGGTTTTTTTTTCTGACAGTAGACTTAGATATAAAGTGGATTTATAATAATTTTAAAACTTTTTTGTTTGAGCGGTTGAAAATTAAGAAACGGGCCCAAAAAACAAAAACTTGCTACCCACACAAACAAATATTTACAAAAAATTTTTTGTAACTTTTTTCAAAATTTGATTTACCATAAATTTTAAATTCAAAGAACTAATAAAAGTGTAATAAAAAGTTCTCTGTACGGGTTTCTCACCCGTTATGATGGTTCAACCCAATTTTTTTGACTTTACAAGGGGAAAAAGGCAATTAATTATTTTGGAATGAAATTTAAGATAATTACTCAGCATGAAGGCAACAAGTTTTAATTGTTTTCCCTATATTTACTTTTAAATGGGGTATTTGGTTAGTTACAGAAATTAAAATTGTCTTTTTGCTTATTCAGTGACGTAGTTATTTATTTACTTATTTATTTATCATTATTCTATTGATTTTACGGTATTTTCAACTTGGGATGTGTTTTTTGGGAAAAGAAAACCCCAGTAAGTCGAGAACCCTTGTTACTGTACAGCTGAGAAGACATGGTGAAGACTAACCAAAAGGGAAACGAAAAGGAAAACACAAACAAAAATACAAGGGGTTTTAAGGGTAGATACAAGGTTGCAGCACTGCCCAGAGTATGATAGCTACCTCAATTTTTTTTTTAAAAAAAATTTCCCCCCCCCCTTTCCCCAACAAACCCCCGACAAATATTCCCCGGGGGCCAAGGAAAAAATTGGCACAAAAACAAAAACAAAAAATTTTTTTTTCCCTTTAATTTAAACTTTTTTTTAAATTTTCTCCCTTTTTTTCCGTTCATTTAAAACGGATGAAAGGTTCCGTTCCCCTGGGGAAAAAAACCACACCCCCCCCGGTTTTAAAAACCCAAAATTGGGTCCGCCCTTTAAATGGGCCAATTTTTTTTTTACTAAAAAAAATGGTATTTTTTAAAAAAAAAAAAAAGTTTTTGTTTCAAAAACATTTTTTTTGGGAATTTTTTTTTTGTTTAATGAAAAAACCTTTTTTTTGGCAACCATTTAAAAAAAACATTTCAAGGAAAAAATATTTTTTTAAAATTTTTTTAAATGCTTAGTTTATTTTTTTTTGGTTAAAACTGAAAAAAAGAAAAAAAAGAAAAGGAAATTTTTTTTTTTAAAAAAAAAGCCTTTTTTTTTTTTTTTAATATTTCCCCCCATTATTTTAGGGTTTTTTTTTAAAAAAAAAATAATGGAAAAAGAAGGGGGGCCCAAACCCGGCAAGGGGTCGGAAAAGGGGCGGCCCGGGGTTTTTTTTAAACAAAAAAATTTTAACCTTTTTTTTTTTCCCGGTTTTTTTAAGCAAAAGGGAAAAAAAAAAAGGGGCCTGTAAAATTTTGTTTGCAAAGGGGAAGAAAGAGTTAAAAAAAAATCTAAGGGGCAACCTTTTTTGCCTTTTTTGGAAAATTGGGGGAAAAAGAAAAACCTTTTTAACCCAAAAACCTTTCCATCTAGGAAGAAAACTCCCTTTCCCCCAAACTTTTTCCCCTTTGGGAAATTTTTTTGTGGTTTTCGGGGGTTTTAAAAAAAAGAGGCAAAATTTTTAAAAAAATTTAAAAACCCCCCTTTGTTTTTTTTAAAAAGAACCCCCCCCTTTGAAAAATTTTTTTTTTTTGAAAAAAAAGATTTTTAAAAAAAAATTTGAATTTTTTTAATTACTTTAAAAAAAAAAATTTAAAAAAAAAAAGATTTTGGGGCATTAGGGTTTTATCTTTTTAAAAAACCTTTTTTAAACATTTAAAAATTTTTTTATTACTTTAAACATGTTTAATTTTTTAAAATTTTTCCAAATGTAAAAATATTCCAGGGGGGGCTTTAAAACCCCCAAAAACCAATTTTTGCTTAATTTTTTTTCAAAAAAAAAGGACCCCTTTGGTAATTCCAAATAAAAAAACAAAAATTCCCAAAAAAAACCCTCATGGGGAAAGGGCCCTTTTAAAAGAAATCATTTTTAAAATTTTTTTTTTTTAAAAAGGGTTTTCCCCCCAAGGATCCCCCCCCTTTTCCTTTTTAAATTTTTTTTTAAAAAATTTCCCCCGGGGTTTTTTTAGGCCTTTAAAACCCAAGGGAGGAAAATTTTGCCCCATTATTAAAAAGGGAAATCAAAAAAACTTAAAAAATAAAAAAAAAGGGGGTTTTTTTTTTTCCCCCGATGCATTTACCTCGAGGGGTTTTGTTTCAAAAGGTTTTGGAATTTTTTCCCCCCCTTTGGGAAAATAAAAATCCCAAAAACCCCAAAAAATTTAAAAAAAAATTTTTTTCCCAAAAAAAAAAGTTTTTGTAAAAATAAAAAAGGAAGAAATTTAAATAATTTTTTTTGAGCTGGTTTATTTTGAATGGGAGGGGGGAAGGAGGAGTTTTTTAAGGGGGGAAAAAGGATTTTGGGTAAAATTTTTTTGGGGGATTCCCCTTCTCTTTTAATCACTGGCCCACAAGTAACTTTTACTACCCATAGGGGTTATTCCCATTTTTTAAATTTTTAACCTTTTGAAACCCCAAAAGGTTAATGTTTAGGTTTTTAAAAAAAAGGGATTTAATTTTTCACAAAATTTTTTTAAGGGAATTTTAATTTTCCCTTCCCCTTCTAACTTTTTCCCCAGGGGGAAATTTCTTTAATTGAAAAGGAGTTTTCCTTTGTCCTTCCCCCAAATCTTAACCCCCCCCATCCCCCCAAAAGGCTTTGCAAATAATGTTTTTTTGGGTTTACCCTAATTAAAATTTTTTACAATTCTCCCCCAAATTTTTCTCAAAACAACCATCATCCCCCCCCAAGTTCCCCCAAAAATTTCACAAAGGGGAAATTTAATTCTTCCCAAAAACCTTTTTTGGGGTAAATTTTCTTTTCCCAAAAATTTTGCAGACTTTTTTCTTTTTTTTGAAGTTGGAAATACCGTTCCCCAGGGGCGGCAGGAGGGGGGGTTTTTAAAGGAGGCAAAAATTCCCCCGTATGAACTATCCCCAAAAAGTGTTCCCCCTTTAGGAGAAAAATTGTTTAACAAAACAAAGGATTTTTTTTGGTTTAATTTTTAATTGGGGGAAAAATGCGGGTTTAAAGTTTGAAAATTCCCTTCCCGCCCCCTTTTGCCCCCCCGAAACCCCTTTATTTGGGGCTTCTTTCCCGTCATTTTTCCTTTCATTTAATTTTAAAAATTTGGGAAATCCAATTTAACCTTTTTTCATGGTTGTCCTATTTTTCCCCAAATTATCCTCTGGCTTTTTTTTCCACCTTTTCACCCCAAAATTAAAATTTTTCATTTAGCCCTTAGCTATTATCTTAAAATGAATATTTTTCACCCTTTGTGGTATGGCGTTTTGCCGCCAATTGGGGGCCCTAGTTTTTTCTAAAAAAACCGGGCCCAAAATTACTTCATAATAATTTTTTTAAAATTAAAAAGGGCCCCTTTTTTATATAGCAAGTTATCTTTTTTGCATTACCAACCCAATAAAATTCCCTAACCTTATACTTAAATTTTTTTTAAAAACTTTAAAACCTTTGGGAAAAAAATTTTGGGGCCCTTTTCGCCAAAAAACCGTTTTTTGGGGGTTTTTGTAAAACCTGCATCGGGTACCTCCCTTTAACTTATTATTTTTTTAAAGTTCAATTATTTTTTATTTTTTTTCCAAAGCCTTTTTGGGGCCCGGCCTTTTTCCCCCCCAAAAAAAAAAAAATTTCCTTTTAATTTGAATTTCCCGGAGGGGGGTTTTAAAACTAGGCCAAAATTGGGGGCGGGGTTTAGAAGGGGCGACCACGAATTCCGGAGGGTTTTTGTAAAATTTCGGGAAATTTTTAGGAAAAAAAGCGCATGGGAAGGAAGAAGCCCGGTTGGGGGGTTTTAATGCTTGAATGTATGTGTGTGTGACCTAAGTGTAAGTAGAAGTGCAAAATACCTGAACCTTGCATGTTTATGAGAAAAAAAAAAGGGACGCCAGCTCCTCCCATCATGTTATTATAATGTATTTATTATAATATTATTTTATTATTATTTTTTTGTTTATAGTACTTTTACTTTTATTATTAATGTTTTTTATTATTCTATTTTATTATTATACATCGTGGTCCCCCAAAAACGTAGTTCCGAGAGTCGTAGATTTCGGAATCATGCGATTTTTCGTAAAAAACATGGGTCGCTTTTGTTGATTACTTGTGAATAGTAGGCCCCCCCGGGATGCATATCACGGGTGACCCGGGGCGGCCCCCCCTTACCCACCCCAGTCTGGCTTTTTTTCCAGTGAGCGGGGGTTCCCCTCACGTGCTCCTACGAAATACTCATTTAGTGTTTGAAAAGACAAAGTAACTATCAGGCTCCAAAAAATGCCCCATCCCAAACCCTTGGAAAGACGGGGGAAAATACGAATGAATTTAAAAAAAAACATCATGAACAATATGAAAGTGGTTAAGTGCATCCGAATTTGCCAGGATGAAAAACAAACCCTACACCCCCTAGTTCCATTGGGGCCCAAGGAAAAGGAAATCAAGGATCTTAGTTGCAAAGGGGGCAAATATGCTGACAAAAATAAAGATCACCAGTACTCAAAATTTTGAGAAGTTATTTTTAGTGGGAAAAACGAGAACAATTGCAGGAATAGTTTTATGACTTGATTATTTGTAAAAAAGGCTGGCAGTTGATGACGATTGGGTAAAGAAATTCCCTGCAAACAGGGGTGATGTGAGGAATTTAAGGCCCAAAGGGTTTGGTTTGAGAGATTTAATTCGGCCCACAAAGGGGCTGAAAAAATTGCATGAATTCAAGGAGTACACGGGGGCTGAAGGACGAAACTAAAACAACTGTTCTTTTGTGACAAAACAGGTCTCTTTTGGAAGAAAATCCCAAAGGGGGACCACTTACACAGGAGGAAAAGGCACTGCCAGGACAAAAGCCTATGAAAGACGGGCTGACATTCATGTTCTTGCAATGCATGGGGATTTAAAAAGTGAAGCCGTTAAGTGTACCATTCTGAAAATCCCCGGGTTCAGGAAAAACAATGTTATGAAGGTAAATTGTGTGTGTTTTTGGGAAATTTTAAAAGTAAGGCATGGGTACGAGGGAAATTTTGCGAGTGGTTCAATGAAGTGTTTTGGCCCTGTGGAAAAATTACCTTGGAAAAAAATTGGGTCTCAAATGCCTCCTAGAATGGACAATGCCCTTCATCCCCCAAAAATTGGATGACCCCAATTTTCGAGGAGTTTGGGTTTCCCACAGTAAAGTTCTTGCCCCCCAATTCCCCTCCTCTCCTCCAGCCCATGGGCCAGCAGGTCATTGCAAACTTTAAAAACTCTACACCCAAAGCAATGTTTCAAGGTGCTGGGAAAGTGGCCCCCAGACATTACTTGACCTAAGAGAATTTTGGAGAGAACCCCCCAGCATCCCCCAAATTCATAAGCCTTAAGGTAAGGCTTTGGGGGGGGATGACTACCAGGGGCTTTGACCTGTTGGAAAAAAAAGGGCCAGCTTGTCGACAAAAGGGGTTTTTAAGGGTTTGGGATGGCCCGTGAGCCTATGGTTTTTGTTAAAAATTTTTGTGGCACTGGGGAATTCCATGGGGTTGGATGTGAGTTTGGAGGATGTGGAAAGTTTGGGGAAGGCCCCAATGAAGAGCTCACCATGGGAGCTGCAAGAGCTTCAGCGGAAGAGCAACAGATTGCAGCTCGCTCTTTCTGCAGGGAGGAGGAAGAGAGATGGGGAAATTGCCTTCTTCAGAAATTAAGGAGATTTTTGCAATGTGGGTAAGATGGAAAAATTTATGGAGAAACATCACCCTGACAAGGGGTGTTTTAAGCCCTGTTGGAACATGTACAGTGAAAAGTCTTTGGGGCCCTTTTAGGGAAAAGGGTTTTTAAAAGGACCCAGAAAAAACTCTTGGCATTATTTTGCGAGAAGGACTCCAGTGACTTTCAAGCTGGTCCCAGTGGCTTAAGAAACAGAGAAAGAAGGACCCCCGAAAAACAATTGGTACCTGAGGGGTTGCTGGGAAAGGGGATTCCCCTTCCAAACTAAAACAATCCACTCTCCCCTCCAGTCTCCCATCACTAAGAAGAATTCCAATAAAGTAAGTGTTATGCTGTTAAGTTTCATTCATCATTTCCCATTGTATTGTTTATGTACCATCTATATTTCATATAAAAAATTTTTTTTTTAATACTTTTGGGTTCAGGAAAGGATTAATTGTATTTGCATTATTTTTTTGGGGAAAATTCATTTGAAAATCTTAGATTTCGTAATTAGCTCCTCCCGGGGAACGGATTAAATACGATAAAAAGGGACCACTGTATTATTATTTTATTATCATCGTTATTATTATTATTATTATATAAATTTTTTTGTAATTTTTATTCAACAAAAAAATAAAGTTTTCACTGTTTGTTTTTCTCTGAAACAGCCAAGCAATGGACCCTTTCTCCTAGGTTGGCTCAAATTTTAAGGCACTTTTCGTCATGAAGCAATCAAATCATTCTATTTCTGTAATTATCTTCCTTCTATCAAAGAGACCAAAAAACAAAATACAACCATAAAAACCATTTGAAAATTACCGCTAAGGGGGGGCTTTAAATTTCTGAGAAATGAACTCCTTATTATGTTAGATTTCTTTTATTTTTTTTTTTATTTTTTTTTTTTTCAACAAGTGGCCGTCTCCCACCGGCAGGGTGACCCCCAAAAAAAAAAAAATCCCCAAAAAAAAAATCTTTCTCCATCATTCAACTTTCCCAACTCACACATTTACTGCTTTTGCAGGGTGCCAGAAACAACAGTTTAGAAACATTTAAGTAAAAGTACACAACATATCCCTCCAAATGCCAATATCCCAACCCCCCCTTTAAAGTGCAGGCATTGTACTTCCCTTTTTCCCGGACCAAGTCCGACATATGAAAATAACCCGGTTTCCCCGATCCCTTCACTAAAAAATACCCTGCTCACACTCCAAAAGATCGTCAGGTCCCAAAATATCATTGTCTCCTTCATCCCAAACGTCATGCACGCTTTCTGGAAGTAAAACCCCCTTTCCCACAAAAACCCCTTTACCCCTCTCTCCAACCCTTCGAGGAGACCCCTACCTCGCCTTCCTTCCCCTATAGATTTATATGCTTTCCATGTCATTTCTTTTACCCCTTTCTCTAAATGACCAAACCCCCTCAACAACCCCTTCTTCTGGCCCTGACAAAAGCTTTTTAAAATACCACCTTCTCTAATTTCCCCCTCCGAATTTTTTGCATAAATTTTTCCCACAATTTCCCTTAGACAGGCTCTCCACTGCTTCCAACCCTTCCTCGCGCTGCATTTACCCCCCAAGCTTCAATCCTATAAGAGTGTTGGTACTCTAACTTTCATACATTCCCCCCTTTGCTCCAAAGATAACTTTTTTTTACTCCACATATACCTCAAGCACCACCACTTTTTTCCCTCATCAATTCTTGATTAACCTATCCTTTATAAATCCATCCACCGAACTCAATCCAAGTATCTGAAAACATTCACTTCTTCCATACTCCTCCTCCCCAAATTTGATATCCCAATTTTTCTTTTCAAACATTTAAAACCCTCATCACCTTACTCTTTTCTTGTTCCCCTTTCAATTTCTACCTTTTCACACATTCTCAAAACTCATCCACTAACCTTTGCAATTTTTCTTTAGCTCTCCCCTAAGCCGTATCATCAGCAAAAAGTAACTGTGTCAGTTCCCATTTTGAAATTTTTTTTTTCCCCATAATTTTAATTTCCCCCCCTTCCTGAAAACCCTAGATTTACTTTTTTACAACCCATCTTAAAAATAAAAATCCCTATATTGCAACATCTCCCCATTGTCCTCTATCCACCTTCATTGTTTTCTAAACCTAAATGCAAAAAAAACTTTTCCCCCTTTATCAAATTGTTCACTTTTATGCTTCAAAGTAAACACTTGATTACACATCCCCCACCCCCTCTGAAGCCTCCCTGCTCATCCGCAAACCAATTTGTCTTACCTCAATTCTTTCAATTGAAATCTACCCTACACTTTTTCCCGGATATCGAAACTTATTCCCCTATAATTTTTCAATCTCTTTTTTCCCCTTTCCCTTTTTATAAAAGGGGTATAATGCCAACAAGACTAAAAACACACTTGACCCTTTTCTTACAAAAAATGAGGACCTGATAAGAGACATAAAAATATCAAAAAAAAACTAATTCCAATCACAATCTAAGAAGTCCAGACGTACAGCATGGGGGCCTGAAAGCAGAATGATGTACCCGGGGAAGGTTTTTTCACAAAATACAAATTTCAAAAACAAAAACACAATGGGCGGGGAAACCATGTCCAACGAAACATGTTGGGAAGATGTCTTAAATGACATGGACCCAAAAACCCGTGTTGAAAAGGGTCAACTTCCTGGAGCCGAAAATGTTCAGGCATATTCCCTAAAAAAGAAGAAGAGGGGTAAACTGGAGAAAAAAGACGCTCCCCACAGAAACGACGAAGATATGAGCTCCTCAGGAGTGCTAGAATATTGATACACGAAAAGGGGCCCTGACCAGGGGAAATGGAAACTATCGAAAATTTAAACTAAATGACCCTTAAGGAACCCGGGAGGCGGAGGGGCTTAAAGCTATTGTGAAATTGAAAAAAAATTCAAAAAAATTTTTTTCATTGCCAAAAACAAGGGAAAAACAAAATTTTAGTTCGGGGCCCTTCTCAGAAGATGGGACTTACACAACGACAACAAGGAAATGATGAAATATTTAAAACCCCTACGACTCCCGTTTTATGAACCACTAAAACGGTCTGAGGATCGACACCCAAAAGATTTCTTCTGAATGAGCCTCAAAACTCCATAAATGTTGCCAGATTTCCACTTACCCTAACTCCCCATAATTTCGAAAAAGCCATTTACAACATGCCCATGCACTCGCCCGGGGGCCCGACTCTGGAAATCTGTTTTCTTAAGAAATCAAAAAAAACCCCTCTCGGTGCCCAAGTACATATGGAGGAGGACTTGGAATGGGGAGATTCCCAGTCCTTAAACAACGGGTATACCCCCGCCCATAAAGGTGGCAGCAAAGCATTAGCTAAGAACTATAGCCCAAAAGCTCTGACGTCCCACATCATAAAAAAACTTTAAAAAGGGGCTAAGAAGCGGATTGCAAATCACCTGGGGTTCCCAAAAATCTGCACAATCCCGGGCAAATGGGTTCAGGGCAGGTCGCCCTGCCTTCAAAACTACTGGTCACTATGACATGGGCCTTTGGGTGCACTGGAAGAAAACAGAATGCAGATGTAATATACACAGACTTTTAAAAAGCATTTGACAAATGCATCATGGTGAATAGCCCATAAAAACGTGCTAAAGGAAAAAATGGGAAAGTGGGAGATGGACTTTAATTCCTAAAAATCGAAAAAACAAAAGTAGTGGTAACAAGTTAAATCGGAGGCTGCCATAGTGAAGATCTGTTCCACAAGGCACGTACTCGCCCCCATCTTATTCCTTATCCTCATACAGCATAAAACAGAGATATACACACGCACCGTATCATCCTTTGCGGAGATACTAGGGTTCATGAGGCTTTTATTGCTGAGGACGCGGTTTTTAAACCCCCAAGAAGATATAAACAAAGTTTTCCCGTGGGCGGGGGAAACAATATGATGTTCAATGGGACAAATTCAACTACCCTTAGGAAAACTGGAGGGAGATAATAATGAACAAGTATACTACTGACTCCGGCCATACAATAGAGCGGAAAAAATTGTAAGGGACCTGGGAGGAGTAAGTCGAGGATCCCCTTTCAAGGTCACAACAGTGCCACGTCCACGTGCAAGAAAATGATAGGTGGATAAGAAACTTTCAAAACGAGAGATGCCAAGCCCATGATGATCCTTTTCAAATCACTTGTTCTCTTAGGCTGGAATACTGCTGTAAATTAACATCCCATACAAAGCAGGTTAAATCGCAGTCTAGAGATGTACAGAGTCCTTTATGACGTTAAGTTCTGTCAAACACCTTAATACTGGGGAAAACCTTGAAAGCCCTTTATTGTATCTTGGAAAGAGGGGGGAGAGATATATCTAATTACACTTGGGAAAAACTTGGAAGGAATGGTCCCAAAACTGCACACAGAAATCACCCCAGAAAGTAAAAGATGGGCAGGCGATGCAAAAATGCCGCCAAAAAAAGTAGGGCGCCATTGGTACCTAAAGAAAAACCATAAGTGTCCCGGGGGGCCCCAAAAATGTTCAAAAAGCCCCCATCAACATTAGGGGAAATTTCAATAAACCCCCGGCTGCCCTTTAAGAGGGGAGCTGGACAGTACCCAAAGTCAGTGCCCGGGTCAGCCGGGTGTGGCTCGACGTCGGATGCGCGGGAGCAGTAACAGCCTAGTTGATCAGGCCCCGTCCACGGAGCCCCGGTCTGGCCGGGCCGCGGGGGGTTTTCCCCCGGGAAAAACCTCCAGGTAACCCCAGTAGCCCCCGCCCAAACCCCGGTACCTCCCTCTTTCATACATTTATTAAACAAAAGTACCAACCTGCTTTTAACATTTTTGTCATATCGCATTTTTTATTATTATTATGTAAAATAATTTGTAATTTTTATTCAACAAAAAAATAAGATTTACTGTGAGTTTTTTGTTTTCGCAAAAAAGCCCCCCAAATTGGGCCATTTCTCCCAGGTTTTAGCCCCATTTCAAGTACTTTTTTCATAAAGCAATCAAAATCAACTATTTTTTGTAATATAATTTCTTTTTATCAAAGAGACCAAAAAAACGAGAATACAACCATAAAAAACCCTTTGAAATTACCATAAGGGCTGCTAAATTTTGGGGAAAATGAACCCCTTATTTATGTTTGATTTCTTTCATTTTTGGTGTATGTTAAGAAGCATCTTTCCATCATACATTGCCCAAGTTTCAATAAGATAGTCCAACAAACAACTGAGATACAATTCCCGAGATCAAGAGCAAGAGCCCCTCACCAGTGTCAAGAAACCTGCTTTGAGGTCTGCTCGCTTGTGGAAATTTTGCTCGCGTATGGAAGCAAAAAATCGACCCATCTACTGCTCATATTTGGAAAAACTCGCACGTGGACACGCTCGCAAGTAGAGGTTCCACTGTATAAGTTAACAAATAACTACTGTCCTAGGTAGTAGGTTGATAAACAGCAACCGCCCAGGGAGGTACTACCATCCTACCAAATGAGTGTAAAACGAAAGCCTGTAAATGTTTTACATGATGGTAGGATTGCTGGTGTCTTTTGTCTGTTTCATAAACATGCAAGATTTCAGGTACATATTGCTACTTGTACTTACACTTAGGTCACACTACACATACATGTACAAGCATATATATACATACGCCTATGGGTTTTCTTCTATTTTCTTTCTAGTTCTTGTTCTTGTCTATTTCCTCTTATCTCCATGGGAAAGTGGGACAGAATTCTTCCTCCATAAGCCAAGCGTGTCGTAAGAGGCGACTAAAATGCCGGGAGCAAGGGGCCAGTAACCCCTTCTCCTGTATATATTACTAAATTTAAAAGGAGGAACTTTCATTTTTACTTTTGGGCCACCCTGCCTCGGTGGGATATGGCTGGTACATTGAAAGAAGAAGAAATAATTACTGTCACTGAATAAGTAAATGAACAAATAATTACTGTAACTAAATACCAGTACTGGAAAGTAAATAAATGAATACTACAAGTTACAAACTTGTTGCCTTCATGCTGGGTAATTATCTCAAGTTTCACCACCATAAGGTCAAAATATCCTAAGCTGAGGAGCACCAGTAGTGCATTAATACAATGTCAGTCTCCATAAAATTATATCTTTTACTTCTTTTTTTCAACAAACCAGCCGTTTCCCACCAAGGCAGTGTGGACCTAAAAAAAAAAAAGCTTCTCTTTTTAATTTTAGTAATGTATAAAGGAGAATGGGTTAATAAAATTATATAATATTGCAAATTATATAATCCTAGGTTACATTAATACAATGTACACCAGGAGACAATCATACCAAGGTTTGTGATAATTTTGAGGGAACATATTCTGGATCCCCTTGAGAGTCTGCACTTAGCAGCTGAGTGTCAACAATGAGGTCAGACTGATCAGGACAAGAAGTGGCTTTCTTGCTTCGAGTGGAATGTCTCCCAACCACAGGGCTCGGTGCTGTCCTACCTCGCTCCTCTACATCTTTCTCATGACAGGGTTCGGGTTGATGTGAAGGTATCGTCTCTTCATCATTATCCTCATTCAGTCTACCTAAAATTAAATAGTATGTATTATTTGCAAAACCATTTTCCAAACTTTCCATTTAATACAGTTGGGTCAATTTTCCCACTGCATGAGGCTAAAAATAAAAATTTAAAGTAATTCTGGTGTCACTGTATATTTGTCAGATTGTTTTCATACAATTAAGTAAAAAGATTCAAAGAAATGTGAATGATAACTTATAAAGTTTATTATTAATAGTCATATGGGGAACATCTTCTCTTAGATATATAAGAGACTGGACTATAATTTTTTTTTTTTTGTTTTAGGCCTAAATGTACAAGGGTTATGAAGATTCAGTTTCGAAAAATGAGATACAAATTCAAAGCTTTCACTCAGGACAGATCACACTTTTAACCCTTTCAGGGTCGAGACACCCTCTCCTAAACTTGTTCTCAGGGTTGAAAATTTTTCGGAAAAAAAATTATTTTTTCTTATGAAAAGATAAGAGAATCTTTTCCCGATCATAATGACACCAAAAGTATGAAATTTGATGGAAAACTTATGGAATTATGCTCTCGTGAAGTTAGCGGTCTCGACGATGTTTACACATTGGCGATTTCGCCCACTTTGAGCCCTATTTTTGGCCAATTCCAGTGTGCTAGTTGACAAAAATCATAACTACTTCGCTAGAACTCCATTTTTTCTATCGAATGAGTACAAGAAACCATCCATTTACTGATTTAAAGTATCCAATAAAGTGGTCAGAAATTAGCAATTTTGCCAATGTCACACAAATTTCAGAAGATGCCAATTTCCAAAAAGGGTCCAGAATAAACAAGACAGACATTCCTGGCACTAAAATAACATTTCCTCTGTTCATTAGTCATGCCCCCAGGCCACTCTTACATTTCTTTTGCTTTCCACTTTGAATTTTTATTCTCACAAAAAATAGAAGATTTATTGCTATGCAGACTACTGCATTAGTGTAGAAATGGTATAAATAATATCAGCGCACTTGTAAAAGAATATTAGACTCGCCAGTTGACGTGTATTGGATGCTTGGCATGATTTGTTAACTTTTGAACTTTGGCAAAACTCGAACATTTCTGCTACTTTGAGCTCAATTTCAAGGTACTGTACTTTTCATTGTGAAACCAATCAAAATCATCTCAATTTCTGTAATATGCCTTCCATTCTATAAAATGAAACCAGGAAAACTAGAACAGAACCATAAATACCATACGAAAATACAGTGCAAAGTCGGTTTTAAACCAAAAACACGGTCAAATTTTTTTTTCTCATTACGCACTGTGTGCTGCAGGATTTTTTTATACTGTGCACACTGACCACATCAACTCATTCTTTCATATGTAGGCCTACCAGCTTTCTCTCGCTAGATTTGAAGGTGCTAGAATTTAGGCATACTAGTACATCAATAACCCTGGTGCGTAAGCCGTACTAATACATCGGAAACACTGAAAGGGTTAAATTTTATATAAAACATCAGAGGATAAACTAGCATGAACCATACATACTGGCCTGTATATAAGATCAACACATCAATAGGGAAGCCAAAAGAGGCATATGACAAATATTCTGGTACTGACTTGGGAGACTGGAGAGATACACTGGAGACAGAGGTTCACAGTCAAGCAGCAGACTCTCACTCTCGTTGCTACATGGTGAACTTGGGCTACACTGGAACATATCCGGGCTAGGTTTTACCTGCTCACTTACTTGAGTGGGCTTCATACACTGTTCTTCTGTTAGACAGCTTAAATATTTCACTTCCTCCTTCTCTTGCACTGTCACCACATCACAAGTGCTTTCTCTCCTCTGATCAGCTGTGCATAAAATTTCATTCCTCTCTACTTTATCACTATTTCCTCTATCAGTTAACCTTTTACTATTGATCAAATTATTATTTTTCTTGGGTCTTGTACTAATTGTGTTCATGGGAACTATATTTTCATTTCCATCATTAGTACTCAATTTTAGTTCCTCACCACTTTCAGTAACTCCACTTTTAATATTATCACTTTCATCCAGAAGTATATCTTTCAAGGCAATGTTCTTACTAGTTAAATTACCAACTATTTGTTCATTAGCTTCTTTTACATTCTCGACTGTATCTGCTGCTTTTGAGTCTCTCTTCTTTCTTTGATCTGTTTGCCTTCTTTGAACATCAGCAATAAGTTGAGCAAAGTGATCTCTGTTTTCCTTTACTGAAAAAAAAATAATTACCTATATATACAGAAAATCTGCAACTGCAATGGATGCCTCCTAAAGGAAGCTTAATCAAGAAATTCAATGCAAGTGTAATGAATCTGTCTGCAGGTAAAGCAAGGGAATTTGATTTTTTTTTCTTCAGAATATACCATATTTCACAGCTTATAAGACTTGTTTTAGTTTCAATGGCTCGGCGTTGGATGTAAATGGGAGAGCTACAGTCCACCCCAAACTTATAGCTCCCATCACTGACCTTCAATTTATAGGACACAGGGTGGTTTTTTGAAGACATTTTATGGACAAAAAAATGTCTAATAAGCTGAGAAATACGATAACTTCCAACAGAACTTGTTTCTAATACACATTTTTCCTTAGAAGCTGAGGAAGAGTAATGCTGACAGCCCTCAGACAGATGAAAGAGCACTGAAGTCTTGGCTTTTCACCAAATGTACATACTTTACACTTAAAATTAATTATGTACCAGTTGATTTTTTCTACTTCGAAAAGACAACTTACTGTATTTTTGTTGCTCTTTTTCAATAACTTCCGGAGCAGTTTTCCTGTCATATGTGAAAATCTGCAAAAGTATAATAATTAATAATATACCTTGTACATATATCAATTACATACACATATTTCATTTTGGTCCTAGGTAGTAGGTTGGTAGACAGCAACCGCCCAGGGAGGTACTACCGTCCTGCCAAGTGAGTGTAAACGAAAGCCTGTAATTGTTTTACATGATGGTAGGATTGCTGGTGTCCTTTTTTCTGTCTCATGAACATGTAAGATTTCAGGTACGTCTTGCTACTTCTACTTACACTTAAGTCACGCTACACATACATGTATAAGCACATATATACACACCCCTCTGGGTTTTCTTCTATTTTCTTTCTAGTTCTTATTCTTGTTTATTTCCTCTTATCTCCATGGGGAAGTAGAACAGAATTCTTCCTCCGTAAGCCATGCGTGTTGTAAGAGGCGACTAAAATGCTGGGAGCAAGGGGCTAGTAACCTCTTCTCCTGTATACATATTACTAAATGTAAAAGGAGAAACTTTCGTTTTTCCTTTTGGGCCACCCCGCCTCGGTGGGATACGGCCGGTGTGTCGAAAGAAAGAAAGAAAAAGGAGAAACTTTTGTTTTTCCTTTTGGGCCACCCTGCCTCGGTGGGATATGGCTGGTGTGTTGAAAGAAAGAAGAAATAATATACCTTGTATATCAATTACATACACATATTTCATTTTGGTCGTAGGTAGTAGGTTGGTATACAGCAACCACCCATGAAGGTACTACCGTCCTGCCAAGTGAGTGTAAGACGAAAGCCTGTACACCTACCATCCGACTTACGACCTGCTCGACTTACGACCACTTGATTTACGACCTTGTTTTTTATGCCAAATTTCTGGGAAATAAGCAACTATTTGTGTTGTATACAGTGTTTATCCTAAACCTTACAGTATAAAATACAGTACTAACAACATAAAAAGTAAAATAAAACATGAAATACCAAAATAAAACAATAAAATAAAGTCATTACAAAAATGTTTTGTTGATATTCAGTAGTAAAGTTCGACTTACGACCATTTCGACTTACGACCGGTTTCTCGGAACCGAACTCGGTTGTAAGTCGGATGGTAAGTGTAATTGTTTTACATGATGGTAGGATTGCTGGTGTCCTTTCTTCTGTTTCATAAACATGCAAGATTTCAGGTACGTCTTGCTACTTCTACTTACACTTAGGTCACACTACACATACAAGTACAAGCATATATATACATACATACCCCTCTGGGTTTTCTGCTATTTTCTTTCTAGTTCTTGTTCTTGTTTATTTCCTCTTATCTCCATGGGTAAGTGGAACAGAATTCTTCCTCCATAAGCCATGCGTGTCGTAAGAGGCGACTAAAATGCCGGGAGCAAGGGGCTAGTAACCCTTTCACCTGTATATATTACTAAATGTAAAAGGAGAAACTTTCGTTTTTCCTTGTGGGCCACCCCGCCTTGGTGGGATATGGCCGGTGTGTTGAAAGAAAGAAGAAAGAATTTTTACAATCTCTTTCGTCCCCCTTCCCTTTATATAAAGGGACTATACACGCTCTCTGCTTTCCCTAGGTACCTTCCCCTCTTTCATACATTTATTAAACAAAAATACCAACCACTCCAACACTATGTCCCCCCTGCTTTTAACATTTCTGTCATAATCCCATCAGTTCCAGCTGCTTTACCCCCTTTCATTCTACGTAATGCCTCATGCATAATATTCCATAATTTTGAAACTGGCAAATGATTTGCCAAAACATTTATCTAATTTTAATAAATGATCATAAAAAATAACAAAAAAAAGGCACAATACCGTGACTGGAACGATACACAAATAACCCGCACATAAGAGAGAGAAGCTTACGAAGACGTTTCGGTCCGACTTGGACCATTGACAAAGTCACACTAACCAGAGGTGGAGCAGGACGGCTATATATAGGCAGGAAGAGGTGGTGGTAGTAGTAGTAGTAGTAGTACAAGAATTGTATATAATACCGACAAGATGAAATTAAGACATGCACAACACCCGGGCATCCCCATCGTGTTGTGCATGTGTCTTAATTTCATCTTGTCGGTATTATATACAATTCTTGTACTACTGCTACTACTACTACCACCACCTCTTCCTGCCTATATATAGCCGTCCTGCTCCACCTCTGGTTAGTGTAACTTTGTCAATGGTCCAAGTCGGACCGAAACATCGTCGTAAGCTTCTCTCTCTTATGTGCGGGTTATTTGTGTATGATCATAAAAAAAAGGTCATTCTTTCCCGTCATCCTTATATTCAACTACATACTTTACTGAGTTGCCAGAACATTTATTAATGTAGTTTTTTTTTACATCAAGGAATTTATACAGAAGGGGTTACTAGGCCCTTGCTCCCGGAATTTTAGTCTCCTCTTATGACATGCATGGCTTACAGAGGAAGGATTCTTATCCACTTCCCCATGGAGTGAGTTGTATACACAATTTTTTTTTTTTCAACAAGTCAGCCATTTTCCACTGAGGCAGGGTGACCCAAAAAGAAAAAAAGTCCCCCCCAAAAAATACTTTCATCATCATTTAACACTCACCTCACTCATACATAATCACTGTTTTTGCAGAGGTGCCCAGATACAACAGTTCAGAAGCATATATAAAGATATATAACATATCCCTCCAAACTGCTATAATAACAAAACTATCTAGTGTATAGCATATACAGTACTGTAAATAATATGTTTTCCATGCCAGTACATAACTCATTATGAATTTTAACATTTGGGCACTTGTCTCTCTGATTTTGCAGTATTACATTTTTGTTACGAATCTGATCAAGATATACAAACGTGGAAGAAAAATAAAACATGTCTGAGAAAGTTTAACCCACACTTTGAGAACTGGAGACCCGAGTCTTCTCCCGCTCCTCACGTTCAACCTGGCGCAGAAGCTCAGAAACAGGACGGGGTTCCAATACATCACACTCGGCATTATAAAGTGTTACAAATCTGAAAACACATGAACAACTTTTTTAACGATACAATGTCTGACAGGGTGAATATCAAAATGGTATACAATACCGACAGGTTGGTAGGTAAGACACATAGGCAACATTTAGGACATGATCTCTCAGTGGCTGCATTCTCACTACTACTACTCTGCACCTCTCCTTCCGACAGTATTTTAGTCTCCGCACTGTCGCTTGATCTTCAGATAGTTCCAGACTATGGAGCTGAACTTCTCCAGGCTGAGGGACTGACAACCTCAAATCTACGACTTCAAGGGTGATGGACTGTTTACATCTTCTTCACATCTCTACTGTTCCTGCCTACTTTCTGAACTCAACTGAAGAAGCCTACTGTGTAGGCGAAACGTTTTGGAATAAAGTTGCCTAACTGTTGCTTATGTGGCAGCTCATGGCATTGGGGGAAAAGTGCTCTCGTGGATCGAGTCATGGCTCACTGACAGGAAGCAGAGAGTGTCCATAAATAGGGTTAAATCCAAGTGGGGATCTGTAACAAGTGGCGTTCCACAGGGATCAGTCTTGGGCCCGTTGTTGTTTATAATATATATCAATGATCTTGATGAGGGAATTACTAGTGATATGAGCAAATTCGCCGATGACACAAAGATAGGTAGGATAATTGATTCAAACGTAGATGTTATGGAACTTCAGGAGGATTTAAACAAACTCAATTCTTGGTCAGAAAAGTGGCAGATGCAGTTCAATGTAGATAAATGCAAGGTTCTGAAGCTTGGGAGTGCCCATAACCCTAGTACGTATAAGTTAAATGATGTAGAACTTAGCCATACAGATTGCAAAAAGGACTTGGGGGTTATGGTAAGCAGCAACCTTAAACCAAGACAGCAATGCCTAAGCGTACGTAATAAGGCAAATAGATTACTGGGATTTATATCAAGAAGTGTAAGCAACAGAAGTCCAGAGGTCATACTGCAGCTTTATACATCATTAGTAAGGCCTCACCTAGATTATGCAGCTCAGTTCTGGTCTCCATATTACAGAATGGACATAAATTCGTTAGAAAACATTCAGTGTAGGATGACTAAATTAATACATAGCATTAGAAATCTTCCTTGTGAAGAAAGATTGAAGACTCTTAAGTTACATTCACTTGTTAGACGAAGAATAAGGGGAGACCTGATCGAAGTGTATAAGTGGAAGATAGGTATTAATAAAGGGGATATTAATAAGGTCTTGAGGATGTCTCTCCAAGAGAGAACCCGCAGTAATGGATTTAAATTAGATAAGTTTAGATTTAGAAAGGACATAGGAAAGTATTGGTTTGGAAATAGGGTAGTTGATGAGTGGAACAGTCTACCTAGTTGGGTTATTGAGGCTGGGACTTTGGGTAGTTTCAAATTTAGGTTGGATAAGTACATGAGTGGGAGGGGTTGGATTTGAGTGGGACTTTCACATCAGAGCTTATTTCTTGGGTGGCATTGAAAATTGGGTTGGGCAAATGTTTTGTTAGTAGGATGAATTGTAAAGGACCTGCCTAGTATGGGCCAACAGGCCTCCTGCAGTGTTCCTCCTTTCTTATGTTCTTATGTGTCTTACCTACCAATGATACAATACTAATAATTTTGTTCATAAAATACTAAATAAATATTACAAAAACTATTTTAATGCTTAATGTCTGTACAGCTTTGGTGACTTTCGGTCATGTAATATTGGCATGTACGCCTTCATTTTTCTACTTTACTCATTCTTAATTAATATTTAAAAATACAGTATGTACAAATAACATGAATTAGCCCCTAATTTTTTTTAAGCACACCACCATCTCGCACCAAGATAGGATGACCTCATTAAAAAGGAAACACATTCACTCTCAATCATTCAATAGCTGCCTTGTCTTATTCTGTAAAACTTCTAGCCAATTAGCCAATACATAACAAATAACAAAAAAGGCACAATACCGTGACTGGAACGATACACAAATAACCCGCACATAAAAGAGAGAAGCTTACGACGACGTTTCGGTCCGACTTGGACCATTGACAAAGTCACACTAACCAGAGGTGGAGCAGGACGGCTATATATAGGCAGGAAGAGGTGGTGGTAGTAGTAGTAGTACAAGAGTTGTATATAATACCGACAAGATGAAATTAAGACACATGCACAACACCCGGGCATCCCCATCATAGACGTTTCACCATCCAGCCAGCCACTGGATGGCGAAACGTCTATGATGGGGATGCCCGGGTGTTGTGCATGTGTCTTAATTTCATCTTGTCAGTATTATATACAACTCTTGTACTACTACTACTACTACTACCACCACCACCTCTTCCTGCCTATATATAGCCGTCCTGCTCCACCTCTGGTTAGTGTGACTTTCTCAATGGTCCAAGTCGGACCGAAACGTCGTCGTACGCTTCTCTCTTTTATGTGCGGGTTATTTGTGTATAGCCAATACATTATAAAAAATATTCTTTATTAGACTTTCCAAGCAATTAAAAGCCCAGAATATACTTTAATTGCAAGTTATATGGACCCTTATATCATTGTTTTTAACACTAGCCATCTCTCACCAAGGAAGGGTGACCTAACAAAGAAAACACTTCCACTATCACTCATTCAATCTCTGCCTTGCCAGAAATATAAAGTTTTTGCTCCCAGTACTTACCTACGATGCCTATTCATCAATGCTTGTTTATCGCCCTGAGTTGGTAAACCAATATCTTTCAGCTTCTGACGCAACTGCTTCTCTGACAACAAAGAGTACACCAACTTTGCCATAGGTTTGCGTTTCAGAACCTGTTCATGTCTGAAAATAACACAAGAGTGGGTTACCATTTTAACTCTAATAACACTGCACACAAACAGTTTCACAACATACAAAAATAGAAGGCAAAGTTACAATGCAAAACTCTGCAGCCTAGTCCCTGGGCCAGTTATGAACCTCTGTAATCTTTAGACTACTGCCCACAGGATGGGTATGGGGTGCATAATAAAGATATTAACCCTTACAGGGTTTCCGACGTACTAGTACGGCTTACGCACCAGGGTTATTGATGTACTAGAATGCCTAAATTCTAGCGCCTTCAAATCTAGTGAGAGAAAGCTGGTAGGCCTACATATGAAAGAATGGGTTTATGTGGTCAGTGTGCACAGTATAAAAAAATCCTGCAGCACACAGTGCATAATGAGAAAAAAAAACTCCAACCGTGTTGTTGGTTTAAAACAGCGACTTTGCACTGTATTTTCGTATGGTATTTATGGGTATTCTAGTTTTCCTGGTCTCATTTTATAGAATGAAAGACATATTACAGAAATTGAGATGATTTTGATTGGTTTCATAATGAAAATTACCTTGAAATTGAGCACGAAGTAGTAATGTTCGATTTTTACCAAAGTTCGAAAGTAAACAAATCACGCCAAGTATCCAATACACGTCAACTAGTGAGTCTAATATTCTTCCAAAGGTGTACTGACATTATTTATACCATTTCTACACTAATGCAGTAGTCTGCATAACAGTAAATCTACTTTTTGTGAGAATAAAAATTCAAAGTGGAAAGCAAAAGAGATGTAAGAGGGGCATGGGGACGTGACTAATGAACACAGAAAATGTTATTTTAGTGCCAGGAATGTCTGTCTTGTTTATTGTGGACCCTATTTGGAAACTGGCATCTTCTGAAATTTGTGAAATTGGCAAAATTGCCAATTTCTGACCACTTTATTGGATACTTGAAATCGGTAAATGGGTGGTTTCTTGTACTCATTCAACAGAAAAAGTGCAATTCTAATGAAACAGATATGATTTTTGTAGACTAGTACACTGAAATTGGCCGAAAACAGGGCTCAAAATGAGCAAAATCTCCGATGCGTGAACATCGTTGAGACCGCTAACTTAGCGAGAGCACAACTCCATAAGTTTTCCATCAAATTTCATACTTTTGGTGTCGTTAAGATTCTCTATCATTTCATGAGATTTTTTTTTTTTTTCTGAAAAATTTTCGACCCTGAGAATGAGTTTAGGAGAGGGCCTCTCGACCCTGAAAGGGTTAAATTAACTAGGTTGCACTGCAATATTTAAACAATTACATTATCTTTGAACATTCAGTGATATGCCAAGTGTTATTTGTACAGGAAATAACTGATCAATTTTTACTGTTTCAATGTAATTTTCTTTTTTTTATTTATTATCACACCGGCCGATTCCCACCAAGGCAGGGTGGCCCGAAAAAGAAAAACTTTCACCATCATTCACTCCATCACTGTCTTGCCAGAAGGGTGCTTTACACTACAGTTTTTAAACTGCAACATTAACACCCCTCCTTCAGAGTGCAGGCACTGTACTTCCCATCTCCAGGACTCAAGTCCGGCCTGCCGGTTTCCCTGAATCCCTTCATAAATGTTACTTTGCTCACACTCCAACAGCACGTCAAGTATTAAAAACCATTTGTCTCCATTCACTCCTATCAAACACGCTCACGCATGCCTGCTGGAAGTCCAAGCCCCTCGCACACAAAACCTCCTTTACCCCCTCCCTCCAACCCTTCCTAGGCCGACCCCTACCCCGCCTTCCTTCCACTACAGACTGATACACTCTTGAAGTCATTCTGTTTCGCTCCATTCTCTCTACATGTCCGAACCACCTCAACAACCCTTCCTCAGCCCTCTGGACAACAGTTTTGGTAATCCCGCACCTCCTCCTAACTTCCAAACTACGAATTCTCTGCATTATATTCACACCACACATTGCCCTCAGACATGACATCTCCACTGCCTCCAGCCTTCTCCTCGCTGCAACATTCATCACCCACGCTTCACACCCATATAAGAGCGTTGGTAAAACTATACTCTCATACATTCCCCTCTTTGCCTCCAAGGACAAAGTTCTTTGTCTCCACAGACTCCTAAGTGCACCACTCACTCTTTTTCCCTCATCAATTCTATGATTCACCTCATCTTTCATAGACCCATCCGCTGACACGTCCACTCCCAAATATCTGAATACGTTCACCTCCTCCATACTCTCTCCCTCCAATCTGATATTCAATCTTTCATCACCTAATCTTTTTGTTATCCTCATAACCTTACTCTTTCCTGTATTCACCTTTAATTTTCTTCTTTTGCACACCCTACCAAATTCATCCACCAATCTCTGCAACTTCTCTTCAGAATCTCCCAAGAGCACAGTGTCATCAGCAAAGAGCAGCTGTGACAACTCCCACTTTGTGTGTGATTCTTTATCTTTTAACTCCACGCCTCTTGCCAAGACCCTCGCATTTACTTCTCTTACAACCCCATCTATAAATATATTAAACAACCACGGTGACATCACACATCCTTGTCTAAGGCCTACTTTTACTGGGAAAAAATTTCCCTCTTTCCTACATACTCTAACTTGAGCCTCACTATCCTCGTAAAAACTCTTCACTGCTTTCAGTAACCTACCTCCTACACCATACACTTGCAACATCTGCCACATTGCCCCCCTATCCACCCTGTCATACGCCTTTTCCAAATCCATAAATGCCACAAAGACCTCTTTAGCCTTATCTAAATACTGTTCACTTATATGTTTCACTGTAAACACCTGGTCCACACACCCCCTACCTTTCCTAAAGCCTCCTTGTTCATCTGCTATCCTATTCTCCGTCTTACTCTTAATTCTTTCAATTATAACTCTACCATACACTTTACCAGGTACACTCAACAGACTTATCCCCCTATAATTTTTGCACTCTCTTTTATCCCCTTTGCCTTTATACAAAGGAACTATGCATGCTCTCTGCCAATCCCTAGGTACCTTACCCTCTTCCATACATTTATTAAATAATTGCACCAACCACTCCAAAACTATATCCCCACCTGCTTTTAACATTTCTATCTTTATCCCATCAATCCCGGCTGCCTTACCCCCTTTCATTTTACCTACTGCCTCACGAACTTCCCCCACACACTCACAACTGGCTCTTCCTCACTCCTACAAGATGTTATTCCTCCTTGCCCTATACACGAAATCACAGCTTCCCTATCTTCATCAACATTTAACAATTCCTCAAAATATTCCTTCCATCTTCCCAATACCTCTAACTCTCCATTTAATAACTCTCCTCTCCTATTTTTAACTGACAAATCCATTTGTTCTCTAGGCTTTCTTAACTTGTTAATCTCACTCCAAAACTTTTTCTTATTTTCAACAAAATTTGTTGATAACATCTCACCCACTCTCTCATTTGCTCTCTTTTTACATTGCTTCACCACTCTCTTAACTTCTCTCTTTTTCTCCATATACTCTTCCCTCCTTGCATCACTTCTACTTTGTAAAAACTTCTCATATGCTAACTTTTTCTCCCTTACTACTCTCTTTACATCATCATTCCACCAATCGCTCCTCTTCCCTCCTGCACCCACTTTCCTGTAACCACAAACTTCTGCTGAACACTCTAACACTACATTTTTAAACCTACCCCATACCTCTTCGACCCCATTGCCTATGCTCTCATTAGCCCATCTATCCTCCAATAGCTGTTTATATCTTACCCTAACTGCCTCCTCTTTTAGTTTATAAACCTTTACCTCTCTCTTCCCTGATGCTTCTATTCTCCTTGTATCCCATCTACCTTTTACTCTCAGTGTAGCTACAACTAGAAAGTGATCTGATATATCTGTGGCCCCTCTATAAACATGTACATCCTGAAGTCTACTCAACAGTCTTTTATCTACCAATACATAATCCAACAAACTACTGTCATTTCGCCCTACATCATATCGTGTATACTTATTTATCCTCTTTTTCTTAAAATATGTATTACCTATAACTAAACCCCTTTCTATACAAAGTTCAATCAAAGGGCTCCCATTATCATTTACACCTGGCACCCCAAACTTACCTACCACACCCTCTCTAAAAGTTTCTCCTACTTTAGCATTCAAGTCCCCTACCACAATTACTCTCTCACTTGGTTCAAAGGCTCCTATACATTCACTTAACATCTCCCAAAATCTCTCTCTCTCCTCTGCATTCCTCTCTTCTCCAGGTGCATACACGCTTATTATGACCCACTTCTCGCATCCAACCTTTACTTTAATCCACATAATTCTTGAATTTACACATTCATATTCTCTTTTTCTCCTTCCATAACTGATCATTTAACATTACTGCTACCCCTTCCTTTGCTCTAACTCTCTCAGATACTCCAGATTTAATCCCATTTATTTCCCCCCACTGAAACTCTCCTACCCCCTTCAGCTTTGTTTCGCTTAGGGCCAGGACATCCAACTTCTTTTCATTCATAACATCAGCAATCATCTGTTTCTTGTCATCCGCACTACATCCACGCACATTTAAGCAACCCAGTTTTATAAAGTTCTTCTTCTTCTCTTTTTTAGTAATTGTATACAGGAGAAGGGGTTACTAGCCCATTGCTCCCGGCATTTTAGTCGCCTCATACGACACGCATGGCTTACGGAGGAAAGATTTTCTTGCCAATATAAAATACGACATTCAATTAAAGTATTTCTACTATGATCAAGATGTATACAAATTATGAGACGATGAGCTTCAATAAAGGAACTTATTATAATCATGAACAATGCTAAAACAAATACTAAAAATATGAGTAACAGTAAAAATAATAATACAGTAATAATAATATAAGAAGTATACAGAACCCAGCATGCTTTCAGATGTTGCTAAAATTATCAATATATTTTGTTTGATTCTTTCTGCATGTCCTAACTAACTCAACAACCCTTCTTTTCTTTTGCAGTACTGTATAACTTTTTACATCACTGAATTTAGTTTCTCCATTCCTTATTTAATACTAAAAATTCAATTCACTTTCATCTCAGAGAAGACCCTTCCACTGCCTCCAACATCATCTTCACTTCAGCATTTAAAGGCTATTCATCAAACCCATACAAAATCATAGCACCACTCCCATTATGGCCTTATCTGACCAATTTTTTTTTTTTTTTTGCTGAAGACTCTTCGACTCTTCCTGATCCTACTCTATAATTTATCTCATCCTTCTTAAACCAAAAATGAACTTAAAATTATAGCAACTAACACTTCTACAACATCTCCTTCCTCAATGCGTCGAAGACAGGCATCAAGATGAATGTTTATATTTCTCTCTAACACTGCAACACCACATACAGGGCATGGAACACGACTTCCATCTTGATTGCTACCTTCACTGCTAGCGTTGGTGCTGAAAATATATTGATAACTAAAAATACAACATTCTGTAAAATAATTATCATCTTGTAGATAAATGGCACAAAGAAATGTTGCACATGTGTTGAGTTTATCAATTGTCATTTTGATTACTGTTTTACATAAACAAGAATAACAAAGTATCTATTAGCAGTGTGAACTGATAAATTGATAATTGCACTTTTAAAGGTAAAATTAATTACCCATGAGTAAGTATAGAAAAATATCCAGAAGCACTCTGAGCTGAAGGTGACTGTGAAGTGGACATCCATGATGCAGATGAACTACCCAGGGGAGACTTCATGTTGGTCTGGTTCTTGGAAGTGCTCCCACTGCTGCTGCTGCCTCTTAGTGGTGTGCTGCCTTGGCCTGATAAGATTTTTTTCCTAAACTTCTCTTGGGTGTGACACTGATGTCTTTGTCAGTCCTGATTAGAAAAGACAGAGATAAAAAATTAACCTAACACAGTACATCAAAGTAATGCAAATTAACCTTACACAGTACAGTTATCTAAGTAATGCTTTAAGCTCACAACTGGCATGTAGAGTACTACGCTCAATAATAACCCACATGGAAACAGAAACTCAGGAGATTAATTAATCTGTATATTTCGACCTCCTTCTGGGATCCTCTTCAGCAAATCTGTTAAAACAATTTTCCTCATTTTTTTCATAACTCAAATTAAAAGTATGTAGACTTGTACATTAGGTTTAATATATACAATGTACTATGTGTTTAATTTTAACTGCTTGCCTTGTCTACAGATGCATGTATCAAAGCTATCACAGGTATGAAGCAAGCATGCAGTACCTAAATGAAAACTGTAGACTGCTTACAAACCTTGGGGAAAATGGGAAATTCTTCATAGGTGAAAACTCTTTTTGCAAGGATATTCTGTCCTGTCCAGTGTTACCCATGCGTTTGGGAGTTGTGGCACTTGTAGCAATGGAGGCATGACTATTTTTACTGCTACTAACAGAAGTAAAATTTTCCTTAGTAATCACCTCAGAATCATTCTTCTCCAAGTAACCAGTAATAACACCTCCCTTTGATGCCTGACTCAAGCAAGCCACTTTATCCCTGCATGGAGTAAATTATATCATTAATTTCTACACCTCACCATAAAATGTGAATGAGGAGTGAATATTTAAAAAAAAAAACATGTACTGAGAGAGCTAAACATTTTGTGGGTAAAGTACAAATTTTTTTTATTAAAAATAAGTTACATTCCTGAATATCAGTGTAAGCTATGTCTGAAAATTTTCAAAACACCTATTGCTAAATTTAATCAGCTGTTTCTTCCCAAAGAGAGGGTGACCCATACCAGATATCTCATCACTCATTCAGTAGCAATGTTGAAACAGGCAACAAAAATTTAGTAATAATGGTATATATACGAACAAAATGTTAGGAAAATGGACATAGATATAACTAATGTGCTTTTTATTTTGGCATCTGTGTTCATTTACCTAACAAAAAAAATTTAGAGTTTGTGGTTTATCACAGTTTCACTAAAGGCAATGATCTCTGGATTTCTTTCTATTCAGCAGCCTCACTGCCTATCATCTGCACAGATCACCCACATATCCTTTACACCAGAGATGTACAACATTTTCAGTTATGAAATATTAATGATTGAAAAACAAAGTATGCAAGGTACAGTTTGTAAACTGAGTGAAGCCAAAGGAAGATATTCCGTGTCACAAATCAGCAGTACTAAGTTTGATTTTTTACACAAAACATTGGGGGCGACAACTGTACCCATCTGGAGCCACACATTGTAGATCCCTACTCTAGAACAATTTACTGTAAAAATCAATAAATACTGTTGAACTGATTTGCCATTCTTTCATATTCTTGTAATTTCTAACAGATGCCAGATTCATTCATGCTACATTCATGTGGCTTATCTTCTACCTAAGCAACTCCTCAAAGCTTATCCAAGATACTTAATTTCTTCTATATCATAAGAATTATGTTTAATCTCTGGACTTCCAACACCGTTAGCAACTCACTTAGGTGCCATGGTTAATAGGCAGAGACATTAAGTGATGAGGGTTGCAGTAATATACAAAACTGACCATTAAAGGTAAGGTCAATGATGTATGTATAGGTTTAGGTGGAATGGTTGTGTCAGTGGTAACATGAGACAAAAGAGAATATGCCAACTGCTGGACAGGAAAACATGCGAAATGCTGATTAATAAGACATAATTTAATGTGAAGTGCTCTAGGACCAATTTGCAGCCTTGCCATGTATCTGACTACAGCCTCTCCTCACCTAACGACGAGGTTCTGTTCCTAAGACCACATCAGTAAACAAATTTGTCGCTAAGTGAGGAGCATACTACAGGTCCTCCATCACAAATCCAGCACCATTGGGACCTGTAGTGTGCCGGATTACTGAGTTTGCCAGATTACAGAGTGGTTAGGTTAGAATACACTTAATAAAATTAACCAACTTGACTTACACAAAGTTCATTAAACATCGGCAAAAATCGAACATTTCTGCTACTTTGAGCTCAATTTCAAGGTACTTTTCAACATGAAAGCAATCAAAATCATATCTAATTCTGTAATATATCTTCCATTCTATCAAATGAGACCAAAAAAACGAGAATACAACCATAAAAACCATACGAAAATATACCACAAAGAGGCGGCTAATGGCTGAGAAGTGAACTCCCTTATTTATCGTCCATCTTTTTTATTTTTGGTGTAGGTTAAGAAGCATCTTTCAATCATACACTGCCCAAGTTTCAGTGAGATAACCCAACAAACAACTGAGAAAAAAACAATATTTACCAAAAATCATGGCAAGTCCAAGCCAGGTACTGGAAATAAGTCACTTTGTCTGACTTTTTTGGGTTATCCTAGGTTCTCTATACATACGCTGCTATGTATGATAATCTATGTAACTGTATTTGTGTATAGTACCTGAATAAACTTACTTACTTCTAGTCTGTCGACTGAGTACAAGAAACCGCCATTCACCTATTTCAACTACCCAATAAAGTGGTCAGAAATTGGCAATTTGGCCAATTTCACTGATGCCAATTTCAAAACAGGGTCCAGAATAGACAATGCAGACATTCCTGGCAATAAAATAACATTTTCTCTTTTCATTAGTCATGGCTCCAGGCCCCTCTTATATTACTCTTGCTTACCATTTGGAATTTTTATTCGCACACAAAAATAGAAGATTTACTGTTATGCAAACTGCTGCATTATTATAATAATTGTATAAATAATGTCAACCCATCCATAACTCTATGTTGGAATTTGGACCGGCATAGCTGACGTTAGTGACATACTACTATATTATAGTAAGCCACTTGTTATGCAGAGTATTTCAAGCAAATTAGGTCAGTGTCCCAGGATGTGACCCATACCAGTCGACTAACACCCAGGTACCCATTTACTGATGGGTGAACATAGACAACAGGTGTAAAGAAACACGCCCAATGTTTCTACTCTGGCTGGGAATCGAATATTTACCAAAAATCACATATGGCTAACCCAAGCCAGGTACTAGAAATAAGCCACGTTATCTGACTTTTTTTGGGCTATTCTACGTTCTCTACACATATGCTGCTATGTGTGGTAATCTACATAGAGAAAATAGCTTTTTTGTTTCAGGTTTATGGTGTAGTACGAGTGTATATCACAGTTAGCCCCGTGCTACACTCCGTTTTCTCTAATATAAGCCCCAAGACAGGCATAGGAGAATCGTACTTGTATCGCGTATCCTCTTCATACCTCTGTCGAACTGCTCGGTATTATGCCAAATATTATTCATTCTGGAGTATTTAACATGTTTTATGTTATTTATATTGTTTATTATGTCATATTAGATCAATTTTGATAGGCAATAAGCTGTAGTGTTGATATTAGCGTAATAATAAAGCATATTCTCCTGCATCACGAGACTGAGCTCATAGCAACCGACAGTGGCTTCAAAGCCACCTTATCTTTAATGGACAATGTGCTGTGTAGGTGCTTTACACAACAAAAAGCATTTCTTTTATTCATTGGAACCATGGCTAGGGCTAAAAGTAAGCAAGTTATAACAATAAATGGAGAAAAAGAAATTAGAATAACTTATGCAGCAAGTAGCGCCATCAAACAGTACCAGCAGGTTGGTGTGGCAACCCTGGAAATTTGAAATTATGCTAGCCGAAATTGGTGCCAAATAACTCAAGGAACCGAATAAGTGATTGCCGGATTTGTGATGGCGGACCTGTATAATGCTAGTGGGCTTGTGTCAACCATCTTTGATATTACATGTATTTTAATGTTACCTTTGCACCATTTATAACATTTCTATTATATTTTTAAATGTTTATACAACAGTGTACTGTATATTGTAATGAACAGAATTGAGGGAATCAGCTCTAATATGTACAGTGGAACCTCGGCTTACAAGTGCCCCACCATGCTCGGTCGATTTTTTTGTTTCTGGATACGAGCAAAAATTCAGGATGCGAGCTTTCCCCTCAAACAACTTTTTTTCAGACCTCCAGATCTTACAAAAATAAAAGTGAATATATAATTGTAGTTCACTGTCGTGATGTATTATGTTGTTTTTACTGCTTATGACTATAATTGCAACAGCAATAATAGTATTTCTTACATTAAATTGAGGGTGCTGGTGTTTGTCATTGACTGTAAAGAGAGTGGAGTGTTATGCTGTGGCCCTACTGGGCTAATGTGGATGGTAGAGGTACTGGTACTGAAGTCTATGGTTATGCTGGAGTGTGCATAAATTCTGTAATGGATTTCTGTTCTGTCTTACCCTGTAGTACATTATACAACTGATGGTGAGGCATCAGCTGCTCTAGACACTGTTTCAGGGTCCTCTTCAGTGAAAAAGTCTAACTTTAAGTCATTCAGTAAGTCAGTCAAGTCATTCAGTCAGTCAAGTCAGTAAGTCAGTTAAGTTATTCAGTCAAGTCAGTAAGTCAGTTAAGTTATTCAGTCAAGTCAGTAAGTCAGTCACTAAGTCAGTCAAGTCTGTAAGTCATTCAGTCAAGTCAGTAAGTCAGTCCAGTCAATAAGTCAGTCAAGTAAATCAGTAAGTCAGTCAGTTAAGTCAGCCAGTCAAGTCAGTAAGTCAGCCAGTTAAGCCATTCAGTCAAGCCATTAAGTCAGTCAGTCAAGTCAGTCAAGTCAGTAAGTCAGTCAAGTCAGTAAGTCATTCAGTCAAGCCAGTAAGTCTTTCAGTAAGTCAGTAACTCAGATGCTATGCCCAATATCTCTTCCCCACTATCAACCACCAATATTTCTTCTCCAAGGTAAATGCTGTAGTACGTACTACATAATTTCTTTACATTGTTTATTATGGCACATTAGATGAATTGTGATAGATAAATAAGCCGAAGAGTTGATATTAGAGAAATACTGAAGTATTTTGTCGTGCCTGGAATTCCTCTGAAACAGATTAATGCCATTTCAATTAATTTAAATGAGGAAAATCGACTCAACATACGAGCAAATCGGGATACAGGTTGGCCATCACTAATCTGGCATCACTGGGACCTGTAATGTGCCGGATTAGTGAGTTTGCCAGATTACAGAGTAGTTAGGTTAGAATACACTTAATAAAGTTAACCAAGCTGAGCTATTTCATACATTTCGGCCTTTCTTTGATTAGTTTATCCTGCAGCATGTAAACATTCATTATTTCTTGTTCACTTATAAAACTGTGTTGCTCTAGACATTTTAGTAGTTCGCTTGTCAATTGAATTAACCTATTAATAAAGACTTTCTGCTACATCTTCCTCATTTTCATCACTGCTTTCTCCTCCACTGGCTTGCTGCTGTGGCTTTACAACCATCTGTACAATTTCTGATTCAGTATAATGGTGAAATTTGAAATTATACTAGCCAAAATTAGTGCCGGATTACTGATGGAACTGGATAACTGATTGCTGGATTTGTGATGACCGGCCTGTATGAGCAAGGTCATGGAACAGATTAAACTCGTAAGCTGAGGTTCTACTGTATATTATTTAGGTATGCATACTGGTAAGAGAGCCCGTCGTAAGTCCGAGTCGTCGGTAAACAAGTATGTCGTTAAGTGAGGAGAGGCTGTACCCAGTTTATTCAGTGATAAGCAATACTGCATTTTAGTCACCCTATAAAAACTACAGTTGCAACAACTATGCACTATAAAGATACATGGTACTGTATATAAAAAGTTTACTGTATGTCAAATAACTCATGTAAATACAGAGCTCACGTTATGCGCTGAAAATGCAAAAATTTGAAAAAAATCTTATTACTACTGTCTCCGAAAAGATAAAATTTACCAGTCTTAACCCTTTCAGGGTTTCGGCCATACTAGTACGGGTTACGCGCAGGGGTTTTTGACGTACTAGTGCGCATAAATTCTAGTGTCTTCAAATCTCATGGGAAAAGGCTGGTAGGACTAGATGTGAGAGAATGGGTCTGTGTGGTGGGTGTGCGCAGTAGAAAAAAAATCTGGGACCCAGTGGCGCATTGTGGGAACGCCATTTTAGTTCACTTTGTCCACCATGCCTCGCGGTAAGAAGCTCCTCACTCCTCGGCGAACTGGGACACTTTTGTTCCCCAGTGATAGCTCTAATACAGATGGAAGTGCCAGTGAAGATGAGTTTCAAGGTTTTGGTGAGGTTTTGACCGAAACTAATGACCATAACATCGGTAATAGTGAGGAAAACCCAGACGACCCTCAGCCTTCCACCTCTGGTGCTGGGCCGTCTTGTTCACACTTAATTGTACCAGAATCAAAGAGGAAACTCCTATTTTCCCAAATCCCAGACTCAGATGTGAGCATTTGTGATGATAGTGAGAGTGATTATGAACTACAAGCTCTTCAAACTAGTTCCAGTAGTGATAGTGAAGTGCAATATTCCCCAGTGAAGCGTCAGTATATACGACGATATATGCGCTCTGGTAGTGTGCCATATGCTATTCCAAGGGGAAGGAGTACATCTCGGAGTACATCCCATGGCTGTACAACAGGAACTGACAGTGAAAATGACAATGATACTGTTGCAATTGGAATGGAAAATGTGCATGGTGGTGGTAATGGTGGTGCCGGCCGTGAGGCACCAGCAGTGGGCCATGCTGCCACCCACGCCGCTGCCACCCACGCCGCTGCCACCCACGCCACTGCCACCCACGCCACTGCCTCAGGTGATCTATAACAAAGGCCACCACATCAGCCTCCACAACCACAACCTCCACAACCACAACCACCTGTCATTGTCCAGTACCCACCAGCAGACCGCACCTGGGATTGGCAGGAAGCTGTCAATTTTGTTCCAAATCCCCACCAGTTTGATGACAGCCGAAGTGGAATACGGCCATGTTATACACTGGGAAACAATGCCGGTGAACTGGAATGTTTCGAGTTATTCTTTGACGAACCCCTGATGGAAAGTATTGTCATGGAAAGCAACACATACTACGAGTACACCATGACAAACACAATGCTTTCACCAAAATCACGTCTACACCAGTGGAAGGAGACAACTGTGACTGAGATGTACCTTTTCTTTGCCACAATAATGTTTATGCCACATGCGTATAAGCACAGTGTGAAATCATACTGGTCAACAGACCGCCTGATTGCAACCCCAGGTTTCAGGGACATAATGCCAGTGAATCGATTTGTGCTACTGTTACGTATGCTTCACTTCTCAGACAAAACCAGGCCTGACAGAAACAACAGGCTATATAAGATTAGGCATGTGTTTGTGTATCTGAAAGAGAAATTCAACATGTATTTTTATCCCTTCAGGAAGCTTGTAATTGACGAGTCTTTGATTCTGTTCAAAGGAAGACTCTCTTTCAAGCAGTACATACCAAGCAAGAGGAAACGCTTTGGTATAAAGTTGTTGGTGCTTTGTGATTGTTACAGTGGTCTGGTATTGGACATTAATGTGTACACTTGAAGTTATACATTGCAAAATACCAGGAAGTTATTGGGCATCTCTGGTGATGTGGTTAGAACAATGATAGAACCGTACCTTGGTAAGGGACATATATTATATACAGATAACTGGTACACAAGCCCCACACTCAGTGATTTTTTTGCGAGTGAACATGACAGATGTGTGTGGCACAGTGCATGCAAATCGGAAATATATGCCCAGGTTTGACGCTGGCACTCATAGAGGTGAGGTGCAGGCGTTTGCTGCCAATGACATCATGGCATTTCGGTGGCATGACAAACGAGATGTCACAATGTTGGTCATCAGTTCACCCTAATGAAAATGGCAGAACACTGGCAGGCAGCATAGAGAAAGCAATGAACCCATTCTAAAACCTGCAGCTGTGATTGATTACACCCTCAATATGCATTCTGTGGACAAATGTGACATGCAGATTGGGTTTGCTGATTGTGGTACATAAAACTCTTTTTCCATCTTCTGGACATTTCCATGCTGAATGCTTATAATATGTATAAGATGAGGACCAGAAACAAACCACCGTATGGCGAATTCTGTTTGTCTGTCAGACAAATAGTATTCAAGTACCAAGGAACAACACCTTCAATAGACCACCCACCAAATTTTCAACAACTTCCTTCTCGTTTGAAGCATGGTGATCACTTCCTGGTAAAACTGCCTGCTACTGCTTTCAAGAAAAAGGCTCAGAAGAGGTGTTACGTCTGTGCACATAGAAAAAAGCGCCCACAACAACGCAGAGATACTCGTTTTATGTGTGAGGAGTGTAAAACACCACTGTGCATGACACCATGTTTCAAAGACTTCCACAGGCTGCAGAACCTATAGAAACATTCCCTGTGACTGTATATGTGTATATAAAATATAGAAAAATAGTAATAAACAACATTTCAAATCGTTTGTTTGTGTAAATATTTTCTGTAAACAAAACAATGACAACAGTGTTTATGCCGTTATTGTGTAGTATTGAAAAAGAAATAACTTACAAAATACTGATCATATTGGTCTCAGAGGCCATAAAAGTCACTTGGAAAAAGAAAAATTAAAAAATAATAGAAAATAGTACATAAAACACTAAATAAAAGAATACCGGGTGACGGCAGTCGGCGATGTTACCACATGATGCTCATTTTTTGTAAACTTCACGCCTCCATATCTCGGTAAGTATTGATGGTAAAAATTTTTTGTTTAGCTTATAATGTTTAGAAAAAAAAAAAAAATTTTTTCATAAGAAAAAATAATTTTTTTTTTTTTGAAATTTGGCCGACCCTGAGAACAAGTCTCTGACAGGGCCTGTCGACCCTGAAAGGGTTAACCCTTTGACTGTCGCAACCCCCAATCCTGAGGTGTCTCCTGGTGTCGCAAAATTTAAAAAAAAAAAAAAATTATTTTTTCTTATGAAATGATAGAGAATCTTTTCCCGATTGTAATGACACAAAAAAAAAAAAACGAAATTTGATGGAAAACTGACGGAATTATGCTCTCGCAAAGTTAGCGACCCCCGGCGCTGTTTTTCAAATCGGCGATTTTTGCCACTTTTTGGGCCCCCTTTTCGGCTAATTCCATTGTTCCAGTCGCCCAAACTCATAGCTATTTCTTTAGAACTCCATTTTTTTCTATCGATTGAGTACAAGAAACTGCCCATTTACTGATTTCAACTACCTAATTAATGTGGTCAGAAATTTGCAATTTGGCCAATTTCACGAAAACTAAAAAAATATACAATTTCAAAATAAGGTCCAGAATGAACAATGCAGACATTCCTAGCTCTAAAATAACATTTTCTTTGCTCTCAGTCATGTCTCCAGGCCCCTCTGATATTTTCTCTTGCTTTCTATTTTGAGTTTTTATTCAAACAAAAAATAGAAGACTTACTATTATGCAGACTACTGCATACTGTAATAATTGTATAAAAAAAACATCAACCCATTCATGACTGCATATTAGAATGGCTAGTTGGACATTTATTGGACAATGGCATCATTTGTTTACTTTTGAACATTGGCAAAAATCAAACATTTCCCCTACTTTGAGCTCCATTTCAAGGTTCTTTTTATAGTAAAATCAATCAAAATCACCTCTATTTTTATAATATGTTTTCCATTCTATCAAATGAGACCAAGAAAACGAGAATACAACCATAAATACTATACGAAAATAGACCACAAAGTCGGCATTTTAATTAAAAAAAACGGTCAGTTTTTTTTTTCTCATTACCTGGAGTTTACCTGGAGAGAGTTCCGGGGGTCAACGCCCCCGCGGCCCGGTCTGTGACCAGGCCTCCTGGTGGATCAGAGCCTGATCAACCAGGCTGTTACTGCTGGCTGCACGCAAACCAACGTACGAGCCACAGCCCGGCTGGTCAGGAACCGACTTTAGGTGCTTGTCCAGTGCTAGCTTGAAGACTGCCAGAGGTCTGTTGGTAATCCCCCTTATGTATGCTGGGAGGCAGTCGAACAGTCTCGGGCCCCTGACACTTATTGTATGGTCTCTTAACGTGCTAGTGACACCCCTGCTTTTCATTGGGGGAATGTTGCATCGTCTGCCAAGTCTTTTGCTTTCGTAGCGAGTGATTTTCATATGCACTGCGTGCTCCAGGATTTTTTTTATATGGTGCACACTGACCACACAGACCCATTCTCTCACATGTGGGCCTACCAGCTTTCTCCTGCTTGATTTGAAGCCGCTAGAATTTATGAGTATATATACGTCAAACACGGTACCTCGTAAGACGTATATATACGGCCGCGACAGTCAAAGGGTTAAGAGATGGGGCAGAACAAACTGTGTGTACCATGAAGATTAATATACAAAAAACATTTAGCACAGTATACTATATACACCTACCATCTGACTTACGACCTGCTCGACATATGACCACTCGACTTATGACCATGTATTTTATGCCAAATTTCTGAGAAATACACAACTGTTTGTGTTGTACACAATGTTTATCCTAAACCTTACTGTATAAAATACAGTGCTAACAGCATACAAAGTAAAGTAAAAAATGAAATACCAAAATAAAACAATAAAATAAAATCATTACAAAAGTGTGATGCTGATATTCAGTAGTAAGGTTCGACTTACGTCCATTTTGACTTATGACCAGTTGGTCAGAACCAAGCTCGGTCGTAAGTTGGATGATACCTGTATTTCACATATTTTCACAAAACTCTAAAAGTCAATGATACAAAGATGAAAATATTAGAGGAGACAGTAAATTTTAAGCTTTGATTACCTTAACATTGAAAACAAGCTGATAATCTCATCCACAAGTCTATTGTTCCGTAAATGTTGAGTAGTGGTTTCTTGAAAGCAGGCAGGGCATTGTGTTTTGTAGGACAAATACTGCCGAATGCAGAGTGAACAATCTGCAATATAAAATTCAATGATAATTAAAACACTGCATTAAAAATTATTGCACAAGACTTAAAAATAACCATCATAATTAGAAAAATTAATCTACTACATCATTCATCCACTATTAAAATTCTAGCTACTAGAGGGTTACACAGGCATACCAAGATTACAACAAAATATAATAAAGCCACTATTAAAATATATTAAGTAAAGGAGAGTAGATTAAGATAGCCATATTGGAAGAATACTGTACTTCATAACTGCTAAGTTGCTTAAACTGACAACTTGACAGTGACACAATGAACCCCATCCGTTCTTTCCTTTCATGTCTCAACAATTTCAATTACAGTACATTACACATAACCCACACATGGTCTGACTTAGACCATTTACAAGTTAATGTGACTTGTAAATGGTCCAAGTCAGACCAAAATGTCATCATAAGCTTCTCTCTCCTATGTGCAGGTTATTGTGCCTTTTTTGTTCATTACAGTGTACACTGTATTCAAAACTCACAGTTATGAGAGCAAGCTGTCACCATGGATGTTGCCATTAACTCGTAGCAGATACCACACCTCAGCAACTCGTCCATTTGCTGTAGATTCAAAAAACAATTTCCAAGGTTATCTAGTGACTCCATGATTCTAAGAAAAGTTAAGTATACTATAGCAATTAAACAGAATTATGAATGAAAACACAATAAGGTTTTTGGCTGGATATGGATAAGGAAGAGTTCAAGTTTCTAGTTTCACAAAAGGACTGATGATTGTAGATAATATTGCATACAACAAAAAATATTACTTTTGTTGCTACCAGAGTATTATACCTCAATTTAATGGACTAACAGAGAGAAGCAGTGATCAGTAATGACAATTCTGGTGAAGTGCAATTCTGCAGCCAACAGATTTGGTCTGTTATTGTATTATCAACTGACACTGGATTTTTTCCTATATTCTGGAAGTCTGATGTGTTAAATTGAGGGTTTACTCTAGTACTTTGGTTACCAACCTTCAGCTGTGGGATGCTGGAGGGCCAAGGGATGGACATCTCAGCTTCCATCATTGCTTCACATCACATTCTAAGGAAGCACTCATTTAATGCAAGTCCTGTAAATCTATATGGAGTGTAATAATTACATTTACTTTTTATGTATTGTATAAATTTTATTGCAGACAAGATATATACCTACAAATTTTCCCCCTCATGTTTTTTTAATATGTGCATTATTTATCTTTATTCTTATTTTCCAATGGGTACATTATTTATCTTTATTTTCAAGTGAATGTTTTTAGATTTAGTCTCAAAATGCTCTGCATAACTATGGGCTTTCTGCATGCACAACTAAATGCTGAAATGAAATTATTATTATTATTATTATTATTATTATTATTATTATTATTATTATGTACTGCATATGGTCTTATTAATATTAAGTGTGTCATCATTCAGACTGATATCCTTTAACAGAGTTCCACAATGGAGATTAAGAGAGAGAGAGTAGTAGCATGCAAGGATCAAGGCTGACCAGTAAGCAACAAAGTGCAGATAAGTGAGGAGAAATAAGAATGGAGGGGGGAGGACCCATAACAAGAGACTTTTCACATCACTTGCCACTTCATGCAAATATTACAATAATCATGGTGGAGCACTAAACATGTAGGGGTCATACAAGGCTTGAGAAATGAAAGGAAAAATTCTTCATTCCAAGGGAAGAATTCCTTGGATCAGAAGCCCCTCACCGGCTTCGAGGAACCTTCCTAGGGTGGTGGGAAGGATCTGACGGATGTATAAGATACTAATACTAATTCAGATGCTTTATTTCAGCATTATACAAAGTTTGTATAGAGATAGGTGACATTTAGGAGTGCATGCAAAAAGCCCCTTAATACACAGAGCATTTTGGGCAAACTTAAGCCTGTCTCAAGATTAATAAGGCCCATGACCATGGCTCGTGGTATGGTACGGTGGCCCATGGCCTGGTAGGTAACGCTCTTGCTTCACACACTGAGCATCTGTGGTTTGATCCCCAGAAAAGGTAAAAACATCAGGCATATTTCCTTACACCTGTTAGTGGGTGTTAATGGACTGGTGTGGGTGGCATCCTGGGGGACAAGACTGAGGACCACAATGGAAATAAGACAGACAGTCCTTGATGATGCACTGACTTTCTTGGGTTATCCTGGGTGGCTAACCCCTCAGGGTTAAAAATCCAAACAAAATCTTAACTAACTGATTTTTCATATATACGGCCTCTAAGAGGTTAAAGAATTACGAGGAACACAAGAGAACTGATTAGCACATTAATACATTCCATACAACTTTTATCAAGTTTAATTGCGGCTCAGAGGTAACTGGAGTCTCCATGAATTTACCAGCTGATGGAGATGGAGGTTACAGTGCACCAGAGCTACTCCACACTGAACCCTGCATCCAGAAGTGTTCTGGACGACAATATACCAACAAGAAGGATGTACAGCATTATACCCAGGAGTCCAGGAGGGCAATATACCGCCTAGGTTTACCTGGAGAGGGTTTTGGGAGTCAATGCCCCTGCGGCTTGGTCTGAGACCAGGCCTCATGGTGGATCAGGGTATGATCAACCAGGCTATTACTGCTGGCTGCATGCAAGCTGACGTACAAACCACAGCCCAGTAGGTCAGGTACTGACTTTAGGTGCCTGTCCAGCTTGATGTATAACTGTACACAGGAGTTCAGAAGAACAATATACCAACAAGACTGATATACAGCATTATACCTAGGAGTCCAGGACAATATACCAACAAGACTGGCATACAGCATTATACCCAGATATCCTAGACAATATACCACTGAGGCTGACGTATAAGTGTCCTGGACAATATACCAACAAGACTAACATAGAGCATTATACCCAGATATCCTGGACAATATACCACTGAGACTGACGTATAAGTGTCCTGGACAATATACCAACAAGACTAACATACAGCATTATACCCAGATATCCTGGACAATATACCACTGAGGCTGACGTATAAGTGTCCTGGACAATATACCAACAAGACTAACATACAGCATTATACCCAGATATCCTGGACAATATACCACTGAGACTGACGTATAAGTGTCCTGGACAATATACCAACAAGACTAACATAGAGCATTATACCCAGATATCCTGGACAATATACCACTGAGACTGACGTATAAGTGTCCTGGACAATATACCAACAAGACTAACATACAGCATTATACCCAGATATCCTGGACAATATACCACTGAGGCTGACGTATAAGTGTCCTGGACAATATACCAACAAGACTGACGTATAAGTGTCCTGGACAATATACCAACAAGACTGACGTATAAGTGTCCTGGACAATATACCAACAAGACTGACGTATAAGTGTCCTGGACAATATACCAACAAGACTAACATACAGCATTATACCCAGATATCCTGGACAATATACCACTGAGGCTGACGTATAAGTGTCCTGGACAATATACCAACAAGACTGACGTATAAGTGTCCTGGACAATATACCAACAAGACTGACGTATAAGTGTCCTGGACAATATACCAACAAGACTGACGTATAAGTGTCCCGGACAATATACCAACAAGACTGACGTATAAGTGTCCTGGACAATATACCAACAAGACTGACGTATGTGTCCTGGACAATATACCAACTAAGTTACATACACAATATACCACACAGGTTAACTTACATACACAGTATACCACTCAGGTTAAGATATATACACAATATATCCCTCAGGTTAAGGTATATATAATAATTTTAAAGCAGCAGATATACGTCACTTTTCCTCACTTTTGTTTACATTTACTCCCGCCTCAACACACTTCATATACATCTTTTACAATCTCCATAATTATTATAAAACCTATAATTAACTGAACGTTTACATATTTATCTCAATATTATTTTAACCGGTAAGACTATTTGTAAGTTCTAGACTTTAAATAATAAGATATTACAAGGCCCTTACTGGAAATAAGTCACTGATTTTTTGGGTTATTTTAGGTAATTTACATATATATTACCATGTAATATAATTGTACTTATGTGTACTTGTAACTAAATAAACTTACTGTTCTGCCGTCTTCATAATTATTTGTTAATTTAATTTTCTCCCCCCGGCAATATTTATTAAAACTATCTAATAATAATAATACTAATAATAATAATATGTTTATTTAGTACAAGACCATAGTTAATATCAGTGACATATTACTATATAGAAAGTCCTTTGTTATGCTGAGCATTTCAGGCACATTAGGTCAGTGTCCCGGGATGTGACCCACACCAGTCCACTAACACCCAGGATGTGACCCACACCAGTCCACTAACACCCAGGATGTGACCCACACCAGTCCACTAACACCCAGGATGTGACCCACACCAGTCCACTAACACCCAGGATGTGACCCACACCAGTCCACTAACACCCAGGATGTGACCCACACCAGTCCACTAACACCCAGGATGTGACCCACACCAGTCCACTAACACCCAGGATGTGACCCTCACCAGTCCACTAACACCCAGGATGTGACCCACACCAGTCCACTAACACCCAGGATGTGACCCACACCAGTCCACTAACACCCAGGATGTGACCCACACCAGTCCACTAACACCCAGGATGTGACCCTCATCAGTGCACTAACACCCAGGATGTGACCCACACCAGTCACCTAACACCCAGGATGTGACCCTCACCAATCCACTAACACCCAGGATGTGACCCACACCAGTCCACTAACACCCAGGATGTGACCCACACCAGTCCACTAACACCCAGGATGTGACCCACACCAGTCCACTAACACCCAGGATGTGACCCACACCAGTCCTCTAACACCCAGGATGTGACCCACACCAGTCCACTAACACCCAGGATGTGACCCACACCAGTTCACTAACACCCAGGATGTGACCCACACCAGTCCATTAACACCCAGGATGTGACCCACACCAGTCCACTAACACCCAGGATGTGACCCACACCAGCCCATTAACACCCAGGATGTGACCCACACCAGTCCACTAACACCCAGGATGTGCCCCAAACCGTCCACTAACCCCGGGGATGTGACCCACACCAGTCCACTAACATCCTGGATGTGACCTTCACCAGTCCACTAACACCCAGGATGTGACCCACACCAGTCCACTAACATCCAGGATGTGACCCACACCAGTCCACTAACACCCAGGATGTGACCCACACCAGTCCACTAACACCCAGAATGTGACCCACACCAGTCCACTAACACCCTGGATGTGACCCACACCAGTCCACTAACATCCAGGATGTGACCCATACCAGTCCATTAACACCCAGGATGTGACCCATACCAGTCCACTAACACCCAGGATGTGACCCATACCAGTCCACTAACACCCAGGATGTGACCCATACAGTCCACTAACACCCAGGATGTGACCCATACCAGTCCACTAACACCAGGATGTGACCCTATACCAGTCCACTAACACCCAGGATGTGACCCATACCAGTCCACTAACACCCAGGATGTGACCCATACCAGTCCACTAACACCCAGGATGTGACCCATACCAGTCCACTAACACCCTCGAAACCCTCTCCAGGTAAACTCCAGGTAAACCAGTTGCAGATGATGATCGAGTACTTAAAAAACCGAACAAAATATTTAAGAAATATTTAAGAAAATATTTAAGAAATAGAGCCAGGGTTTAAAGCCTGGCTCTTATTTTTACGACTAAGAACAGGTGTCCAGCGGTGTTGTTGGTGTGTCTGGTCTTCCCTGCTCAGTCATTTAGCAAGGTTTTTAATGCCATGGTGGCTGCTGTTGGCCATTGTGTCTTACATACACCAGCCATCTTAAATATTTTGTTCACTTTTTTAAGTACTCGATCATCATCTTGCAAATGGTGTTGCAAGATGATGATCTTGCAACTGAATGTTGTCTTATGATGATCTTGCAACTGAATGTTGTCTTATGATAATCTTGTAACTGAATGTTGTCTTATGATGATCTTGCAACTGAATGTTGTCTTATGATAATCTTGTAACTGAATGTTGTCTTATGATGATCTTGCAACTGAATGTTGTCTTATGATGATCTTGCAACTGAATGTTGTCTTATGATGATCTTGCAACTGAATGTTGTCTTCAATTCAAATTCAAATTCAAATTCAAAGTTTATTCTCTATAAAGATTACAATGTTGAATTTACAGAATTTGGTTGTTGTGTGGTTTACATGTAGTTAAATAATGATTACAGAGTGTACCACTAGAACACCTAGCATGGCTAGGCATTTCGGGCAGACTTAAATTAGTTCATTATTTTAAAATATTACAAATTATGAGGTAAGTTGGTATTATGGCTAAGTAACTAAATACTAGTTTGTGAGTTTAGCAATGTGAATGCTTTTGTTTTGGCACAGTACATAGTTTCAGTATTGGAGTATCACAGGCCAACTTATGACTAGTTAGGATTCATTATTTTAAGATTGAGATTAATATTTCTGTTTATGGTCAAATGGGTGAGTGAGTGTAAGTGTGAACCACCAGGTGGTATTCGTGTAGTTAGTTGATGGGGTTTAACAGGGAGATAAGATGTTTTCTAATGGTAGTTTTGAAGGTGATGAATGTGTCTGCAGTTCTAGAGTTCTCAGGTAGGGTGTTCCAGATTTTAGGGCCTTTGACATACATTGAATTTTTGTAAAGGTTTAGTCGGACATGGGAATGTCGTAGAGATGTTTGTGTCTGGTGTTATGCCTGTGGGTTCTGTCACAACTATCAAGAAAGCGTTTTAGGTCAAGGTTGATATTGGAGTTTAAGGTCCTGTAGATGTAGATTGCACAGTAGTAAGTGTGGATGTACTGAACAGGGAGTAAGTTTAGATCTATGAAGAGTGGGGGGGGTGTTGCCAGGGATGGGATTTAGTGATTATTCTTACTGCAGCTTTTTGTTGGGTTATTATTGGCTTTAGGTGTGTTGCTGCAGTTGATCCCCAAGCACAAATAGCATAGGTGAGGTATGGATAAATAAGTGAGTGGTATAGTGTGAGAAGGGCATTTTGCGGCACGTAGTATCGTATCTTGGAGAGGATCCCAACTGTTTTGGATACTTTTTTGGTTATGTGTTGGATATGGGTGCTGAAATTCAGGTTATGATGATCTTGCAACTGAATGTTGTCTTATGATGATCTTGCAACTGAATGCTGTGTTATGATGATCTTGCAACTGAATGTTATCTTATGATAATTGTTGGAACTTATTCGGTCCTACAAGTCCCAACGGGGGAAACACACCATTTGGGGCCTTTACCACACACACACACACACACATATATATACACACACACACACACACACACACACACACCACACACACACACACCACACACACACACACACACACACACACACACATACACACACATACACATACACAACACACACACACACACACACACACACACACACACACACACACACACACACACAGACACACACACACACATATACAGGATTTTACACCTTCCTGTGAAGTGACCCTATAACCCTTCCTTTCCCCCCCATCTCTCTCCCTCTCCTCTCCTCTCTCTTCCTCTCTCTCTGTCTCTGTCTCTGTCTCTCTCTCCTCCCTCTCCTCTCTCTCCTCTCTCTCCTCTCTCTCTCTCTCTCTCCCTTTCTCTCTCCCCCTTTCTCTCATCCTCTCTCTCTCCCTCTCCCTTTCTCTCTTCCTCTCTTACTCTCTCTCTCTCCCTCTTCTCTTTTATCTCTTCTCTCTCTTCCCTTGTCACTCCCCCCTCTCTCCTTACCTTTTCCCTCTCTCTCACTTTCTCCCCCCTTTTCCCTTCTTTTCCCCTCCTTCTAGCTCCCCTTCTCTCTCTTCCTATCTCTCACTCTCTCCCCCTTTTTCTTTTTCTCTTTCTCTCTCTCTTTCACTAAAAAAAAAAATGGTTGGGACTCGCAGGAATCAGGGATCAGATAAAAATGGTACTGGTAGGGAGGAAGGATGGGGAACAGGGAAAAGGATAGAGCAAGAATGGGAGAAAAAAATTAGGAGAGCTTTTTTGAAAAAATGGAGAAAGAGTTTCTCTGTGAAAGGGGAAAAAGGGGTTTGGGAAGGAAAACAAAAAATTGGGAGGCACAAGTTAAAACTGAAAGTAGCCGGGTAAAGGTCCTAGAATTTGAGGTAAAAAAGGCTGAACAAGCCCTTCGGGGGTTAGTGACCAGGGGAAAACCCCCCAAAACCCGAAGATGGGGAGGCTGAACAGGAAGGAAGGGATAGGAATTATCCCAAAGGTAAATGTAAACCTGCAAAGAAGGGCCAGGGAGGGGAAAGGGGAAGACAATGGGTGCAGATGGACGGGGAAAATAGGTCGAATGCTAAAGGGCACAACCATGCTCCAAGACCACTGGATAAATCAAGGGAAAAAATGACCACATACAGACGGGAAACCCAAAAGATTTTAAAGAGGGGGGGGGCAAGGGGGAAAAGGGAAAAAGGGCAAAATCAGTGATTATCCATGGGTTTTGGGAGAGAGAGGAAAGGAACACACACTGAAAGATGGCAGGAAGAAAGAAAGGAGTTTTGAGAAATTCATCACGGAAATAGGGGGAAAAGGGACATGGATGAGGATTGTAAATTTTAAGGAATGGGGGGGTACGGAAGGGGAGAAACCGCCCGTAAAAGTGATTTTTCGGGACAGAAACATTTTTGGAACAGGATCCCCCAAGAGAAACCACGGTTGAAAAGTGGAAGAGTACAAGAAGGTGTTCCCTTTTAGACAGGGGCAAACAAACGAGAGAGGCGCTGGGGGAGAGGAAAAAAAAGTGAAAGGACTAGGAAGGAGACAAGGAGGGGAACCAGCAAGGTAGTAAAGAGCAAAACCAGAGAGAAAGGGGCAAGCACACAAAAAACCCCTTCAAAACCCCCACAACCTACCCCCCACCCAAACACAATCCCAATAAAACCCCCCAGCTTCCCCCCAAACCCCCCAAAACCATAGAATCCCCCCAGATTCTCCGGGTCCCCCACCCCCACGGGGCCCCCCCAAAACCACAGGGGGTTGGAAAGGAAATTGAATTATGGTACACAAACGCTGATGGAATAACAAACAAGGGGGAGGAGTGGCACAAAAGGAGTCAAAGGGGCTCACCGGGACTTCATAGCGATCCAGAAAAAAGGGCTTCCCAGGTATGAAAAACAGATGCCATTTTTCCCAGCGGGAAAACCGGGTCCGGGGAAAAAGGGGAACAGAAGGAACGGGGGGGGTGGAGGATGGCATTGCTGATCAAAAAACCGGGGAATTTTGATGAGCTGGAGAGAGGAGACAGGGAGAAGAAATTTGATTCCCTAGGGGAAAAACGTTTCCTTTTGGTGGCCCCAAGGTGATAATTGCAGTGATGTATAACCCACCACAGAACAGCGGGGGCCAAGGAAAAGAGATGACGAGGGGGAATAAAAGCGATTTTTTGACCCCACTGGCTGCAGGGGCCCAGAAGAGCTCATGCATGCAGGGCCCAAAGCCCTGATCATGGGCAAATTTTAACCAAAAGGAGATTGAAGGGGAAAAAATTTTGGAGCCACCAGGGGCCCCAAATAAAAGGGGGGGGCCCTAAAAAGATGGAGGTGGTACGGGAAAACTTCTGCCCCAACACGAAAGGGGAAAAACTAAAAGAGGGGAAAAGGAGGGATAAACCCAAGAAAGACGGGACTTAGTATTCACCTTGAGTAGTGCGATTTTGGGAGGACATCATATATAAAAGACCCCCTTGGGGGCCCCAGCGATCATGTGGTTTTGAGTTTCGAATACACAGAAAAGAGAACATGGAGGGGAAGCGGAAAGGGCCCAGGACAAATGAAACCAAATACGGGAAAAAGGGGCCCTAAAAGGGAAATGAGGAACTTCCTAAAAATGGGGGTTAGTGGGCCGAGCCCTGGCAGGGAACCCAAATTTAAAGAGTTGATGGAAAAAGTAGAAAACAATGTCAAGGAGGCTGAGGGGGGGAAAATTTGTCCCCAAGGGGAAACCAGGAATAAGGGAAAAAAGCCAGGATGACCCCTTTGGTTTCCCCAAAGAGGGCAAGGAGGAAAAAACCCCAAGTGTGCTGGGGAATGGAAAAAATATAAAAGGGCCCAAAGGGGCCCCAGGAGAAAAAGGAGAGCACCCGTAGAGTCAGAAAGAAAAGCACAGATAAGAAGGGGAGGGCCCAACGCCCATAATTGAAAACGACTAGCCACCAAAACCCAAATCTGACTCGAAAGGTTTAAATTACCCCAACATCGGGGCAAAAAACAACCGTTAAGGACCAGGAAATTTCAGGCTAAGGAAGGAAGGGGAAGCAACAAGAAATAAACCTTTGAAGTATGGGGGAAATAAACCCAAGAGATTCAAAAAAAGGTTCAAGAGGAGACAAAAGGGGGCCCCAAAAAAGACGGAAGGGGGGGTAAAACCACCATTTTGCGGGAAACACTTTCACACAACCGGGGAAGAAGGGGAAAGGCTTCTGAGTGAGTTTAGATCCCTAAAAGGGAAAAAGGGGCCCCAGATAAACATTCTCCATGGGTCTGAGAGGGGGAGCAAAAGGCCCCTATGGGTCCCCTAACAACAATTTTCAATACATCAAACAAAAACGGGAGATTCCCTTTAAAGGATGGAAGACAGAAAATGGGGTCCCAATCTTTAAAAAAGGAACAGACTTTGAAGCCCCAAATTTTTTAAACATCCAGTGTCACTGACATGTATAGCATGAAAAATCATGAAAAAAAATTGTCAGGGGGAAAAAATGGGGGAACATCTAAAAAGGGAAAATGACTCATCACCAGCACCAAACAGGGTTTAAAGAGAGGGGAAACCCTTTTTGTCAAAAACCCCAAATGGAGTTCTATGACTGGTGCCCAGAAAGAAAAGACAAGAGAGAGAGGGGTGGGGGGATTGCATTTTTTTGGCCCTGCAAAAAGGCTTTTGACAAAGTACCCACAAGAGATTGGGTCCCAAAAACTGGGGGGACCAAGCGGGGAAAAAGGGGAAAGGCACTGAAATGGATAGGGAAAAATTGTCAGGAAGCAGCACGAGTAATGGAATGTGGCGAGGGTCAGAGTGGGCACCTGTGACCAGCGGGGTCCCACGGGGGTCATCCTGGAAACCTTTGCTTTTTTCCCGGGTATTTGTAAAACGACATGAGGGAAGGGAAATTTAAAACTCCGAGGTGCCCCGTTTGCAGATAAATTTAAAAGTTGATGAAAAAGAGTTCATTTCCGTCGAAACCAGGCGGGAAATCCCAAAGGGTCTGGACGGCGCAGACCTGGCCCCAGCAACGGGGCTCCGGGATTTTCCAATCCCCCCCAAGTGCAAAGTCATGGGGGTTTGGGGGAAGAGAAAAAGAAAACCGCAGATGGATTTAAAAGCTAGGGGGCAAGACTACAAACATCACTCAAGGAAAAAAAATTTTGGGGGTTTAGTATAACCCAGGCACATCCCCTGAAGCCAAAATCAACCAAAAAACTTGTGCAGCATAAGGGGCGCCTGGAAAACCTCAGAACAGAAATTCCCGGGACATTTTAAAAAGGGAATCTTTCGGGACCCTATACACAGTGTACGTTGGGCCCATATTAGAATGAGGGGGACCTTTTGGAACCCACACCTAGCCAACCCTGTAAAAAAAACTAGAAAAAAGTGAAAAGGGTTTTGCCCCCAAAGGGATAGCCCCAGGTTAAAGAGGTTGTCCTATAAAGGAAAGGGGGTTGGGGGAAAAATCAACCTGACGACACGGGGAAAGGAGGGATGGGGGGGGCCCTTGAAAAGACTTACAAAATACTAAAGAGGAATTGAAAAGGGTTTGGACAAAAGACGGGTTTTTTCCAGAGACTGGACCAGAAAAACAGGGGGACACAGTTGGAAGCTGAAGACACGATGAACCCAAAAGGGATGTTAGGAAGTATTTCTTCAGCCACAGAGTAGTAAGGAAGTGGGAAAAGTTTGGGAAGCGTGTAGTGGGGGCAGGATCCATACATACTTTTAAACAGAGGTACCTTTTAAAAATCATGGTTCAGGGAGGTGACCTTTTAGGACCAGTGAAAAAGGCGGGGCCAGGAGCCCTTTGGGCTGACCCCCCCAACCTCAAATAAGGGAAGAACTAGGTGGGAAAACACACACCACAACACACCCCCACACCACCCCACCCCACACACACACACCACAACAAAACCACACACACACAAAATACACACACACCCCACACACCCCACCAAAACACACACACCCCACACACACAAACACTCAAAACCCCACACACACACACACACTCACACACACACACAAAACCACCACACAAACCCCCACACACTCAAACACACACACACACACACACACACAACAACCACACACACACACAACCCACACAAAACCCCACACACACACACACACACAAAACATACCCCACACACAGAAAATCACACACACACCCACACACACACACAACACACACCCCACCAAAACACTTTCCCCCCAACCACCCACACACACCCCACACAAAACAAAAACAACATACACATACCCACACACACATACACACTACACACACACACACACACCCCACAAACATACACATAAAACATTTCACACAAAAAACACCACACAACACACACACACACACACACCCAACATACAAACACACATACACACAAAACACACACACACACCCACACACACACACCAAAATAAACACACACACATAAAACAAAACACACATACACAATAAAACACACCTCACACACACACACACACACCACACACACACACACAATACACACACACACATAAAACACATACACACAAAAACCCCCCCCCCCCCCAACACACACTCCCCCAACACAACACCACACAAAAACCCCACACACACCAAACACACACACACACACAACCCCACACACACACAACACACACCACACAAACCCCACACAACATAAAACACACAAAACACACCCCACAAAAAACAAAACACAACACCCACAACACACACACACACACAAAACACAACCCCACACACACACACACACACACCCCACAACACCAAAACACACCCCACAAACCCCACATACCACCCACACACCCCACAAAACACAACACATAAAACAAACCCCATACACACATACAACACACACACACACACACACACACAAAAAACAAAACACCCAAAACCCCAAACACAACCCCCAAAAAAAACCCATTAAGAAAACAAATTGGAATTTAAGGAATATTTTTCAAAGGGGGTTTGGAAGGTTTTTTGCCCAAAAAAGTAAATGGTGGAAGGGGCCTAAAAGTATTTAAAGGGGAGGAAACCCCCAAAAGGGGAAGGGGAAGAAGGGGAAAGGGGGGGAACCTAGTAGCAAAAACAAACGAAGGGCGGGGCCCCGGAGCGTGACTCGACCCCCGCAACCCAAAAAATGGTGGTACAAATAGGTGGTACACATACACACACAACACAAAAACCACACCCACACACACAAAACACACAATCACCCACCACATAACACATACACAATACACACATACCCCCACACACACACACACACCCACACACAACACACACACACACATACCCCACAAACAAAACACACACACACATAAAACACACAAACATACCCAAAAACCCCCATACAAACACACACACACACACCAAAACACACAACACACACACAACCCCAAAATACACACCAAAACCAAAACCCCCACACACAACCACACACACCCAACACCCACACACCCACCACCATACACAATACACATTAAAACACATTTCACACACACCACACAAAAAACACCACACAACACCCCACAAAAAACACCCACCACATACACACAAACATACCCCCACATACACACATACAACACAACACCCCAAAACACACCCCAACCCCAAACACACACACACACACACACAACACCACCTTTCACACACAACCATTTCCCCCACCCCAAACATACAAAACACAAAAACAAACACACAAAACACACATACACACACACACACACCCCACACACACCACCACACACACACCACAAAAACACACACACATACACAATACACACATAAAAACACAAAACACACACACACACACACACATTTCACAAACACACACACACCCCCCACACCCCCAAAACACACCCCCAACCCCCAAAACACACACACACACAACCCCGGGGGGTGAAGGTGGTTGGAAGGTACTTCTTTTTTAAATTTTAAGATTTACCCCCTTTAAAGGGGGGGAAATAAAGGGATTAACTGTTTGTACACTTTAAAATTAGGGTTATTGGGCAACTTAAGATAATAAAAAATGTTTGACCCCAGGGCCTTAAAATGGTAGTAAATAGGCCGTTAATGTAGGCAAACACTAAAATTATGTTTGCCCAAAGAGAAGTGGCAGCCCAAATTTGAATGTTGGGGGGATGAAAGGGCTGAACCACGTGCCCGTTTTTTTCTAAAAACCGCACGATTGGAACAAAGTGCGGTGACCAGCAGGCGGGCCAAACCCCGTGTCTTCCCCATACTAGACCCGGGAAAAACTGGTGGAGGGGACCCCGACGTACCTTGATGGGCATCCTCCGTCAGGCACTACAGTAAGACAAAAACCTTCCTTTTTTCCCGGAAACCGGCCCAGTGTCTGGGGAAAAAATTTTTGAGGAGTTGAGTGTGAGCTTTTTTCAGCCCGGGAGTGCAAAGACCAGTACTTACCCGCGTCTCTTTTAAACCCTTTGAAGCTAGTGTCACCCTGAGAGTTTTGTCTAGGGGGTTTCACCCCCCCTTTGAAATAGGAAATTTTTGAGGGCAGCCCGGTCACTAAAAATACGGGTTTTTGAGGAAAATTTAAAGGGTCCCGGTTGCACGTGGTTCTGAAGGGGGAAATTCAAGGGGGCTTTAAAACTTAGGGAGGTTGAAGACCCCAAAAAACCCTTCTCCAACACCCAAATAAGTTGTCCTTTAAACGGGAAAGCAGGGGATTTCTTGCAACATAAATCCCTTTTTTGAAAAAACTGGGCCTATAAAGGGCCCCTTGTGAGGCGAGGTACCGACCCCCCGAGCCCAGGTGTCAACACAGGGTTTTCCAAGGGTACACAATTTGTGGGGGCTGAGGTACTGACCCCGAGCTAGGTGTCAAAACAGCTTGCCAGGGTACCAACCTTTTTGAAAGGGTTTAGGTACTGACCCCCCCAGCTAGGTGGGCAACACAGCTTTCCAGGGTACACAACTTTGTTTAGGCCCGAGGTAAAACCCCGAGCTAGGTTTTTTCAACACCCGCTTCCAGGGTACACAACTTGTGAGGCTGAGGGACTGACCCCGGCTAGGTGCAACACAAACATTTCCCGGGGACCCAATTTGTGAAGCTGAGGGACTGACCCCAACTAGGTGTCAACACAAACTTTGCCAAGGGGACACAACTTGTGGGCTTTAGGGATGACCCCCGAGCTGGGGTCAACACAAACTTGCCAGGGTACACAAAATTGTGAGGGAGGTACTGACCCCAGAGCAGGGGCAACACAGCTTGCCAGGGTACACAATTTTTTTTTTTGAGGCTGAGGTACTGACCCCCCGAGCTAGGTGCAAAACAAGGGTTGCCAGGGTACACAACTTGTGAGGCTTTAGGTACTGACCCCCCGAGCTAGGTGTCCCCCACAGCTTGCCAGGGTACACAAAATTGGAGGCTGAGGTACCGACCCCCGAGCTAGGTTGGGCCCAAAACAGCTTGCCAGGTTTCCAACTTGGAGGCTGAGGTACTGACCCCAAAAGGTTGGGGTCAACACACTTGCCAGGGTACACAAATTGTGAGGCTTTAGGTAAAAGACCCCAAGTAGGTGGTCAACACAGCTTGCCGGGTTTCACAAATTGTGGGGGCTTAGGGTACTGAACCCCCCAGAGCCCAGGTGTCAACCCCAGTTGCCAGGGTACAAACTTGTGAGGGTGAGGTACCGACCCCAGAGCAGGGGTCAAAAACAGCTTTTCCCGGGGACCAACTTGTGAGGCTGAGGGGACGGGCCCCCGAGCGGGGCAAAAAAAAGCTTGCCCCGGGGTTCCCCAACTTTTTGAGGCTTTAGGTACTGGGCCCCCCGAGCTAGGTGTCGCAAAGCTTGCCAGGGGTACAAAAAACTTGTGAGGCTGAGGACCCCACCCCAGAGCTAGGTGTCAACACAGCTTTTCCCCGGGTAACAAAAATTTTGAGGCTGGGTACTTTAACCCCGAGCTAGGTGTCAAAACAGCTTGCCAGGGGCCCCAAACTTGTGAGGCTGAGGTACTGAACCCCCGAAGCTAGGTGTCAATTTCACTTTCCAGGGTACACAACTTGTGAGGCTAGGTACTGACCCCCCGAGGGAAAGGGGGTCAACAAAACTTGGCCCGGGTTTTAAAAACCTTTGGGTTTTAGGTGAGGTACCGACCCCCGAGCAGGGGTCAACCACTTTCCAAAGGGACACAAAATTTTGAGGGTTTAGGGACTGACCCCAGGCCCAGGGGGTCAACACAGCTTTTCCAAAGGGGGCAAAAACTTGTGAGGGTGAGGTACTGAACCCCCGAGCTAAAGGGTCAACACAGCCCTTTCCGGGACACAACTTGTTAGGTGAGGTACCGACCCCCGGGGCTAGGTGTCAACACAGCTTGCCAAAAAGGGAAACAACTTTGAGGGTGAGGTTTCGACCCCAGAGCTAGGGGTCAACACAGCTTTTCCAGGGGAAAACAAATTGTGAGGGCTGAGGTTTCTTACCCCAAAGCTTGTGTCAGCACAGCTTGCCAGGGTACACAACTTGAGGCGAAAGGGAATAACCCCCCGAGTAGTGTCAGCACAGCTTGCCCGGGGCACAACTCACATGGAGGCATTTCCCCACAAATTTTCAAAACTTGTATGTCTCGTAACAATAAAAATGCCCTTTTTAAAAGAGCTGAAGTAAAGGGAACAGCTCTTTGCTTTTCAATAAAGTTAGGGAAACCTTTAAACTTCTCAAACCCTGTGTAAAAAAAAATGAAGAGAAATGAAAGAGTGGGAAAAAGAGAGAGAGATTGAAAGAGAGAGAGAGTTGGGGAAAAAGAGAGAGATTGAAAGAGAGAGATGAAAGAGAGAGAGAGTTGAAAAGAGAGAGAGAATTTGGAAAAAGAGAGAATGGAAAGAGAGGAGAGATTTTAAAGGAGAGAGAGAGATTGGAAAAAAAGAGAGAGAAGGGGATTGAAAGAGAGAGAGAGGGGAGAGGAGGAGGGGGAGAGGGAAGGAGAGGAGAGAGAGAGAGAGAGAGAGAGAGAGAGGAGAGGGGGAGAGAGGGGGAGAAGGGGATGAGAGATTGAAAAGGGGGTTTTTGGGGAAAAAGGGGAGATTTTAGAGTAGGAGAGAGAGAGAGAGAGAGAGAAAAGAGAGGGGGGAGAGAGAAGAGAGAGAGGGGAAAAGGGGGGGAAAAGGAGGGGAAAGAGAGAGGAGAAAAGGAGAGAAGGGGGGAGGAGAGGAGAGAGGAGAGAGGGGGAGAGAAGAAGGGGGGAGGGGAAAAAAAAAGAAAGGAAGACAAAGAGGGGGAAAAAAGGGTTTTAAAAAAAAGAAAGGGGGAAAGGAAAAGAGTTTTTTGTTTTAGTTTTTTTAGATTTTTCCCCTTTGGGAGAAAGTTTTTTTTTACCAAAATAAATTTTAATTTTTAAAAAGTGTGAACACAAGATTGGGCAAGGGTTTTTATCCCCCGGGGACAAATAAAAATTCCCCTTCAATTAAAAATTTTTTCCCCGTGGGTTTAAATTTAAATTGGGGACTTTTTTAAAATTTTTTTCGGGGGCCGGTTTTTGCCCCCGGGGGCAAAAATAACCATTTTAATTTTGTTGGGGAACCAAAGGGAGTTTTTCTGATGGAATTGTGCCCCCGGGGAGCAAGGTAATTAAATTTTGCCCCCGGTGAGCAAGGTAATAAATTTATGCCCCGGTGAGGGAAAGGTAATAATTGAAGGGCCCCCGGGGAGCAAAAGTAATAATTGATGCCCCCCGGGGGGAGCAAGGGAAAAAATTTGCCCTCGGGGGCAAGGTAATTAAAATTTATGCCCTCGGTGAGCAAGGTAATAATTGGGTGCCCGGGGAAACAAGGGAATAAATTTATGCCCTTTGGTGGCAAGGGAAAAATTGATGCCCTCGGTTTAGCAAGGTAATAAAATGCCCCCGGGGGCAAGGTAAAAAAATTTTTTGCCCTCCGGGGAGCAAGGTAAAAAATTGATGCCCCCGGGGAGCAAGGTTAATTTAAATTTATGCCCCCCGGGGAGCAAGGTTTAAAAATTGATGCCCCCGGTGAGCAAGGGAATAATGATGCCCTCGGTGAACAAGGTAATAATTGATGCCTCGGTGAGCAAGGTAATAATTGATGCCTCGGTGGCAAGGTAATAATTGATGCCCTCGGTGAGCAAGGTAATAATTGATGCCCTCGGTGAGCAAGGTAATAATTGATGCCCTCGGTGAGCAAGGTAATAATTGATGCCCTCGGTGAGCAAGGTAATAATTGATGCCCTCGGTGAGCAAGGTAATAATTGATGCCCTCGGTGAGCAAGGTAATAATTGATGCCCTCGGTGAGCAAGGTAATAATTGATGCCCTCGGTGAGCAAGGTAATAATTGATGCCCTCGGTGAGAAAGGGTAATAATTAAATGCCCTCGTTGAGCAAGGTAATAATTGATGCCCTCGGTGAGCAAGGTAATAATTGATGCCCTCGGTGAGCAAGGTAATAATTGATGCCCTCGGTGAGCAAGGTAATAATTGATGCCCTCGGTGAGAAAGGTAATAATTGATCCCCTCGGTGAGCAAGGTAATAATTGATGCCCTCGGTGAGCAAGGTAATAATTGATGCCCTCGGTGAGCAAGGTAATAATTGATGCCCTCGGTGAGCAAGGTAATAATTGATGCCCTCGGTGAGCAAGGAATTTAATTGATGCCCTCGGTGAGCAAGGTAATAATTGATCCCCTCGGTGAGCAAGGTAAAAATTTGGGATGCCCTCGGTGAACAAGGTAATAATTGATGCCCTCGGTGAGCAAGGTAATAATTGATGCCCTCGGTGAGCAAGGTAATAATTGATGCCCTCGGTGAGCAAGGTAATAATTGATGCCCTCGTGAGCAAGGTAAAATTGATGCCCTCGGTGAGCAAGGTAATAATTGATGCCCTCGGTGAGCAAGGTAAAAAATTGATGCCCTCGGTGAGCAAGGTAAAAATTGATGCCCTGGGTGAGCAAGGTAATAATTGATGCCCTCGGTGAGCAAGGTAATTGATGCCCTCGGTGAACAGGTAAAAATTTGAGCCCTCGGTGAGCAAGGTAATAATTGATGCCCTCGGTGAGCAAGGTAATAATTGATGCCCTCGGTGAGCAAGGTAATAATTGATGCCCTCGGTGAGCAAGGTAATAATTGATGCCCTCGGTGAGCAAGGTAATAATTGATGCCCTCGGTGAGCAAGGTAAAAATTTTGATGCCCTCGGTGAGCAAGGTAAAAATTGATGCCCTGGGTGAGAAAGGGTTAATAATTGATCCCCTCGGTGAGCAAGGTAATAATTGATGCCCTCGGTGAGCAAGGTAATAATTGATGCCCTCGGTGAGCAAGGTAATAATTGATGCCCTCGGTGAGCAAGGTTTTAGCTTAAATTCGATGCTTGCTATTTCTCTGACCAGTGTCTCCCTACGCATTTCAGATATATTGACCTCTTTTAGCCGCTCTGTTATTCTTTTCCGTCGCCTGTAAAGGGAGCGCCTGTCTCTTTCTATTTTACATCTACACCTCCTTTTTCTTAGAGGAATAAGCCTTGTGCAAACATCGAGTGCCACCGAGTTAATCTGTTCTAGGCATAAGTTGGGGTCTGTGTTGCTTAGTATATCTTCCCAGCTTATATCGGTTAGGAATTGGTTTACTTGGTCCCACTTTATGTTTGTGTTATTGAAGTTGAATTTGGTGAATGCTCCCCCGTGACTAGTTCATTATGTCGGTCTGGGGCTCCGCGCATACATGTCTGAACCTCAATTATGTTGTGATCTGAGTATATTGTTTTTGATATGGTGACATTTCTTATCAGATCTCATTGTTAGTGAAGATGAGGTCTAGTGTATTCTCCAGTCTAGTAGGCTCATTATTTGCTGGTTTAAATTGAATTTTGTGCAGAGATTTAAAAGCTCGTGTGAGTGTGAGTTTTCATCAGAGCTGCCTCCTGGTGTTATTACTGCAACAATGTTATTTGCTATATTCCCCATTTTAGGTGCCTTAAGTTGAAATCCCCCAGGAGCAAGATGTTGGGTGCAGGAGCTGGAAGATTTCAGACAGTGGTCAATTTTTAACAGCTGTTCCTGGAAATTGCGGGGATGTTGCATCCGGAGGCTTGTAGACTACCACATGACTAGGTTTTGGTTCTCGACCTTTACTGCTAAAACTTCCACTACATATTTGAGGCATTAAGCAGTTCTGTGCAAGCAAGTGACTCTGCATGTACAGGCCATCCCCCCCTTTTACCCGTTCACTCCGTCACATCTGTATAGGTTGTAACCTGGGATCCATATTTCGTTGTCCAAAATGATCTTTATGGGGTCTCAGTGAAGCCGCGAAAAATTGCCTTTGCCTCTGCAAGCAGTCCACGGAAAGAAAGGTATTTTGTTGTTTTTTTGCTGGCTTTTGACCCTGTATATTGCAAGAAAAATGTTATCGACTGGTGGTATTGTTGGTACTGGGGGGGATTTTTTTCCCGGGATTAGTATCTGTATCTGTTGGTTTGGAGTGGAGGCCATCGACTGTGGTTCCACTCCAGGAATGACTGGATTTGGTGTACGATTTCTGCCATTTCCTGCCAGTTTTTCTTTTTTCCTGGCTCTAAAAAAAACCCCCACCCCTTTTAGTGGCTGTGGCCCCCCAGGTTTTCCCATGGCCTGGATGTTTTGTATCTTTTTGTCCCCTTTAGATGGTGTGCCTGGCAATTTAAATTATAGCACAGTCCTGTACTGAAGAGGTACACAGTTCAGGGTGAAAAAGCTTACAGGAAGGGAGTTTGCATTTTCCTGTTGTCATATGGGCATGGCATTTTCTAGGGTGGTCATAGTTACACGTCCCGTCTGTTTTTCCAGATTTCTCATGTCTGCAGATACCAAGTGCATAGTATGTGCACAGGCTTGGTTTCCGTTTGCCTTGGGTTTCTGTGATTGTATTCCCTGTTGGTGCATGTTTTCCTGTCTTATTCCTATCCTCCCTAGCACCAACAATGGAGCTGCCACCAGTTGTTTTTGGTAATATATCCTCACTATTGCTAGTGGAGTCCTCTTGTTTGCTATTTCCTGTGGTATTTCTAGTTTGCAATATTGGTTTTATGTTATCTTTGACTACACTTGTTTCCCTACTATGGCTCCTGTCCCCTATGAGGTCATTTATATGTATTCCTTCCTGCGTATAATTCCCGACTACCTGGACAAAATCTCCAGCTTCAACATTACTGTCTCCCAGGACAGCACCTCCAGCTTCACCATTACTGTCTCCCAGGACAGCACCTCCAGCTTCACCATTACTGTCTCCCAGGACAGCACTATCAGCCCCACATTTACTGACTACCAGGACATCACCTCCAGCCTTACAGTTTCTGACTACATGGCCAGTATCAAGGGCAGTACCATTCAGCCCAGACTTTTTATGTTCCCATCTGTTGTAGAAAACTTCCAGGTTTTCTATGAAAGCAGCTTTGATGTTATCCTCTTTTAATACCCTTGTGATTTTAGTCCACAGATTTATCTCATTTGGGCATACCCAAAAACACTTCCCTGTTTTAATACTGCTTGTAGCTAGTTCTTGGATATCTGCACAAGGGCCGTGACACCAATTTCCACAAAAATGACAATTTATCCATGTGGAAGCCTGTTTGTTTGATTGACCGCAGACTACACAGAGCTTCATAATGATTTGGATGGTTGATTTACTGTAATTCTACTAGCAACCTCTTGAATACTCTATTAATAACCTCCTTAAATGAAGCTCTAGCTATTTGTATTTCTATTTCTAACTGTACTTGTATATTGGACAGCTTACCATGTACGTTCCTGATTTATATTTATTGTTTGTGTTTGATAAGGGCGCCTACAACCCCATCCGTTTACAGTCTGCTTTATTGTCCAACGAATCTGTTTGAAACCAGTCAAGGGTTCGGACCAGTCAAGGGTTCGGACCAGTCAAGGGTTCGGACCAGTCGAGGGTTCAGACCAGTCGATCTGATCTGATCAGTGGGTCACTTATTTAAAACATACTGGTCGGTGATTTGGGCTAACACATGAAGGATCTACTGGAAATTATCTACCCAAGTAATATGTGATTTGATTGATACAAAAGTATAACTTGCGTGTTGAAGAAACCGGTGATTTCTGGCAGCTCCTACAATGACGAATGGTCGAGCCTCAACCCTTGTTTATCAATCGCTGTATCTAGCTTTTCTAGTTTTTTTTCGTCTCCACCACAATAAATGCTATATTATCACTATAGTTGACTGGTGGAAATTTTGGAGGAAGGTCGCTTTTTCTGTAGTAATAATTGCTTCTCGTTGTGTATATTGCGACCGCTGGTAACTACATGTTATATGAAATTCACAGTATACGTCTGGTATTTCAAGAAAAAAGAAACTAATGAAAGTCACTCCACTCCACTAAGTACCATTATAATACTGGTTAGTTGCTACTACAACACTGTATTCTGCTATTCACTGGTATCACTAGATTATATGCGAGTACACTAGCAGGCCAGGAAGATTATTAAAACAGCTGACCACTGTGGTAAGATTCTGGTGACTTCTGGCACCTGCCTCTATAGGCTTATCACTTCATTTGCAAATTCACCTGTTTTCAAATGACACTTTAGCCTTTATCATCTATATACTAGGGAGTCACTGTACTATACACTATACACTATGTATACACAATGTTATCAGGGAGACTTTCTTTCCTCTGACAAAGAAAAGTTCTATTATTATTATTTTGCACACGGAACATAGGCCTATGATTCCCCTCTGGCAGTAAACTCTGCTAGGTACTGCACACTAATTCTCCTTTTTTGACTCAGTATATAATGTTTTCCGCCCAAGATTGGTTCCAGGCGCTAGAGGGATGTATCGTATAGGATCGAACATTAAAATGGTATAAAATACCGACAGGTTGTTAGGTAAGACACATATGCAACAGTTAGGTATCTTTATTATGAAACGTTTCGCCTACACAGTAGGCTTCTTCAGTCAAGTACAGAAAAGTTGATAGAAGCAGAAGATACTTGAAGACGATGTAATCAGTCCATCACCCTTAAAGTTTTGAGGTGGTCAGTCCCTCAGTCTGGAGAAGAGCATTGTTCCATAGTATGAAACAATATGGAGATGAAGTGACAGGATGGCGCTTTTTATAGCGCCAAGAGGTGAGACGTAGGCCACTAGGAGAGGTAAGAACTCAGATGTTGAGAGATCAGGTCCCTCTCAAATCCAGCCAGTTTCATAATAAAGATACCTAACTGTTGCATATGTGTCTTAACTAACAACCTGTCGGTATTTTATACTATTTTAATGTTCAATCTGTCAGACACTGCAACACAAGGGTATCTTGGTACAGACCTGCAATCAACTTCGACAACTTCCACTAGTGAGAGCGGCTGGATTTGAGAGGGACCTGACCTCTCAACATCTGAGTTCTTACCTCTCCTAGTGGCCTACGTCTCACCTCTTGGCGCTATAAAAAGCTCCATCCTGTCACTTCATCTCCATATTGTTTCATACTATGGAACAATGCTCTTCTCCAGACTGAGGGACTGACCACCTCAAAACTTTAAGGGTGATGGACTGATTACATCGTCTTCAAGTATCTTCTGCTTCTATCAACTTTTCTGTACTTGACTGAAGAAGCCTACTGTGTAGGCGAAACGTTTCATAATAAAGATACCTAACTGTTGCATATGTGTCTTACCTAACATCGTATAGGATCGATGGCACAAATTAAAGTTCTAGCACGTAAGAGCGACCGTGAAAACACGAGAAAACCCGGAGCACAACGAGGCACGCTGACACGCTGGTGAAGGGGACAAAAGAGAGTGCAAAAATTATAGGAGGATAAATCTGTTGAGTATACCTGGTAAAGTGTATAGTAGAGTTATTATTGAAAGAATTAAGAGTAAGACGGAGAATAGGATAGCAGATGAACAAGGAGGCTTTAGGAAAGGTAGGGGGTGTGTAGACCAGGTGTTTACAGTGAAACATATAAGTGAACAGTATTTAGATAAGGCTAAAGAGGTCTTTGTGGCATTTATGGATTTAGAAAAGGCGTGTGACAGGGTGGATAGGGGGGCAATGAGGCAGATGTTCAGGTGTATGGTGTAGGAGGTAGGTTACTGAAAGCAGTGAAGAGTTTTTACGAGGATAGTGAGGCTCAAGTTAGAGTATGTAGGAAAGAGGGAAATTATTTCCCAGTAAAAGTAGGCCTTAGACAAAGATGTGTGATGTCACCGTGGTTGTTTAATATATTTATAGATGGGGTTGTAAGAGAAGTAAATGCGAGGGTCTTGGCAAGAGGCGTGGAGTTAAAAGATAAAGAATCACACGTAAAGTGGGAGTTGTCACAGTTGCTCTTTGCTGATGACACTGTGCTCTTTCGAGATTCTGAAGAGAAGTTGCCGAGATTGGTGGATGAATTTGGTAGGGTGTGCAAAAGAAGAAAATTAAAAGTGAATACAGGAAAGAGTAAGGTTATGAGGATAACAAAAAGATTAGGTGATGAAAGATTGGATATCAGATTGGAGGGAGAGAGTATGGAGGAGGTGAATGTATTCAGATATTTGGGAGTGAACGTGTCAGAGGATGGGTCTATGAAAAATGAGGTGAATCATAGAAATGATGAGGGGAAAAGGGTGAGTGGTGCACTTAGGAGTCTGTGGAGACAAAGAACTTTGTCCTTGGAGGCAAAGAGGGGAATGTATGAGAGTATAGTTTTACCAACGCTCTTATATGGGTGTGAAGCATGGGTGATGAATGTTGCAGCAAGGAGAAGGCTGGAGGCAGTGGAGATGTCATGTCTGAGGGCAATGTGTGGTGTGAATATAATGCAGAGAATTCGTAGTTTGGAAGTTAGGAGGAGGTGCGGGATTATCAAAACTGTTGTCCAGAGGGCTGAGGAAGGGTTGTTGAGGTGGTTCAGACATGTAGAGAGAATGGAGCGAAACAGAGTGACTTCAAGAGTGTATCAGTCTGTAGTGGAAGGAAGGCGGGGTAGGAAAGGTTGGAGGGAGGGGGTAAAGGAGGTTTTGTGTGCGAGGGGCTTGGACTTCCAGCAGGCGTGCGTGACGGTGTTTGATAGGAGTGAATGGAGACAAATGGTTTTTAATACTTGACGTGCTGTTGGAGTGTGAGCAAAGTAACATTTATGAAAGGGTTCAGGGAAACCGGCAGGCCGGACTTGAGTCCTGGAGATGGGAAGTACAGTGCCTGCACTCTGAAGGAGGGGTGTTAATGTTGCAGTTTAAAAACTGTAGTGTGAAGCACCCTTCTGGCAAGACAGTGATGGAGTGAATGATGGTGAAAGTTTTTCTTTTTCGGGCCACACTGCCTTGGTGGGAATCGGCCAGTGTGATAATAATAATAGTATACAGGAATTGGCCAAAAGTAGTGCTCAAAGTGGGCAAAATCACCGATGGGTAAACATTGTTGAGACCGCTAACTTCGCGAGAGCATAATTCCGTAAGTTTTCCATCAAATTTCTTACTTATGGTGTCATTATGATCAGGAAAAGATTCTCCATCTTTTCATAAGAATTTTTTTTTTTTTTTCAAAAAATTTTCGACCCTGAGAACGAGTTTAGGAGAGGGCCTCTCGACCCTGAAAGGGTTATAATAGACCACATCTGGACAAACACCATATCCCCTTTAAAATCAGGGATAATCACAGACAACACTACAGACCACTACCCAACCTTTCTGTTACAACCCAGGAGTCCAAATGGCCTGTTATCCTAGGTGTAAAGGGAGCAAAATAAACACAGCAGAAAACTTTTGACATATTATCCTTCACCAATTTAGAACAGAAGTATGTACACTATATACACTATGTACAGCGATAGGTATTAGTGCACTCCACGGTAAGCAAGGCAGAATAGAAGCCACTAGAGAGCAGGCTGTGCTCCAGCCAGCTCTAGAATGGGAATGACAAGGGCAGACAGGAGAGTGGTACCCACATAACCTCTGCGATTGCCAAAACCATCTTCTCATTGGCTGGAACCTGGGTACTGGTTGAACGACGGGGCTCCATCGTCAACCCTCAGTCACCTGGTTTGCTGGTTGGGGGAGATAGCCTGTAAATGAGGGTGTGTACATCAGGGATAATCACAGACAACACTACAGACCACTACCCAACCTTTCTCATAACTAATCTGGGCAAACTGCCACAAGACATCACTAGAGTAACCTTCAGACTACATAACGAGACAGCACTTAACAACTTTATAGCAGCTATGGATAACATCGATTGGCAAAATGAGCTTGAAACATATACAGATATGAGTGAATGTATAAATAATTTTCTAAAAAAACGCCCAAAGCCTCTATAACAAACATTGCCCCCAAAAAACTAAACAGATCAGAGCAAAGAGACTGAATAATCCCTGGCTAACACCAAACATCCTCAAATCCATTAACACAAAGCACAAATATGAAAAACAGTATAGAATGGGTCAAATAACTAGAGAACAGTCTAAACATTACTTGTCAGCTCTTACCAGCCCGGTGGCCTGGTGGCTAAAGCTCCCGCTTCACACACGGAGGGCCCGGGTTCGATTCCCTGCGGGTGGAAACATTTCTACACGTTTCCTTACACCTGTTGTTCTGTTCACCTAGCAGCAAATAGGTACCTGGGTGCTAGTTGACTGGTGTGGGTCGCATCCTGGGGGACAAGATTAAGGACCCCAATGGAAATAAGTTAGACAGTCCTCGATGACGCACTGACTTTCTTGGGTTATCCTGGGTGGCTAACCCTCCGGGGTTAAAATCCGAATGAAATCTTATCTTATCTTATCTTAAAAAGATCTAAAAAATTGTATTATGAAAATAGATTACATAACATCAAAGGTGATATGAAAAAACCTGGAAAACTCTATCTGAAATTCTTGGAACTAAAATGTTATCCAAAAACAAAACAATCAAACTAACAAAATCAGATGAACTCCTACTCACTCCAACTGAAACAGCAAACACTCAATATTTTCTTCTCCACCATAAGAAAAAAATCTAGCGAACAAAATACCAAGTGCAAACACCCGTCCATCAGATTATCTCATAGGTACCTACCCAAATATGAATTTTTTATGAGAGAGCCACAAAATTTGATTAACACAAGCCTATCCGATGTTATCCTGACGCCAAATGACTTCGAACAGGCGATAAATGACATGCCCATGCACTCTGCCCCAGGGCCAGACTCATGGAACTCTGTGTTCATCAAGAACTGCAAGAAGCCCCTATCACGAGCCTTTTCCATCCTATGGAGAGGGAGCATGGACACGGGGGTCGTCCCACAGTTACTAAAAACAACAGACATAGCCCCACTCCACAAAGGGGGCAGTAAAGCAACAGCAAAGAACTACAGACCGATAGCACTAACATCCCATATCATAAAAATCTTTGAAAGGGTCCTAAGAAGCAAGATCACCACCCATCTAGAAACCCATCAGTTACACAACCCAGGGCAACATGGGTTAGAACAGGTCGCTCCTGTCTGTCTCAACTACTGGATCACTACGACAAGGTCCTAAATGCACTAGAAGACAAAAAGAATGCAGATGTAATATATACAGACTTTGCAAAAGCCTTCGACAAGTGTGACCATGGCGTAATAGCGCACAAAATGCGCGCTAAAGGAATAACAGGAAAAGTCGGTCGATGGATCTATAATTTCCTCACTAACAGAACACAGAGAGTAGTCGTCAACAGAGTAAAGTCCGAGGCAGCTACGGTGAAAAGCTCTGTTCCACAAGGCACAGTACTAGCTCCCATCTTGTTCCTCATCCTCATATCCGACATAGACAAGGATGTCAGCCACAGCACCCTGTCTTCCTTTGCAGATGACACCCGAATCTGCATGACAGTGTCTTCCATTGCAGACACTGCAAGGCTCCAGGCGGACATCAACCAAATCTTTCAGTGGGCTGCAGAAAACAATATGAAGTTCAACGATGAGAAATTTCAATTACTCAGATATGGTAAACATGAGGAAATTAAATCTTCATCAGAGTACAAAACAAATTCTGGCCACAAAATAGAGCGAAACACCAACGTCAAAGACCTGGGAGTGATTATGTCGGAGGATCTCAACTTCAAGGACCATAACATTGTATCAATCGCATCTGCTAGAAAAATGACAGGATGGATAATGAGAACCTTCAAAACTAGGGAGGCCAAGCCCATGATGACACTCTTCAGGTCACTTGTTCTATCAAGGCTGGAATATTGCTGCACTCTAACAGCACCTTTCAAGGCAGGTGAAATTGCCGACCTAGAAAATGTACAGAGAACTTTCACGGCGCGCATAACGGAGATAAAACACCTCAATTACTGGGAGCGCTTGAGGTTTCTAAACCTGTATTCCCTGGAACGCAGGAGGGAGAGATACATGATTATATACACCTGGAAAATCCTAGAGGGACTAGTACCGAACTTGCACACGAAAATCACTCACTACGAAAGCAAAAGACTTGGCAGACGATGCACCATCCCCCCAATGAAAAGCAGGGGTGTCACTAGCACGTTAAGAGACCATACAATAAGTGTCAGGGGCCCGAGACTGTTCAACTGCCTCCCAGCACACATAAGGGGGATTACCAACAGACCCCTGGCAGTCTTCAAGCTGGCACTGGACAAGCACCTAAAGTCAGTTCCTGATCAGCCGGGCTGTGGCTCGTACGTTGGTTTGCGTGCAGCCAGCAGCAACAGCCTGGTTGATCAGGCGCTGATCCACCAGGAGGCCTGGTCACAGACCGGGCCGCGGGGGCGTTGACCCCCGAAACTCTCTCCATGTAAACTCTCCAGGTAAATATGCTATTCCTTGCTCCAACCAACCCAATAGAAGTTTCACTCATCATCAACACCTTTAAAAACTTGGCAGAATACATAAACAGCTGCCTGCTTTTATGTACAAAAAAGCTTCTCAAGTGTTGTCACCAATTATTGCAACGCTCTTTAACAAATCCATTGAATCATCTACCTTCCCAACAATCCTCAAAATAGCGAGGGTCACTCCGATCCACAAAGGAGGTGACCAAGCTGACTTGACTAACTATAGACCAATATCTAACTTACCACTGCTCTCTAAAATCTTTGAAAAATTAATTCATAGACGGATCTATTCCTACCTCATCTCACACAACATATTAAACTCTTGTCAGTTTGGATTCAGGAATAATAAAAGCACAAATGACGCTATCATACACATGCTAGAATTAATATATACTGCACTTGAAAAGAAAGAAGTCCCGCTGGGCATTTTCATTGATTTACGTAAAGCTTTCGGTACAGTCGACCGTGAACTGCTGTGCTCCTAATTGATGCACTATGGTATCAGAGACCACTCCCTCAATTACCTAAAGCCATACCTTAGTAACAGAACTCAATATGGGTATGCAAATGATGCAAACTCTTCCACCCAACCAATCACAGTAGGAATCCCACAAGGAAGTGTCCTTGGACCACTCCTCTTTCTCATATACATCAATGATCTACCGAATGCATCACAGCTACTCAAACCTATATTATTTGCAGATGACAATACATGCGTCTTTTCCCACCCAAACACAGTCATACTAGCAAACACAGTCAATGCCAAATTGCAGAAAATATCTGCCTGGATGATGACTAATAAACTTATCCTGAATACTGATAAAACCTATTTCATTCAGTTTGGAAACAAAGCTGCAAATGATCCAATTAACATAACGCTAAACGGATCATCAGTCACAAGACTCACAGAGGAAAAATTCCTAGGTATCCGCCTTGACAGTAGCCTTAAGTTCCGGACACACATACAACAAATCACCAAGAAAATCTCCAAGACTGTAGGCATACTATCAAAGATAAGGTACTACGTTCCGTAATCAACTCTCCTGGCACTGTACCATTCACTCTTATACCCTTATCTTACATATGGAATTTGTGCATGGGGTTCAACAACATTCAATCACCTAAGACCTCTAATAACCCAGCAAAAGGCAGCAGTAAGAATGATAACAAATTCCCACTCCCGCCAGCATACTCCACCAATTTTCAAAAGTCTGAATCTGCTCACCATAAAGAACATCCATACTTATTCATGTACCTACTACATACACAGAACAATACACGCAAATATAAACCCTCCGCTCAAACTTCTCCTCACCAACCTTAACAGGACACACGACCATAACACAAGACACAGATCTCTTTTTGATGTACCCTGTGTCCATATCACACTGTGTAAAAACTCTATGCACATAAAGGGCCCCAAAATATGGAATTCATTACCAGAAGATATTAAAGTAACCCAGTCTGAAAATCAATTTAAGACTCTTCTCAAAAGCCACTTATCACCCTAGACTAAATGCTAAATACTCAGTACACACATTACTCACCTATGTACTCCCACATCATAACTTCAACAATCACTTTGAACCTTTTATCCATTGTTCACAGGAATATAATTGAATCATTGTTTTCACAAAAAGCATTTTTTAATATATGAATATATCTTTCATCTTATACAAATTAGATTCACTTATAATTAATAATCTACTGTACAACTATGAAATAATTACTATCCTACTTTACAACTATGATATAATTCTTAGTGTTAAGTAGTCTGTAAGCCAATAATGTTAAGTTGGCCCATAATGCCTAGGCATAATAGAGGCTTTTTTTGCATTGCAACCCACTGTTGTAAATACAAAATCTCAATGTACTATTTGCAAAGACATAAATAAATAAATAAATAAATAAGGCCTTCTCTGACTGGCAAATCATCCCCTTTCTCTTGTACATATCCAAGCCTGAGCCTTATGCTGCATGAAACCTCTTTGCTGATTTTAGTGACCTATTACGTATTCCATGCATCTGCAACATGTGTCATATTGCATCCCTATCATATGTCTTTCGTAAATCCATAAATACGGCATAAGTATCAAAGCAGTGCTCATGCATAGCACCACTGTGAACACTTGGTCTACACAACCCTCACCCTTCCTAAATCCTGCTTGTTGCCTTGCACTCTTACTTTGTCTTACTCCTAACTCTCAATAATAATTTTACCATATACTTTACCTGAATACTCAACAGGTTTATTTACCTGGAGTTTGCCTGGAGAGAGTTCCGAGGGTCAACACCCCCGCGGCCTGGTCTGTGACTAGGCCTCCTGGTGGATCAGAGCCTGATCAACCAGGCTGTTGCTGCTGGCTGCACACAATCCAACGTATAAGCCACAGCCCGGCTGGTCAGGTACCGACTTTAGGTGCTTGTCCAGTGCCAGCTTGAAGACTGCCAGGGGTCTATTGGTAATCCCCCTTATGTATGCTGGGAGGCAATTGAACAGTCTCGGGCCCCTGACACTTATTGTATTGTCTCTTAACGTGCTAGTGACACCCCTGCTTTTCATTGGGGGGATGGTGCATCGTCTGCCAAGTCTTTTGCTTTCGTTGTGAGTGATTTTCGTGTGCAGGTTCGGTACTAGTCCCTCTAGGATTTTCCAGGTGTATATAATCATGTATTTCTCCCGCCTGCGTTCTAGGGAGTACAGGTTTAGGAACCTCAAGCGCTCCCAGTAATTGAGGTGTTTTATCTCCGTTATGCGCGCTGTGAAGGTTCTCTGTACATTTTCTAGGTCACCAATTTCACCTGCCTTGAAAGGTGCTCTTAGTGTGCAGCAATATTCCAGCCTACATAGAACATGCGACCTGAAGAGAGTCATCATGGGCTTGGCCTCCCTAGTCTTGAAGGTTCTCATTATCCATCCTGTCATTTTTCTAGCAGATGTGATTGATACAATGTTATGGTCCTTGAAGGTGAGATCCTCTGACATGATCACTCCCAGGTCTTTGACGTTGGTTTTTCACTCTATTTTGTGGAAGGAATTTGTTTTGTACTCTGATGAGGTTTTAATTTCCTCGTGTTTACCATATCGGAGTAATTGAAATTTCTCATCGTTGAACTTCACTGAAAGATTTGAATGTCCACCTGGAGCCTTGCAGTGTCTGCAATGGAAGACACTGTCATGCAGATTCGGGTGTCATCTGCAAAGGAAGAAACGGTGCTGTGGCTGACATCCTTGTCTATGTCAGTTATGAGGATGAGAAACAAGATGGGAGCGAGTACTGTGCCATGTGGAACAGAGCTTTTCACCGTAGCCACCTCAGACTTTACTCTGTTGACTATTACACTTTGTGTTCTGTTTGTGAGGAAATTATAGATCCATTTACCAACTTTTCCTGTTATTCCTTTACCATGCATTTTGTGCGCTATTACACCATGGTCACACTTGTCGAAGACTTTTGCAAAGTCTGTATATATTACATCTGCATTCTTTTTGTCTTCTAGTGCATCTAGGACCTTGTCGTAGTGATCCAGTAGCTGAGACAGACAGGAGCGACCTGCTCTAAACCCATGTTGCCCTGGGTTGTGTAATTGATGGGTTTCTAGATGGGTGGCGATCTTGCTTCTTAGGACCCTTTCAAAGATTTTTATGATATGGGATGTTAATGCTATCGGTCTGTAGTTCTTTGCTATTGCTTTACTGCCCCCTTTGTGAAGTGGGGCTATGTCTGTTGTTTTTAGTAACTGTGGGACGACCCCCGTGTCCATACTCCCTCTCCATATGATGGTAAAAGCTCGTGATAGGGGCTTCTTGCAGTTCTTGATGAACACGGAGTTCCATAAGTCTGGCCCTGGGGCAGAGTGCATGGGCATGTCATTTATCACCTGTTCGAAGTCATTTGGTGTCAGGATAATATCAGATAGGCTTGTGTTAACCAAATTCTGTGGCTCTCATAAAAAAATCATTTTGATCTTTGACTCTCAGTCTGGTTAGCGGGTTTCTAAAAATTGAGTCATATTGGGACTTGAGTAGCTCACTCATTTCCTTTACTGTCATCTGTGTAGGACCCATCTTGTTTAAGTAGGGGCCCAATACTGGATGTTGTTGTCGACTTTGATTTGGCATAAGAAAAGAAATACTTTGGGTTTCTTTCGATTTCATTTATGGCTTTTAGTTCCCGCGATTCCTGACTCCTATAAGATTCCTTTAGCTTAAGTTCGATGTTTGCTATTTCTCTGACCAGTGACTCCCTACGCATTTCAGATATATTGGCCTCTTTTATTATTTTCCGTCGCTGTAAAGGGAGCGCCTGTCTCTTTCTATTTTACATCTACTCCTCCTTTTTCTTAAAGGAATAAGCCTTGAGCATACTTTGAGTGCCACCGAGTTAATCTGTTCTAGGCATAAGTTGGGGTCTGTGTTGCTTAGTATATCTTCCCAGCTTATACCATTTAGGACTTGGTTTACTTGGTCCCACTTTATGTTCTTGTTACTGAAGTTGAATTTGGTGAAGGCTCCCTCATGACTAATCTCATTTTGTTGGTCTGGGACTCCGCGCATACATGTCTGAACCTCGATTATGTTGTAATCTGAGTATATTGTTTTTGATGTTTACCTGGAGTTTACCTGGAGAGAGTTTCGGGGGTCAACGCCCCCGCGGCCCGGTCTGTGACCAGGCCTCCTGGTGGATCAGCGCCTGATCAACCAGGCTGTTGCTGCTGGCTGCACGCAAACCAACGTACGAGCCACAGCCCGGCTGATCAGGAACTGACTTTAGGTGCTTGTCCAGTGCCAGCTTGAAGACTGCCAGGGGTCTGTTGGTAATCCCCCTTATGTGTGCTGGGAGGCAGTTGAACAGTCTCGGGCCCCTGACACTTATTGTATGGTCTCTTAACGTGCTAGTGACACCCCTGCTTTTCATTGGGGGGATGGTGCATCGTCTGCCAAGTCTTTTGCTTTCGTAGTGAGTGATTTTCGTGTGCAAGTTCGGTACTAGTCCCTCTAGGATTTTCCAGGTGTATATAATCATGTATCTCTCCCTCCTGCGTTCCAGGGAATACAGGTTTAGATGTGGTGACGTATCTTATAAATCTTGCACTCTTTTGTTTCCTTTTCTCTTATACTTTCTGCCAGTCTTTAATTAGCTTCCCTTTCATGCATATATTAAACAAGTAAACCAACCACTTTATACCTGCTTTTAATATCTCAGTCTTAATCTCATCTGTCCCAACTACTTTACCTCCTTTCATTCTGTAATATCATCTCTGGCTATTCCCAACTCCCTCCAGATGTTATTCCTCCCTGGATGTAAATCCTTATTAATTAACATGAGCTTCTGTTTGACTAAACAGCATTGTTATTGTTAATTCTTGTTGCTGTTGCATTAACGTACAATTCTTTGCTATTCTTCAGATATTACATCTCTTTGAAGAATTATAATTCTAACTATTAATGGTTTATGCTGATGTTTAAAGTAGAATAAATTAAAATTATAGCCAATTATGGTGCATGCCAGAGGTCAGTAAAGTTTTTGCAGAGACAGGGCAGAATATAAATATTTTAAGCTTTGGGAGCCAAGGCACTGATAAAGTTAAAGGATATGTATACAAGGTAAGATAACTGCATTTTCAAATTTATTTATTATAATACAAGTCCATATTGCAAAATGTAATTAGGCAGCAGGCCATATCCATCCCACTGGCTGTAGTTTGCTGACCCTCAGTGTATGCCAATGTTAAAAGATGAATGAATTACCATGTCAGCAGCTATATATTTAGGCTTATTGTATGTATTCTCTTTATGACAGCCCATGCAGGGTAGGAATGTTGTGGGACGTAACGGACAGGGATACAGATTTCCTCATTCGTGGAATGGTACGAGCATTAAGAGGTGAAGAAAGTGAGCCAGGGTCTCCTTTGGCTGTGTCTCCCTTGGATGTAGCTCTTCTGGTTGCTCGTTCACACTCACTCTGCCGCTGGTATCTCACTGCTGCTGCACTCACTGTTTATGGTCTGCCTCTGCATGTCGTAACCAAATCTTTTGAATGACATACTGTTTTTTTTTTCAACAAGTCGGCCGTCTCCCACCGAGGCAGGGTGACCCAAAAAGAAAGAAAATCCCCTAAAAGAAAATACTTTCATTATCATTCAACACTTTCACCTCACTCACACATAATCACTGTTTTTGCAGAGGTGCCCAGAATACAACGGTTTAGAAGTATATACGTATAAAAATACACAATATATCCCTCCAAACTGCCAATATCTCAAACCCCTCCTTTAGAGTGCAGGCATTGTACTTCCCATTTCCAAGACTCAAGTCCGGTTATATAAAATAACCGGTTTCCCTGAATCCCTTCACTAAATATTACCCTGCTCACTCGCCAACAGCTCGTCAGGTCCTAAATACCATTTGTCTCCATTCACTCTTATCTAACACGCTCATGCACGCTTGCTGGAAGTCCAAACCCCTCGCCCACAACACCTCCTTTACCCCCTCCCTCCAAGCTTTTCGAGGACGACCCCTACCGCGCCTTCCTTCCCCTACAGATTTATACGCTCTCCATGTCATTCTACTTTGATCTATTCTCTCTAAATGACCAAACCACCTCAACAAACCCTCTTCAGCCCTCTGACTAATACTTTTATTAACTCCACACCTTCTCCTAATTTCCACATTCCGAATTTTCTGCATAATATTTACACCACACATTGCCCTTAGACAGGACATCTCCACTGCCTCCAACCACCTCCTCGCTGCAGCATTTACAACCCAAGTTTCACACCCATATAAGAGTGTTGGTACTACTATACTTTCATACATTCCCTTCTTTGCCTCCACAGATAACATTTTTTGCCTCCACATATACCTTAATGCACCACTTACCTTTTTTCCTTCATCAATTCTATGATTAGCCTCATCCATCATAAATCCATCCGCTGACACGTCAACTCCCAAATATCTGAAAACATTCACTTCTTCCATACTCCTCCATAATTTGATATCCAATTTTTCTTTATCTAAATCATTTGATACTTTTATCACCTTACTCTTTTCTATGTTCACTTTCAACTTTCTACCGTTACACACACTCCCAAATTCGTCCACTAACCTTTGCAATTTTTCTTTAGAATCTCCCATAAGCACAGTATCATCAGCAAAAAGTAACTGTGTCATTTCCCATTTTGTATTTAATTCCCCATAATTTAATCCCACCCCTCTCCCGAACACCCTAGCATTTACTTCTTTTACAACCCCATCTATAAATATATTAAACAACCATGGTGACATTACACATCCCTGTCTAAGACCTACTTTTACCGGGAAGTAGTCTCCCTCTCTTCTACACACCCTAACCTGAGCCTCACTATCCTCATAAAAACTCTTTACAGCATTTAGTAACTTACCACCTATTCCATATACTTGCAACATCTGCCACATTGCTCCCCTATCCACTCTATCATATGACTTTTCTAAATCCATAAATGCAATAAAAACTTCCCTACTCTTATCTAAATACTGCTCACATATATGCTTCAATGTAAACACTTGATCTACCCACTCTAAAACCTTGCTCATCCGCAATTATACATTCTGTCGTACCTCTAATCCTTTCAATAATAATCCTACCGTACACTTTTCCTGGTATACTCAGTAAACTACTTCTTCTTTCTTTCAACGTACCAGCCATATCCCACCGAGGTGGGGGTGGCCCAAAAGGAAAAACGAAAGTTTCTCCTTTCAAATTTAGTAATATATACAGGAGAAGGGGTTACTAGCCCCTTGCTCCCCTCAGTAAACTTATTCATCTATAATTTTTACAATCTCTTTTGTCCCCCTTCCCTTTATATAAAGGGACTATACATGCTCTCCGCCAATCCCTAGGTACCTTCCCCTTTCATACATTTATTAAACAAAAATACCAACCATTCCAACACTATATCCCTCCCTGCTTTTAACATTTGTCATGATCCCATCAGTTCCAGCTGCTTTCCCCGCTTTCATTCTACGTAATGCCTCACACACCTCCCGCACACTCACATCCTGCTCTTCTTCACTCCTAAAAGATGGTATACCTCCCTGGCCAGTGCATGAATTTGCCGCCTCCCTTTCGTCGTCGACATTTAAAAGTTCCTCAAAATATTCTCGCCATCTACCCAAAACCTCCATCTCCCCATCTACTAACTCCCCTACTCTGTTTTTAACTGACAAATCCATTTGTTCCCTAGGCTTTCTTAACTTGTTTAACTCACTCCAAAATTTTTTCTTATTTTCATTAAAATTTCTTGACAGTACTTCTCCCACTCTATCTTCTGCTCTCCTTTTGCACTCTCTCACCACTCTCATCGCCTTTCTTTTACTCTCCATATACGTACTCTGCTCTTCTTATAACACTTCTGCTTTGTAAATACCTCTCATAAGCTACTGGTATGGTGTATTATTTTGTATATGATGTCCTGGCTTTATATTATTTTTATAGCATGCTCAGTCAGTGACATCATCTGTGACATGCTGTGCTGATGTATTTTCAGGTTGATAATTTATTTTGTTTTTTTTGCCCAAGTGATCAGCTAACATTACTGCAATAGGTATGCCCAGTGCTCATGTTAATTCCCATTGATTTGAAAATTAAATCTACAAGATTGGATGTCTTTATTTTTTTAAGTATTTTTTTTATGTATGAATCTGATGTAGATGTCAAACCTACTGACATATTACCATCAGTAATATGTCAGTAGGTTTGCTTTATTAACCAATCAGAATAAAGATGCTGACAAGCAAAAGGGAGAATTGTACAGTCATGTGCAAAAGATCTTTTGCTGACAAAATCCAGGCTGCTGGAATGACACTGAAACACTGTAACCTGGTTAGGTCTCAGTACAACATGAAATCAACTTTTTTTGTACCCTGCTGTTACTTCTAGATTGTTACTTAAACATTTGTAATATAATTTACTGTAAACATTTCAAAACAACTTTTTTTATGTAAAGTTTTCCTCCATGAATGTTAAGATGATGAATGGGTTTGAATGGATATTGAATAAAATGTTAGACTAGTAATTTTTATTGAAATATAAAATACATTATAATATATAGGAAACATTTGTATGTGTATTTTCATGCCATAATAAAATTAGAAGACTTACCAGCACATTATTAGTTAAGAGAATATTTGGGGCTTTTTGAATAATCTTTACTGTTTAGTCCTATATAATGTACAGTATAATGTTTACTGTGCCACTCCCACTTAATAGCAATACCTGGTGAATCATATAGTACTATACAGGTATTGTATTGGTTATATATTACTGAAATCTACTTTTGAATCAAGCTTTAATTGAAGTTTACATTAAATTCTCTTTTACATCAGCAACCATCTCCTGCCATATTTTACTGCACATTATCACATTTCAGCAGAGAACCTTTGTCTCTGTCAGTGTTTGGTGACAAATGGTTAGACAAGTTATTATATTTCACTATGTCAGAATACTGGAAACTTAATATGACAGAAGTGGATATTTTTCAGCATTGTAGGCAGTGTGTTGCTTCTGAAAAAGAATGGGTACACTACTTTTTCAACTTTAGCAATACAGTCAGGTATATAACATAATGGTCAAGAATAAAGCTTTTCATAAATAACCCATATATTGTGGGGTGAAATTTGACAGTGTTTCAGCCCATCCTCGGCTATTATCAAGCAGAAACTTGATAATGTTCCATAGTTAACAGCAGTGTGGTCTTGTTTCATCTCCAATATATGGCTTGTATGTGAAGTGTTCCAACTATGGCATTGTGACTCATTCTTATAAAACTGTGTTAAGTGCAGTATATATCAGGAGTCTTTATTTAAGGTTTAAAATTTGGATGTTCATTCTTTTATCTGAGCAACATTGAAGCAAACTTCTATAGCAAAAATTTTATTGTGGCAAGATTGGAATGTTTCATTCGCATTTGTTGTATGCTGTATTTTATCAGAGCACCTTAGACACAAAACAGTTTTATAGGCTATTGGACAAGGTAATGTCTGAAAAAATTACCTGGTACTCAAGCTTCGTCAAGTTAAAAGTACAGTGGAACCTTGACTTACGAATTTAATCCGTTCCGCGACCTTTTTCGTATGCTGAGTCAATGTTCCTCATTTAAATTAATTGAAATGCAATTAATCTGTTCCAGCCTCTCAGGAGGCATGACAAAATAATGCTAATATCAACTCTATGGCTTACTTATCTATCACAATTCATCTGACATAATAAACAATGTTAACCCATAAACGGCCCAAGCAAATCTACGTTCACATGTGTAAAGCCACAAAAGTAGATCTACGTTTTGTTTACATATTTTCAAATATGACAAAAAAAAAAGTAGATCAAAGTTTTTTTACACATTTTTAAATGTAAAAAAAACAAAAAGAAGATCTACTTTTTTTACATACTTTCAAATGTTGAAAAAACGTATATATACGTTTGGACCGTTTACGGGTTAATAACATAGAAACATGATATATACTCTAGAATGAATAAAATAGGCCATAATATGGCAAGTGATGGTGACGCTAGCAGCAGCAGAGAGCATCCGCCATTTACTCTCCCACTCTGGTATCTTCCCAATCCATAACTCCACACCTAGTTTGTGTTCATCAATGATTAGTGGTGAGGTTGTCACATGTAACCACAGGTGTGGTCAAGACAGATGTATATATAGGTGAAGACATGATCACTGTGGCCACAGTGGTGGTGGTGGCGGCCAGCTGCCTTCTTTGTTTCTCTAGCTTTTTTCATAGTTTCTAATTGCTTCCTGAGGTTCTTGCTGATTGTATGCTAATACTGTCTCTTTGGGTGAGGCGTTGTGTAAAAAATTTGTACAATATAAGACATAATTATGCATCCCAAGGGTCTGCTGTGGTCACTCAGAGCGGCACACCTCTTCGTTGTGACCCTTGGTTGGCACTGAGATAGCAGTGGTCTAGCAGTACCTACAGCTGCCCAGAGGGTTACCAATTTGTATTTTGAAGCATTTGGCACAAAAATATGAAAAAAAAAAATTAAGAAAAATGTCTAAAAATTACATTATTATTATTACTATTATTTTTATTATTATTATTATTATTAATTTATGGAACTGGAGCACAGATCCAATTCCCTAGATCAAGAGCCCATCACCACAAACACAATAATAATAATTATTAATAATAATAATGATAATAACAATAATAATAACAGTAAGGAGAAACTTCAAAAAGGTGCCAGTAGTTGGCACCACCATCAGCAGAACATTGGTAACCACTTCTAGTACACTTTTCACCTGTCTAGACTTAAGGAGGTTTTGTGGGCGAGGGGCTTGGACTTCCAGCAAGCATGTGTGAGCGCGTTAGATAGGAGTAAATGGGGACGAATGGTACTTGGGACCTGATGAGCTGTTGGAGTGTGAGCAGGGTAATATTTAGTGAAGGGATTCAGGGAAACTGGTTATTACATAGTCAGACTTGAGTCCTGGAAATGGGAAGTACAATGCCTGCGCTTTAAAGGAGGGGTTCGGGATATTGGCAGTTTGGAAGGATATGTTGTGTATCTTTATATGTATATACTTCTCAACTGTTGTGTTCTGGGTACCTCTGCAAAAACAGTGATAATGTGTGAGTGTGTTGAAAGTGTTGAATGATGATGAAAGTATTTTCTTTTTGGGGATTTTCTTTCTTTTTGGGTCACCCTGCCTCGGTGGGAGACGGCTGACTTGTTAAACAAAAAAAAAACACATTTTAATCTTTGCAAAGAAATAAATATTTTATTTATTTATTTATTTAAGAAACTTCCCTTGAGGGGGAAGTTCGTATCCTGAAATTTCATTCGTATCCAGAAGCAAAATGGAAATGTTTCTCTAAAGAGACTATAATCCTAACACCAACTGAACACTAGATAATTTATTAATGCTATGTGCAAATGGTAAATGAAAATGCAGTTCTTGCTGTTTTTTACTAAATTTATTAGCCATTAATGGTAGAGAATGAAAATGAGCACCTTTCTGATTAAGCATTTTACCTCTCCCATGATGTTAGGTCACCTTATCCTGATGACACAGCTTTAATGGCTGCTGCCTTAAAAGAAATAAACCAATTTTTTGGCCTAAATAGCTGAAATTTTTACATCATTAAAATTTGCTGTAGTTTATAATCTTTGACTTGAAACAGATATGGATCTCATTTGAGCTGCAGTAAATGGACTATTGCCACTATATTTGCTGCTAATATTATTTGAACTAACCACATTCATGAGGTCATGCTAAACCCATAAGGGTCATATAGTGCCTAGGGAATGGAAGACATTCAGATTCAATCTGAGGAAAGGGAGGGCAGTTTCAATTCCTTGGATCAAGAGCCCCTCACTAGCATCAAGAAACTTTCCTTGAGGGAAGAACAATTATTGTATAAACTAAAACTAGTCCCAGTTTTACTGCAATGCCTTCTTATTCTAGGTAGTAGGTTGGTAGACAGCAGCCACCCAGGGAGGTACTACCGTCCTGCCAAGTGAGTGTACAATGAAAGCCTGTAATTGTTTTACATGATGGTAGGATTCCTGGTGTCCTTTTGTGTCTCAAACATGCAAGATTTCAGGTACGTCTTGTTACTTCTACTTATATTAAGGCCATACTACACATGCATGTGTGTGTGCATATATATAAGAATATATATATATATATATATATATATATATATATATATATATATATATATATATATATATATATATATATATATATATATATATATATATATATATATATATATATTATATTATATATATATATATAATATATATATAGTATATATTTATATATATATATATATATTTATATATATATATATTATTTATATATATATATTATATATATATAATATATATATATTATATATATATATATATATATATATATATATTATATATATATATATATATATATATATATATATATATATATATATATATATATATATATATATATGCAATAAGATCACAGTAAACAGGTGATTTCAAAATATGCAAAACAACCACTCTGAAAGAATAGAGAAATTCCAAGCGCTTTCGTGACTACTCACATTATCAAGGAACTATGAAAGTGAAGCATCCAAGGAAGCTATATAAGGGGTCGGCCAGCACCTCACTATCAGATCCCACAACTTAAAACACGTGACGCGCGGCGAGCCAACTTGGATAGGTCCTTTGCAAAACTCACCCCCAAGCTATTTATTTGTCCAGTGTATTATTAAATTCTACCCAAATTCTATTAATTATAAATGGATCTAATTTATATAAACCAAAGGAAATATTCATATTATTGTCAAAAACTGCTTTTATGAAACAAGATTCAATTATATTCCTGTCGACCATGGACTTGCTTGATACTACTTTCTCAACTTTTTGAAATCAATTGGATGGTTAAAATCTCTTACATGAATAAATAGAGCATTGAATCTTGTCCAGTTCTAATGCTATATTTATGTTGTTTTAATCTTAGTTCGAGATTTTTACCAGTTTGACCGTAATAAACTTTATCGCAAATTTTACAAGGAATCTTATAGACACATCCATCAGCATTTTGGGGGGAATTCTTAATCAAAAGTTTTTTTACTGTATCAAGATTTTTGAATACAACTTTAATATTAAAAGTCTTAAGAAGAGAAGGCATATCAACCAAGTTTTCATGGTAAGGGAGAACCAACATATTTTTAGTTGAATAAGGCTGGTTGCCCTTTTTTGGATTATAAAAAGTGTTCCTAGCAACTTTAAAAGATTTATCAATTACATTTCTTGGGTATTTTAAATCATTACCTATTTCATAAATTTTGGATATTTCCTCATCTATGAACTCAGGACTACAAATTCGTAAAGCTCTCAAAAACATTGATGAGAAAACAGACAGTTTGACTCTATCTTGATGCGAGGAATAATAGTGGACATAGGAACAGTTATTTGTAGGTTTTCTGTAAATTTTAAATTTATGAAATAGGTAATGATTTAAAATACCCAAGAAATGTAATTGATAAATCTTTTAAAGTTGCTAGGAACACTTTTTATAATCCAAAACAGGGCAACCAGCCTTATTCAACTAAAAATATGTTGGTTCTCCCTTACCATGAAAACTTGGTTGATATGCCTTCTCTTCTTAAGACTTTTAATATTAAAGTTGTATTCAAAAATCTTGATACAGTAAAAAAACTTTTGATTAAGAATTCCCCCCAAAATGCTGATGGATGTGTCTATAAGATTCCTTGTAAAATTTGCGATAAAGTTTATTACGGTCAAACTGGTAAAAATCTCGAACTAAGATTAAAACAACATAAATATAGCATTAGAACTGGACAAGATTCCAATGCTCTATTTATTCATGTAAGAGATTTTAACCATCCAATTGATTTTCAAAAAGTTGAGAAAGTAGTAGAACATAAGAACATAAGAAAAGAGGAACACTGCAGCAAGCCTGTTGGCCCATACTAGGCAGGTCCTTTACAATTCATCCCACTAACAAACATTTGACCAACCCAATTTTCAATGCCACCCAAGAAACATGCTCCGATGTGCAAGCCCCTCTCAAATCCAACCCCTCCCACTCATGTACTTATCCAACCTAAATTTGAAACTACCCAAAGTCCTAGCCTCAATAACCCAACTAGGTAGACTGTTCCACTCATCAACTACCCTATTTCCAAACCAATACTTTCCTATGTCCTTTCTAAATCTAAACTTATCTAATTTAAATCCATTACTGCGGGTTCTCTCTTGGAGAGATATCCTCAAGACCTTGTAATATCCCCTTTATTAATACCTATCTTCCACTTATACACTTCGATCAGGTCTCCCCTCATTCTTCGTCTAACAAGTGAATGTAACTTAAGAGTCTTCAATCTTTCTTCATAAGGAAGATTTCTAATGCTATGTATTAATTTAGTCATCTACGCTGAATGTTTTCTAACGAATTTATGTCCATTCTGTAATATGGAGACCAGAATTGAGCTGCATAATCTAGGTGAGGCCTTACTAATGATGTATAAAGCTGCAGTATGACCTCTGGACTTCTGTTGCTTACACTTCTTGATATAAATCCCAGTAATCTATTCGCCTTATTACGTACGCTTAGGCATTGCTGTCTTGGTTTAAGGTTGCTGCTTACCATAACCCCCAAGTCCTTTTCGCAATCTGTATGGCTAAGTTCTACATTATTTAACTTATAAGTGCTAGGGTTATGGACACTCCGAGCTTCAGAACCTTGCATTTATCTACATTGAACTGCATCTGCCACTTTTCTGACCAAGAGTAAAGTTTGTCTAAATCCTCCTGAAGTTTCCCTAACATCTACGTTTGAATCAATTATCCTACCTATCTTCGTGTCATCAGCGAATTTGCTCATATCACTAGTAATTCCTTCATCAAGATCATTGATATATATTATAAACAACAACGGGCCCAAGACTGATCCCTGTGGAACGCCACTTGTAACTGATCCCCACTCGGATTTAACCCCATTTATGGACACTCTCTGCTTCCTGTCTGTGAGCCATGACTCGATCCCGAGAGCACCCTTCCCCCAATGCCATGAGCTGCTACTTTCTTCAACAGTCTTTGGTGCGGAACTCTATCAAATGCCTTACTAAAATCTAAGTAAATAATATCAAATTCTTTATCATGGTCAACAGCCTCAAAAGCTTTACTGAAGAAAGTTAATAAATTAGTTAGACAAGACCGGCCTCTTGTGAATCCATGCTGAGTATCATTAATCAGGCTATGCTTATCGAGATGGCTTCTTATAATCTCAGCTATAATTGACTCTAGTAATTTGCTACAATTGAGGTCAGGCTTATTGGGCGGTAATTTGACGGTAACGACTTGTCCCTGTTTTAAAAATAGGAATTACATTCGCCATCTTCCACATATCAGACACTACACCTGTTTGAAGAGATAAATTAAAAATATTAGTTAATGGTTCACAGACTTCCATTTTGCATTCCTTAAGAACCCTTGAAAAAACCTCATCAGGACCCGGTGACTTATTTTGCTTCAGTCGGTCTATCTGCTTCACAACCATTTCACTAGTGACTGTGATGTTACATAATTTATCTTCTTCTGATCCACTATAAAAATTAATTACCGGAATATTATTAGTGTCTTCCTGTGTAAAAACCGAGAGAAAATAATTATTTAAAATCGAGCACATTTCATTCTCTTTGTCAGTAAGATGCCCATAGTTATTTTTAAGGGGACCTATCTTATCTCTGACTTTTGTTCTATATACCTGGAAAAAACTTTTTGGGTTAGTTTTAGAATCCCTAGCAACTTTAATTTCATAGTCCCTTTTAGCTTTTCTTATCCCCTTTTAATGTCCCTCTTAATGTCAATATACTGATTCATAAGATGACCCTCGCCTCTTTTGATACGCCTATAATTCCTTTCTTATGCCCTAGTAGATATTTCAGCCTATTATTCATCCATTTTGGGTCATTTCTATTTGATCTAATTTCCTTATAAGGGATAAACGTTCTTTGAGCAGCATGTATTGTGTTCAGAAAACTGTCATATTGATAGCTCTCTTCGTTACCCCAGTCAACAGATGATAAGTGTTCTCTAAGCCCATCGTAATCTGCTAAGCGAAAATCTGGACTGTTACTGAGTTATCCCTACTATCATACTTCCATTCAATTCTAAATGTAATTGATTTGTGGTCGCTAGCACCCAGTTCCTCTGAAACTTCTAAATTATTAACAAGGGATTCATTGTTTGCCAGAACTAAGTCAAGCAGGTTATTTCCCCTTGTAGGTTCTGTCACAAACTGCTTCAAAAAACAATCCTGAACTACTTCTAAGAAATCGTATGATTCTAAATTCCCAGTCAAGAAATTCCAATCAATATGACTAAAGTTAAAGTCTCCTAGAATTACTACATTATCGTGCCTTGTGGCCCTAACAATTTCCTCCCATAGTAGTCTCCCTTGGTCCCTATCTAAATTTGGGGGACGGTATATCACACCTAAAATTAATTTTTCATGCCCCTCTGAAAATTCTATCCAAACAGACTCTGTATGTGTTACTTCAGACTTATCCCCGTTTTTATGCAACAGTTCAAGCGATCTCGGACATACAATGCCACCCCACCCCCCTTCCCGATACTTCTAACTACTTGGAACATTTAAAACCCGGGAATGTGACATTCTGCAGGCATGTCCCGACTTTTTGAATTAAACCACGTCTCAGTAATGGCAAATACATCTATGTTACCTGCACTACACTAGTCTCAAAATCGTCCATCTTATTCCTAGCACTGCGACTAATTTGTGTAATATATACTTAAGGACCCTCCACTCTCTTTCCCTTCCTGCTCCTTCTGTTATTCCACTAAACTTATTACGTCCTTGTCAATTAGTGCCACTGGCTTTCCAATATCCACTTCATTTTGCCTATTACTAGTTCTCCTAGTACCATGTTTTCTACCCTGCGACTTCACAGTTTTCCCGCCAAAACCCATACCACTAACTATTCCTAGTTTAAAGACCTAACAGCTCCCTCCACTGCGTTGGCCGTGCTCCCCCCCCCCCTAGATAAGTGAACCCATCCCTGGCATACATGTCATTTTTTGCCATAGAAGAGGTCCCCGTTGTCAATGAATGTTACCGCATTTTCCTACAGTACTTGTCCAGCAGCAATTGACACCAATTGCTCTGGACAACCATTCATTTCCAACTCCTCTCCTTGGCAAAATGCCACATATGACAGGTTTCCCACCCTTCCTCCTAAATTAAACTCTATTGCGACCTATACCTGCTAATCAGGTCCTCCCTCCTCGTCTGCCAACATCGTTGCCTCAGCACTGAGACAGATAATAGGATTGCTCCCATTACCTCTCATGATGTCATCCAGACGGCTAACAATATCCTTCATCCCACCCCCAGGAAAACCACTCTCTCCCTCCTACTCCTATCCTTCAAACAGAATGCCCTATCCATGTACCTAATCTGGCTATCCCCAACAACAACAATTGTTTTTACCTTCCTTGGCGTCTTTCCGTCGTGATGCTCGAGTAGTCGACTCCCCATTCGCCAGGTTAGCATTACACCACTTGTAAAATTCGTCAAGACGTTCTCGATGGTTTCGTTGGGGTATCTAGGGTGTCTTACTCACGTCTGCCAATGCTTCTTTGGTGCTCGTTGTGGCATTCCCAGCAGGACACTCACATTCGTCAGGTAGCACCGAGAATGAGTTGGAAGTTTCCACGGTAGTCTTCTGGTTTCTCGTTGTTTCCGCCTCTCCAACCGTTTTCTTGATCTTCAGCTTGGTTCCATGTTGCCCGGCCACTGACCAAGCTCCCCTCTTAACCTGGGGACTCACAACAGGAGGATTACTACGAATCCTCTTGTTCTCCTCCGTTAATCGCCGTATCTCCAGGTTAGCAACTCTGAGTTCTTCTCTCAGCTGCTGGTAAAGCTGCTCAAGCAAGTCCATGGTCGACAGGAATATAATTGAATCTTGTTTCATAAAAAGCAGTTTTGACAATAATATGAATATTTCCTTTGGTTTATATAAATTAGATCCATTTATAATTAATAGAATTTGGGTAGAATTTAATAATACACTGGACAAATAAATAGCTTGGGGGTGAGTTTTGCAAAGGACCTATCCAAGTTGGCTCGCCGCGCGTCACGTGTTTAACCGTTGTGGGATCTGATAGTGAGGTGCTGGCCGACCCCTTATTTAGCTTCCTTGGATGCTTCACTTTCATAGTTCCTTGATAATGTGAGTAGTCACAAAGCGCTTGGAATTTCTCTATTCTTTCAGAGTGGTTTTTTTGCATTATAAAATATATACATGTTTTAAGAATATATATATATATATATATATATATATATATATATATATAATATATATATATATATAATATATATATATATATTAATATTATATTATATTATATATATATATATATATATATAATATATATATTTTATATATTTAATATAAAATAAAATAATTATTATAAATATATATATATATATATATATATATATATATTATATATATAAATATATATTATTATAATATATATAAACGAATTTTTATGAGAGAGCCACAAAATTTGGGTTTAAAACAAACCTATCCGATGTTATCCTGACGCCAAATGACTTCGAACAGGCGATAAATGACATGCCCATGCACTCTGCCCCTTGGGCCCGACTCATGGAACTCCGTGTTCATCAAAGAACTGCAAGAAGCCCTATCACGAGCCTTTTCCATCCTATGGAGAGGGAGCATGGACACGAGGGTCGTCCACAGTTACTAAAACAACAGACATAGCCCACTCCCCAAAGGGGCAGTAAAGCAACAGCAAAGAACTACAGACCCATAGCACTAACATCCCATATCATAAAAATCTTTGAAAGGGTCCTAAGAAGCAAGATCACCACCCATCTAGAAACCCATCAGTTACACAACCCCGGGCAACATGGGTTTTAGAACAGGGCGCTCCTGTCTGTCTCAACTATTGGAATCACTACGACAAGGTCCTAAATGCACTAGAAGATAAAAAGAATGGGAGATGTAATATTACAGACTTTGCAAAAACCTTCGACAAGTGTGACCATGGCGTAATAGCGCAAAAAAATGCGTGCTAAAGGGGCAAAAGGAAAAAATCTGTCGTGGATCTATAATTTCCTCACTAACAGAACACAAAGAGTAGTCGTCAACAGAGTAAAGTCCGAGGCAGCTACGGTGAAAAGCTCTGTTCCACAAGGCACAGTACTCGCTCCCATCTTGTTCCTCATCCTCATATCCGCCATAGACAAAGGATGTCAGCCACAGCACCGTGTCTTCCTTTTCAGATGACACCCCAAATCTGCATGACAGTGTCTTCCATTGCAGACAGCAAGGCTCCAGGCGGACATCAACCGAATCTTTCAGTGGGCTGCAGAAAACAATATGAAGTTCAACGATGAGAAATTTCAATTACTCAGATATGGTAAACACGAGGAAATTAAATCTTCATCAGAGTACAAAACAAATTCTGGCCACAAAATAGAGCGAAACACTAACGTCAAAGACCTGGGAGTGTGATCATGTCGGAGGATCTCGCCTTCAAGGACCATAACATTGTATCAATCGCATCTGCTAGAAAAATGACAGGATGGATAATGAGAACCTTCAAAACTAGGGAGGCCAAGCCCATGATGACACTCTTCAGGTCACTTGTTCTATCTAGGCTGGAATATTGCAGCACACTAACAGCACCTTTCAAGGCAGGTGAAATTGCTGACCTAGAAAATGTACAGAGAACCTTCACGGCGCGCATAACGGAGATAAAACACCTCAATTACTGGGAGCGCTTGAGGTTCCTGAACCTGTATTCCCTGGAACGCAGGCGGGAGAGATACATGATTATATACACCTGGAAAATCCTAGAGGGACTAGTACCGAACTTGCACATGAAAATCACTCACTTACGAAAGCAAAAGACTTGGCAGACAATGCAACATCCCCCCAATGAAAAGCAGGGGTGTCACTAGCACGTTAAGAGACCATACAATAAGTGTCAGGGGCCCGAGACTGTTCAACTGCCTCCCAGCATACATAAGGGGGATTACCAACAGACCCCTGGCAGTCTTCAAGCTGGCACTGGACAAGCACCTAAAGTCGGTTCCTGACCAGCCGGGCTGTGGCTCGTACGTTGGTTTGCGTGCAGCCAGCAGCAACAGCCTGGTTGATCAGGCTCTGATCCACCAGGAGGCCTGGTCACAGACCTGGCCGCGGGGGCGTTGACCCCCGGAACTCTCTCCAGGTAAACTCCAGGTATATGTATATATAAGAATCTTTCCTCCGTAAGCCATGCGTGTTGTAAAAGTCAACTAAAATGCCGGGAACAATGGGCTAGAAACCCCCTTTTTCCTGTAAAGATTAAAAAAAGGAATAAAAACAAAAAAATTGTCAAAGGGGGAAAAGTCGGGAATGTGCGGGGTTTTTGTCTGCTGCGCCACTACTTGCCCTTGTGTCTAAAACTGGAAGCTTGGAGGGCGGGAAAAAATTGTAGAAGGGGAACCCTGAGGATCTTTTTTAGGATCCCCTCGTCTCCCAAAAATTTTTTAAATACGCAAAAAAAAAAATTTGGGATTTTCCCAAAGCATCATTTTCGTTTTTACTGAAAGAAAAAACCCTAATTGGGGTTTTTTTATTTTCAGGCAACCCTTTAAAACCCCCGGGGCACAAAAAAAAAAAGCCCCCCAAAAATTTTCCCTTTCACATGGTGAACATTTATAAGTAAGAAGTAAGTTTATTGGGTTTACACAAAATCCCGTTACAAGTTTATCATAAATACGCTTTATGTGTGAAAAACCTAGGAAAACCCCAAAAAAGTCAGAGGGTGACTTATTTCCATTGGGGCCCCTTTCCCTTATTTCCTTTGGATCTAGTTGGACCGGGGAAAAAAATGGAAAACCGACCTCCGCTTTAAAATCAGTTAAAATATCAATGTAAATTTAAAGGAAAAACCTCCCCCGGGGGCAATTCTCCGCTCCATGGAAAAATTTCCCCCCTTCCCAAAATTTCCATTCCCCATTCCCCCAAATACTTCAAAAATCACACCCCAAAACCCCCCTTGAACCCAAACATATGCCTTAAGCTGATTGAAAACTTAGTCACAAAAGCACCCCCTCTCCCCAAATTATTAGTTGTTTGGTTCTTTTCCCCAATTCCACTAGTGCGTGGTAGTGCTGGGGTTGTGTACAGAGGGGATGGCTCCCCCTTAAAAAAAATTGGGGCACGTTTAAAAAATTGGGGCCCCTTCCCCTTCAGACAGAACTGTTTGCCTTATTTCCTTGACCAAATGCTCCATTGTATCAAGTTTGACATTTTAATTGTAACTGTTTCTCTTTTCATCCATAAATGCCTCAACTCATTAAGCAAAAAATTTGGGGGCATGTTTGTGTAGAAGCCAGACACATTTAGGTAAGATTGTGGACAGGGGGAGTAGAGGGGCCCATGCTGTGGTTTTCCTTCACTTTGGGGCTTCAGAGGCATGATGAATGAAAAAATTGGCTAAGTTTGTATCCCTTTCAAAGGGGGAGTAATTAAAAATCTTGGTTTTGTCGGGAAAGAGTTTGAAAACAATAAATACAAAAGAACTTCAACTAAATTTTTTTTGCCCTTAAGATTTGGGAGATTGACTCGGGGAGTTTGCCCCCCAGTGAGTCCATCTATCATCATTCTATCATGCAGGAGGACCCACATGTCTATGGTGCATCCAACAAAATAAGCAGACTCTTGGTTTGTCACTACTGCCCGGCTCCGGCGGGGGTTAAAAGTATCTATGGCGGGTTTAAATCCACCACCAGATGTAGACCAAACAAAAATGAAAATTTGGCCAGAGGGGACTATTTTTCACCCCCTGCGCCCATTTTTGAAATGGAGTGCGTCCCCCTTTGGGCGCCCTTTTATTACTGGAGTGCGATAAAATTAATGAATTTAAAAAACCCCAAAACCTCACTCAAATTTTCAAGAAATGGAAAATTTTTTTAAACCACAGGGGTATATTACAGACCATTTGGGGGGGGGGGAAATACCCTGACTTTGCTAGGAAAATTAAAAGCTTTTCCACATGGGGTGTGCTTTGTGTGTGTGTGTGTTTGGGGTTTTGCGTGGGGTGTTGTGTGTGTGTGTGGGGTTGTGTGTGTTTTGTGGTTGTGTTTTGGGGTGTTTGTGTGGTGTGTGGGGAAACTCACCTAGTTGAATTCAGGGGGGGAGTCCAAGCCCTGGTGTGTGGGGTTTGTTTTGTGTGTTTTTTTTTTTGTGTGTACTAAACCAAATTTTGGAACCCCCTTTAGGGTTGCGGGGTCGTGTGTTTTGTGTGTTGTTGTGTGGTGTGTGTACGAGTTTGTGTGTGTTTATGTGTGTGTTTTTTGTGTAGTGTGTTTTGTGTTGTGTGTGGGGTGTGTATGATTGTGTGTTTTAAGAGTGTTTTGTGTGATGTGTGTGTGAAATAAAGGGGTTGTTTTATGTTGTGTGTGTGTGTGTTTTTGGTGTGTGTGTGTGGTGTTTTGTTTGGGTTTGTGTGTGTGTGTGTGTGTGTGTGTTGTTGCTCCCTACTCACCAAATTTGGGGGTTTGCAGGGGTCGGGACTCAGCCCCGGGCCCCCGCCTTTTCATGAATCCCCACGGGGCCCTCTTCTCTCTGTTTCCCCCGTCTTTGTCATCCCCTCTTCTTAAAACTATGAAAGGGTTCCTCCCCTCCATCCCTTTTTTTTTGGCCCTTTCCCAAACTTGCTGAAAACTCATGACTGAAGAAATATTTCCTAAGGGCCCCCTGTGACTCGTCTGGGTTTTAAAGTTTCCCCTTTGTGACCCTTTTTCCCCTGTGTCCCCGGGAACATCCAAATTTTTGTCCACCTTGTCTTTTCCCCGCAGAAAACCCTTTTTATGTTTTATCTGTTTTCCCTTTTTTGGAACCCTTTGCCCTCCATGTCGTCAGCCCCGTTTTCCCCTTAAACCTTTCCTCGACGCCCATTCCCTTGAGCTCTGGGACTAGCCTTTTTGGGCAAACCTTTGTACTTTCTCTAGTTTCTTGACGTGCTTGACCAGGTGGGGGTTCCGGGAACTGGTCCCGAAATTCTCCATATGGGCCTAACATACACGTGTACAGGTCTTAAACGTTCCTTTTTTGGGTTTATGGGAAACCTTCTCGGGTTTTTGGGCCGGGCCCCCCGTATCTGCAGCGTTTTTTTGGGTTTTGATTTTTTCCCTCCGGTAATGTGCTCGGTGTTAGGTTTCCCCCAAAGGTCTTTCTCCCTGGTGGCCCTGTAGTCTTTGTCCACCTACCCTTTTAATCTTTTCTGCGGTCTTCTTTCCCCCCTCCCCAATCTTCGACTTGCATTTGGCTGGTTTAAAATTGGGGAAGCCATTTAAAGGCCCAAAACAATTTTTTCCCAGCCTGTCCAGGCCCTCTTTGCACCTGCCCCCATCCCCCGTGGTTTTAAATTCTTCTCATCAACTTCACTTTCATTTTGCGAACAGGGACACTTCAAAAGGTCTTTCCTTCCATCATGTCTTTCACATATATTTAAAAAAAGCACTGGGCCCCAGAAAAGACCCCTGTGGGACCCCCCTCGTAAAAAGGGGCCCACTGTGATCCCCTTAAAAGTACCATGACTCGTTTTCTGCCCCCCTGTAAGGGGATTCCCTTTTCCATTTGGGGAGTGCCCTCCCTTTTTCATGGCCTTTACCTCCAAACCTTTTTGCACTAATCTCTTTTGGGGAAAATGTGTCAAAGGGTTCCTCAGGCTAGGGAAAAAAAACAAATTTTACCCACCCCTCCCCTTCCCTGTTTTTATTCCCGTTTTCCTTGTCATAAAACCCAGGAGGTTTTTGATAAAGGATTTGCCCCTTCCCTGAACCCAAGCGGTTTTTTATTTAATCTTGGGTTTCCCTTTTTAGGTGTTCGACCACTCTCCTCCTTTTAAAAATTTTTTTTCTCCATGACTTTCACAAAATACATTCAGAGGGCACAGGGCTGTATTTAGTGCCTGTTTCTGTTTTCCCCCTTTTTTAAATATGGGGGGTACATTTCCATTTCTCAGGTTTGGCCCCGTTTCAAGGGATGGTTGAAGATTTGGGTTTGGGCACGCACATATCTCTGCTCCTTCTCTAAGGCCCCCTGGGGGAGATGTCCGGTCCCCTCGCCTTTGAGGGGTTTAAGGTCACTTAAGACTTTTTCAAACCCCCTCCCCAGGGTTTTTCGTATGTCATCCAAAACTTGTTTTATTTCCCTCTTGGGTGTTCCCCCCTGTGCTTTCTTCCCACAAACCCTTCCTGTCCTACGTAAAAACTTCCTTAAATCTCCTGTTCAGCTCCTTTACAAACCTTTCCCGATAATTTTTTTGTGAGTTCTCCAACCTTTTGTCCTTAAAATTTTCACCCGGTCTTTTACTGTTGTTTCCTCCCGATGTGGCTATACAACATTTCGGGTCAGTCTTTATTCTCGATGCCCTTTTCCCCTTTTTTTATACTGGGCGCTGGGGGCCCCCCTCCTTCCTGTGTGTGTGTGTGTGTGGTGTGTGTGGTGTGGTGTGGTGTTTTGTGGGGTGTGGGGGTGTGTGTTGGTGTGTTTTGTGTGTGTGTGTGACTCAAAAAAAACAACATTTGCACCAAAAAATCTTCAGTTTTGCCGGGTGTGGAAGTGTGAATTGTCTTTCTCTGGAAAATTTTCATGATTGTTTGCCATGTATAAAATAAAATAAAACCCTTCTTACAGGGTTCATTACCTTTGTAACTTGTGAGTTTATTACCTTTTTACCTAGTTCAGCTATCAAACTTTTTTGGGGCCCGTTTCCCCGGAACCCAAAATTTAAAAAAAAAAGTACCTCTGAATTTGTAAAAAACCTTTTTTAACTTGTCATAATTGTGACTAGACTACCCGGGGGTTCTTACCTTTTTTAAAAAGTGAAATTCTTTTCCTTGGGAAATTATAGTTTTATTACCTTTTGTAACTTGCTCACTTTTTAAAAAAATTTGGGGCCAAATCCCTGGACCAAATTTTGTACCTCTGTAAACTTTTGGGTACCCCCCAAAGGAGGGGATGGGGTGCATTAAAAACAAAATTTAAAATAAACTAACTTTAATGGCGTGGGGTGTTGTGCAAATGATAAGAAAAAATGATTGGGGGATTTTTTTATGAAAGAGGGAAAAAAACCCGGAGTTTCCCCCCTTTAGTGAAGCAAAGCTGAAGGGGGTTTGGGGGAGTTTTAATGGAGAGGAATAAATGGGGTTAGGTCAGGGGGTTCAAATAGAGTTTGAGGTAAAGAAGGAGTAGCAATAATGTTGGGAAGGGTAAGCTATGGCAGGAAAAAAGGGACTACAAATGTAAATTTAAATTTAAGGGTTATGTAGGTAAAAAAAAAAAAAGATGGATGTGAAAAGGGGGGTTATAGTAAGTGTGGGGTGCACCTGGAGAAGAGAGAAAGTGTTTGAGGAGAGAGAGAGGATTTTGGGGAAAAGGGGGGAGTGAATGCGTAAAGGGGTTTTGAATCAAGTGTGAGAGTAATGGTGGGTTTGGGGGTTTTAAACTAAAGTGGGTAAAAATTTTATGGAGGGAGTAGTAGGTAAATTTGGGGGCCAGGGGTTAAAAGTAAATGGGGAAACCTTTTTAAATTTAGCTATGCGTAGAAAAAAAATTTTTAATAATAATTTCATATTTTTTTGGGAAAAAAAGGATAAATAAAAAATACCAAAGGGATGATGTACAAAGAATGAAAGTAGTTTGTTAGATTATTTTATTGGTGGGTTTAAAAAGGGTTTATGGGGAAAGGGTCCAGATGTACATGTTTATAGAGGGGCAACTGATATATCGGTTTATTATTTAGTTTTTAGCTACAGTTAGAGTAAGAGGTAGATGGGGGGAAAAGGGGGGGAAAAAGGGGGCAAAAACAGGGAAGAGGGAGGGGAAAAATGTTAAAAAACTAAGGGAGGAAGGGAAATTTGGGGGGAGAAATAACGCATTGGCCCGAAAGGTGGCAAATGCAAAGTTTTATGGGGGGGGGGAAGAGGGTTGGAATTGGGTTTAAAAAAAGCGTTTTAGAAATGGGGGAGAAGTTTTGGTTATGGGGGGTGGGGGGGGGGGGGGAAAAAAGGAAATGATTGGTGGGGAAAAGGGAAATAAAGGGTTTTGAAAAAGAGGGAAAAAAGGGAAACTTTTAGGGGGTTTTTTTCAAAACAGAAGTGTTTTTTAAGAAAGCAGAGTATATGGGAAATAAAAGAAAGGTAAATAGAGTGGTGAGAGAGTGCAAAAAAGGGGGATTAGAGAGTGGGAGAGGGACTGTCAAAAAAAAATTTTTAAAGACAAAAAGAAAAAATTTTGGAGTGAGTTTAAAAAAGTTTTAAAAAAGCCCAGGAAAAGTAAGGATTTTTCAGTTAAAAAAAAGAAAGGGGAGTTAGATGGGGAGGGTGGAGGTAATTTGGTAGATGGCGAGAATTTTTTGAGGAACTTAAAAAATTTTTGGGAAAAAAGGGAGGGGGTAATTTCATGCACGGGCCGGGGGTATACCCTCTTTTTAGGAGTGAAGAAGGCAAATGGGAAGTGTGGTGGGGGTACGTGGGGCATTCTAAAATAAAGGGGGGGTAAAGCAGCGGGGAACTGAGGGATCATGACAAAAATTTTTAAAAACGGGGGGGGATATAGTGTTGGAGTGGTTGGTCTTTTTTTAAAAAAATGTATGAAAAGGGGAAGGTACCTGGGGATTGGCAAGAGCTTTTTAAATCCCTTTATAAAAAGGGAAAGGGGACAAAAGGATTGAAAAAATTTTATAGAAAATAATTTTACGGGTTTCCCCAAAAAAAGTTACGGTAGGGTTAAAATTTGTAAAATTTAGGGGTAAACAAAATTAGGATTGCGGATGAGCAGGGAGGCTTCAGAGTGGGTAGGGGGTGTAGATCAAATGTTTACATTGAAAACTAATGGAAAGTTTTTAGATAAAGGTAGGGAATTTTTTGATTTATGGATTAGAAAAGGCATATGATAGAGTAATAGGGGGGGGAATGTGGCAGATGTTTCAAATATAGGAATAGGTGGTAAGTTTTAAATGCTGTAAAGACTTTTATGGGTAGTGAGGCTCAGGTTAGGGGTGTGAAAGAGGGAGAATACTTCCCCCGGGAAAAGTAGGTCTTAGACAGGGATGTGTAATGTCACCAGGTTGTTTTTAAAATATTTAAGATGGGGTTGTAAAAGAAGTAAATGTAGGGGGTTGGGAAAGGGGGGGGATTTAAAATTTGGGGAATCAAATTTAAAAAGGGGAAATTTTCCAGTTACTTTTTTCTGATGATACTGTGCTTATGGGAATCAAAGAAAAATGCAAAAGGGTTTGGGAAGTTTGGGAATGTGTGTAAAGGTAGAAAGGGGAAAGTGAAAATAGAAAAAAAAGGTAAGGTGAGGGGGTACAAAATTTAGATAAAGAAAAATTGGATTCAAATTTGGGGAGGAGTATGGGAAGAAGTGAAGTTTTCAGATATTTTTTGGGATTATTCGAAAAAAATGGATTTAAAATATTTTTAATAAAAATTAAAAAATAAAAAATTTTTCTTTAAATTTTATTACAAAAAACTTTTTTCTATAAAAAATTTTTAAAATACCAAACCCCCTTTAATTAGTTTTTAAATGCCCAAGAGGTTGGGGCATGGAGGTCTGTCTAAGGGCAATGTGGGTGTAAATATTGGGGGAAAATTCAATTTGGGAAATTAGGAAAAAGGTGGGATTTTATAAAATTTTTTAGCAGGGGGGCAAAAGGGGGGTTGAGGTGGTTTGGTCATTTAGAGGAAGGATAAAATTAAAATGACAGGGAAAGCATAAAAAATCTATAGGGTAAGGGAAGAGGGGTAGGGGCCTCCGAAAGGGGTTGGAGGAGGGGGTAAAGGAGGTTTTTTGGGCGATGGGCTTGGGCTTCCAGCAAGCTGGTGAGCGTGTTGTGGATGAATGGAGACGAAAGAACTTGGGATGACGATCTGTTTGGGGTGTGAGCGGGTAATATTTAGTGAAGGGATTAGGGAAAAAAGGTTATTTTATACAGTTGGACGTGAGTCCTGGAAATGGGAAGTACATGCCTGCCTCTAAAGGAGGGGTTTGGGAATTGGCAGTTTTTGGGGGGATTGTTGTGTTTTTTATATATATGCTTCTAGACTGTTGTATTCGGGGCACCCCTGCAAAAACAGTGATAATGTGCGAGTGTGGGGAAAGTGTTGAAATGAGATGAAAGTATTTTCTCTTGGGGATTTTTTTTTTTTTTTGGGTCGCCCCCCCTGGGTGGGAAGGGCCCAAAAACTTGTTAAAAAAAAAAAAAAAAGGGGAGCGATTGGGGGAAATTGATGATGTAAAGAAATAGTAGGGAGAAAAAAAAGTTAGCAAAATGAGAAGTTTTTACAAAGAAAGGGGATCCCAAGGAGGGAAGAGTATATGGGGGAAAAAGGGGAGGGTTTTAAGAAGGGGTAAAAGAAATGTAAAAAAGGAGCAAATAAAGGGGAGTGGGTGAGATTTTTATCAAAAATTTTGTTGAAAAAAGGGAAAAATTTTTGGAAAGTGGATTAAAAGTTAAGAAACCCCTAGAGAACAAAGGGAAATTTGTCATTTAAAAAATTGGGAAAAAGGAGAGTTTTTTAAAGGGGAAGTTGAGGTATTTGGGAAGATGGAGGGAATATTTTGAGGAATTTTTTAAATGTTGATGAAAAAGGGGAAAGCTGTGATTTCGTGTATAGGGCAAGGAGGAATAAACATCTTTTTAGGAGTGGGGAAAAAGAGCCAGTTGGGGTGTGGGGAAATTTCGGAGGCGTGGGTTTAAAATAAAAGGGGGGTAAGGCCCAGCCGGATTGTTGGGATAAAGTTTGAAATTTTAAAAAAAAGGTGGGGATATATTTTTGGGAGGGTTTTGGTTTCCAATTTTTTAATAAATGTATGGAAGGGGAAAGGTACCTAGGGATTGGCAGAGGGGGCATGCATATTCCCTTTTGTAAAAAGGGCCCAAAGGGGATAAAAAAAAGAGTGAAAAAAATTTATGGGGGGGATAAGTCTTTTTGAGTCCCCCGGGAAAAGTTTTATTGAGTTAAAATGAAAGAATTAAAGAAAGACGAAAAATAGGATAGAAAGATAACAAGGAGGCTTTAGGAAAGGTAGGGGGTGTTTTGGACCAGGTGTTTACATGAAACATTTAAGTAAAACGGGTTTAGATAAGGTTTAAATTCTTTGGGGCATTTTTTTTTTGGGAAAAGGGGGTAGACGGGGTGGTTTGGGGGGGGCATGGGGGCAGATGTTGCATGTGTATGGTGTAGGGGTGGGGTTACTGAAAGAAAGTGAAGATTTTTTACGAGGATGGGTGAGGCTCAAGTTAGAGTATGTAGGAAAGGGGGAAAATTTTTTTTCCCAGAAAAAGTAGGCCTTAGACAAGGAGTGTTTTTGTCACCGGGGGTTTTTTAATATATTTTATAGAGGGGTTTGGTAAGAGAAGTAAATGCGAGGGTCTTGGCAAGGGGGGTTTTGGAAATTTAAAAGTTTAAAAAATTCACACACAAAGTGGGAGTTTTCACAGCTTTCTCTTTTCTGATGACACTGTGCCTTTTGGGGGGATTCTGAAGGAAAATTGCAGAGATTGGTGGATGAATTTGGGAGGGTGTGCAAAAAAAAAAAAAATTTTAAAAGGGGAAAAACAGGGAAAAAGTAAGGGTTTTGGGGGATAACAAAAAAAATTAGGTTTATGAAAGATTGAATTTTTAGATTGGAGGGAGAGAGTATGGAGGGGGAACGTATTTAGTATTTGGGAGTGGACGGTCAGCGGATGGGTCTATGAAAAATGAGGTGAATTCAAAAGAATTGATGAGGGGGGAAAAGGGGTGAGTGGTGCACTTAGGAGTCTGTGGGGGAAAAAAGAAATTTGTCCTTGGGGGGCAAAAAAGGGGAAGTTTGCCTTTTTATGGGTGTGGGAAACGGGGTGATGAATGTTGCGCGAGGAGAAAAAATGTCATGTTGGGGCAATTTTGGTGTGAATTTAATGCAAGAATTCGTAAATTTGGGGGGTTAGGGGGAGGTGCGGGTTACCCCCCAAAGTTGTTTCCCCCAGGGTGAGGAAGGGGTTTTTGGGGGTTTGGGTTTGGACTTTTAGAGAGAAAGGAGCGAAAAGAATGATTCAAAAAGTGTATCAGTCCCGTAGTGGAAGGAAGGGGGGGTAGGGGGCGGCCTAGGAAAAATTGGGGGGGAGGGGGTAAAGGGGGTTTTTTTGTGCGAGGGGCTGGACTTTTCCCGCAGGATGCGTTTAGCGTGTTTGATTTGGGGTGAATGGGGGACAAAAGGTTTTTTTGTAAATTGAAAGTGCTGTTGGGGGTGAGCAAAAATAACATTTAGAAGGGGTTCAGGGGGGGAAAACCCGGGAGGCCCGGGCTTGAGTCCTGGAGATGGGAAGTACGGCCTGCCTCTGAAAGGGGGGGTGTTAATGGTTTTCAGTTTAAAACTGTAGTGTAAAGCACCCTTTTGGCAAGGGCAGTGAAAGGAAATTTAAAGATGGTGAAAAATTTTTTCCCTTTTTTTGGGCACCCCCCCTTGGTGGGGAAAAACGGCCAAATGTGATAATAAAAAAAAAAAAAATATTATATAAAAATATATATATATATAAAATATTATATATATATATTTTATATATAAAATATTTATATATTAAAAATATTTATATATATATATAATATAGTATATATATACACATACCAAAAACAAAACACAGTGCCTTTCTTTGGGGGTTTTTTTTTTATTTTTTTTACTAGTTTTTGTTTATTTCCCCATTCCCCTTTAAAAGGGAACAGAATTCCCCCCCCGTAAGCCCTGCTTTTCTAAAAGACAACTAAGATGCTGGGAGCAAGGGGGTGGAAAAACTTTTCCCATATATATTACTAAAAGAAAAAAAGAAACCCTTTTAAATTTTTTTTTTTGGGCCCCCCCGCCTCGGTGGGATACGGCCGGTGCATTGAAAGAATGCCTTCTTATGTCTCCAATTTGCTGCATCATTTGCAAGCTTTTTTCTTTTTCCTTTCTGCTAATATCTTTTCCTCAACAACCTGTTTTCCTATACCATCTCTTTCACCTCTGCTGTGTAGCATTCTGTATTCCTTATTGGTTGGGTGCCCTTTGTGACTAGACTGATTATTGTAATAATGTCTTACAGAGAAATAGTTGTACAACCATGCCAAACAAATACTCAGTATGAGGCCATCCCAAACCAGAATAACCCACAACAGGTATTTAAATACTAAGCTAAAACCAGAATTGCACAGCACTAAACACAACTAGCATTTCATCCTGACCTCTAACCTCAATAGAGAACATGTAAGATTACCAACACTAAGGAGCAATTCTGTGTATGGTGGACACATTGTTTCTTGAAGAGTTGGACCCTCTCAGTGTTCAAGTTTTTACATGCTCCATATTAATTTTGAATGACCCATACTGATTTAGCACTTTTTTGTGTGTGAATTTAATATCCATGTTCCACTGAAAATTTTCATACATGTCACTCCCTTAGTGTATACAGTATGTACCTTTTTAATCCTTATTTTAAGGATTACATTTACAGTATTCTTGATGTTCATCAACAGGGTAATTTCACTCTTAATGGCCCCACATATAGTCAATAGGATTTAAACCTATCATCCTGTCTTCCCAGTATCCCTCCCTTTGAGGGATACTTGATGCCCTGAGGACTCACCCATGTGTTGGATTTGGAGAAGTGGCATGGGTAGCTCAAAGTTAATTGAGGAATCGCCAAACTTTCTCAGTCAAGTTTTTTTCATCGGCCATTAGTTTTGTGGCTTTTAGCTCGAGTTAACATGTGTAAGGAACTCCTCTGCAAGATCTCAGGATCTGGAAGTACATCTGTCCTCTGGAGAGGAACTCTCTTATGCCTTCATAACTGCCTCATTGATAAACATAGTCTTCTCATTCCCTCTACTATGTACAGTACTTACATGTCAGTATGTAGTGGTAACCTGCTCAATAAAACAAGACCTATAAATTTACCCCAGTAATTATTCATTTTGGGCAGATATCAGGTTTAGCCCAGTTGGTTTATTATTATGTATACTTTGGTGGGATATGGCCGGTTTGTTGAAGAAAAAATGTATGCATGCACGCATATGTGTACTAACAGAGTTGTTTTTACAGGGGTTAAGACTCAGCCCCTAGCCCTGCTCCTAGGTTACCTTAAGAGGCATTACTGATTTCTGGCCTCTTGGATCTTATCATATCTACTCTTGAAGCTGTATTTAATTTGCTTCTGCCACATCCTCATCCAAATCATTACACCTTAACCACCCTGAGACTAGACACACATTGTTCTACATGTCTGTGACTCATCTGAGTCTTCAGTTTCCATCCGTGTTCCCTTGACCTTTGTTTTCATAATTCAGATTCTCTCCCTATCTTTCCTATCAATTCCTCTTAAATTATTTCAAGTCATTGCGTGTACTCACATGTTTTTGGTGCATTTTCCTGATGCGAGATATAAAATGTCCCATCACATGCTGACCTCCTCGCTGAAAGTCCCACTTTTGAGGCAGACTCTGACTTTTTAGTGGAAACTAACTTATTGAACTATTTTGTATTTTATTTTATGTTTGCACTCTCCACTAGCTCTTGCACTCTCCTTCCCTTCACTCATTTCTGACCTTTCCTATAGTACATCCCTCCTTGCAGTGCTTATGACCCTTCTGGGTTTAGTGCTTAGTTTTATAATATAATAATAATAATAATAATAATAATAATAATAATAATAATAATAATAATAATAATAATAATAATAATAATAAATAATCATAATGAGCTATACAAAAGATTAATTCTCAAGGTAAACAACTGTTACTTCAATGAACACGTTTCAGTGGGTAATTACAAAATACAGGTCCACATCCCTTTATCTGAAACCCTTGGGGCCAGTAGTGTTTCGAATTTCACCTGCCACTCTGGCTGTCAGTGCTGATGCTCCACACTCCACGAAAAAACTTTGGTTTTCGGAACTTTTCAAATTTCAGAATTTCAGATAAAGAGATGTAGACCTGTATAATGATTATAATCTGTATATGTTGGCCCTCGAATGCAGGCGAGAGAGATACATGATAATATACACTTGGAAGATCCTGGAGGGATTGGTACCAAACCTACACACGAAAATCACTCCCTATGAAAGCAAAAGACTCAGCAAGAGATGCAACATAACCCCGATGAAAAGCAGGGGTACCATGAGTACATGGAGAGACAACACAATAAGTGTCCGGGCCCCAAGACTGTTCACCTGCCTCCCAGCATACATAAGGGGGATTACCGATAGACCCCTGCCTGTCCAGTGCCTTCTTAAAGGCACTGGACAGGCACCTAAAGTCAGTACTTGACCAACCGGGCTGTGGTTCATACGTCAGTTTGCATGCGGCCAGCGGTAACAACCTAATTGATCAGATCCTGATCCTCCATGAGGCCTGGTCTCAGACTGGGCCGTAGGGATGTTGACCCCCGAAACCCTCTCCAGGTAAACTCCAGGTAATATGCACAGTGGAGCATTTGCACATATCTATATGTACATTGTGCACATACATGGGCATGATCACCTACAATTTAGCATATACACGCTTCACAATAATATCTCATAGATTTGATTTCATAAAATCAGAAATTAAAACACTTTTTTTTCAGTTAACCCTTAAACGGTCCAAACAGATCGACGTTCAAATCCGTAGTGCTCCAAACGTAGATCTACGTTTTTTTTTTACATATTTTCGAACATAACAAAAAAGCAAATGTAGATAAAAGTTTTTTTTACACATTTTCAAATGAAAAAGAAAAAAGATGATCTACATTTTTTTACATACTTTCAAATGTTGAAAAAACGTATATATACGTTTGGACCATTTATTAAGGAAGTTAGTCTGAGATTTACAAAAATATTTTTTTTTTCACTTTTATAAGGGAAGTACCGACGGTAAAATACCAAGTATAAAAGGTGATAAAATATTTTATTCCTCATAGGAAATATGTGAAATACTGAGTATGAAGATTTAATGATGTTACAGCTCACCTTTCTTGGATTTAACTTCAGTGTGTCCTGTGTGTTCAGCACTTCCCCCATGATTATAATAATAATACAGGAGAACATAGCTGAGTGAACCATATGGATTCAGCACTTTCTGGGAATTCTGTATAATAACCATTTTTTTTCCAATTTATAGGCTTTAGTGTATTCTGTTAGAATCTCTTTTGCTCCGAAATGACTGTTACCTTGTATAATGTGGGTCTGACGGTCTGGCCGAAGTGTAGTGGAGGTAGGTGAGGTAAGAGGTGGTCTAGCCAAGGTGTAATGGAGGTAGGTGAGGTGAGGTGGTCTGGCTGAGGTGTAGTGGAGTTAGGAGTGATGGAGTGGGCATAGCCTTGTTGGCAAGAGGCTGCAGTTACTACTCCATGAAGTCAATGAGGAGGGCAATAGAAGTTCAGGATGCTTGACCTCCACCCAAACTCACATAACAGAGCTGTATTAACAATATACTCTTTAAATCAAATTGCTTTTTAATGACAACAGCAGTCACATGATATACCACTGGAAATGCATGCAATAAAGCAACATATAAACTAAGCTAACACAAATACCATCAAATATTATATGTACAAAAAACTGAGTCATGACAGAAGTTGACAATGGCTAAAATGAAAGTGAAAATTTACCTTACTGCTGAATGATGGAGATTAGAGCTATCGTCTTGAGGTTGATGCTGATGAAAGAGATTGAGGTGACCTAGATATACAGGGAGACATGGAGGCTGCCTCACCCATACCTCTGACCCCTTCTCGCTCAGAAGTACTGCCTCCACTGCCACCTCAGGCATCTGAGGTAGGGAGGAGAGGATAGATAAGTCCCAAAAAGAGGCTTGAGTTTGCTACCATCTGCAGCTCATAAGGCTGCCATCCCCACGAGCCCCTTCGAGGCGGGGTAGATGGCAGACCAGAGGCCTAGCTTCTCCCTACGAGCCCCGTGAGGGCGGGGAATGTGGCTAGGCCTGGGGACACTTGGTCCCAAAGATGAGGAGGTACTGTACCTCCTCCCATGGGAGACTTAAGTCTCGAGACACTCCCCAGATAGGGAGCCAAGGCCGGGTCACCACTACTTGGAAAAGACCCGGGCCGGAAGAATACCGGCGAATAAAAAAAAAAAAAAAAAAAAAAAAAAAAAAAAAAAAAAAAAAAAAAAAACTGCTCATAAGATTTGTATTCGAAATTTTTTACTATTATTCACACTAGATTGAAATCACAAAGGAAACAGAACTTATATACTAATGAGGTACATACTGTATTCAAGGTGTGAAGTAAGGAGGCAGCCTGGTAATCTGCACCATCCACACGTCTGCCAGTGTTACTGGAGGTGGTTATTAAAGCACTTGGCACCCGCTTTTCAACAGCCCACCGGATTGTCTGGTACAGGAAGACTCCGAAAGAGAAGTATATCAGACCTATGAGAATAGTCTTGAATCTAAATATCTTGGTAGTGCTGAGGGATAATGCCTTGTCTCCCAGAGTGGAGTCTGTGGACATAGCTGTAGCTGAGGAGAGAGAGAGGAAGTGGATACTACACTTACTTTATTTATACATTCGGTCCGGAATGAATGTCACTGAGTTGTCCACATTTTTGTTTGTAGTATATAATATTTCTAGATACTGTATGGTATATACACTTCAAGGGGAAGACCTTGATGTTGGTGAACATTTTTTGATCCAAAGAACTGGAGCTGCTCTCTCTTTCCTCGAATCAAACCTGATTATTTCCCATTCCCCAGTTGTTATACAACCCCAAGTTTAGCATTATCCATTATTATAATTGATAATATTGAAATAGATATAGTTTAAGTAGATAATCGGGTTATTCATAAATGTGAATGAGGTGTCTGTGTTGTTGACAGTGGCATGTACATATAAATTAATATGAACAACAGCAATGGCTGATGTTTCTACCAACCTGTAGCAGCTCTCAGATTGTGGAGTAGCAGCATTTGCTGCTCTCCGGCAGTCAATGAAGCTGCTATCTGTACCTCTCCCTTCCTCTTCCTGACTTTCTCAGCTGCTTCCCTCCTCTTTCTGGCTTTCTCCACCACTTCTCTCCTTTTTCTGCCACCCTCCACAGCCTCCCTTCTCACTCTGTCTGTCTCTACCCCAGCAGTGGGGGGCAGGGTATCCATGGACTTGACAGAGGATGGGGAGGTGAGAAATAAAGAGGATTCCAAGAAAGATGGAGAGGTAACAGCAGGTTCAGGAGGAGAAGATTCAAGAGTAGAAGTTGGAAAAGAGGTAAGCAAGTGGAAGGAAGTGGAAGACGAGAAAGATGGAAAAGAAGAATTAGAGGATGATGACAAAATGGAAGAGGAGGAATTAGAGAGAGAAGTAGGTGAGGAAATAGACGAGGAAGGGGGAATGGAGGAGGTGGTAACTGAAAAGGAGGAAGAATTTTGCAATGAATTTGGCAAAGAAGATGAAACCAGCTGGTGAGTAGATTCTGCAGAAGGTGCAGGGGTGGCTACGAGGGAGGTGGCGATGGAAGCGAGAGGAAGTGCTGGGGACGACAGTGTTGTAGGGGAGGCTAGAAGATGGTTCCTCAGTAAGTCAGAGCCACCAGTCCCAGTGTCCTCATCAAAGCTCCGAGCACTGTCTCTGGGCACCTGCTGGAGCCGGAGACCTTCTGCCTTCTGTAGGGGCACAAGACCTGGAGACTTACTGTAGTAATGGGAGACATTAATAAATGTCATAAACTGAATACAGAATAAAAAAAATATGTATTACTATGGGTAGAAGAATAAACAGATAACTTGCACATAGGAAAGGAATCTTGTGACGACAGTCTACATGACCCCTGTGGGTTTAGTGCTTGGTTATGATTATAATAATGTATGACCCTTTTGGGTTTAGCACTTAGTTTTAATTAATTATGATGACATTCCATCATAGACTATTTTCATGTTACAGTGGTCCAGGATGGACTGAGATGTTGCCATAAATTCAAATTCCCTTTTTTTTCTTTCTTTTATACAGTATAAAGATAATGTAGTTTACACATAATAAAATATTGTTAGGTACAAAAGCATGCAATACATTATAGGTTACTGGCTGTCTTCTTGTCACCAGTGCCGAGGTTGGGAGACTACTCTCTCCCATCTCCGCATTGGCCATACTCGTCTTACTCATGGATATCTCATGGAGAGGCACCCTGCTCCTCTCCGTGAGAATTGCCAGGTTCCATTATCAGTCAGCCACATTCTGTTTGACTGCCCACTTCATCAACGAGCACGCAGAATTTACCTCCAACGTCGTCTTCGCTCCGCTGCTCTCTCTTTACCTTCCCTTCTCGCTGATGGATGTAAATACTATAATGATCCACAGCTGCGCAATCTAACACATGCAGCTAGGAGGATTGGTAAAGCATACTGTGAATGTAGAACCCCAGACCTGCTCAGAACGTTCCAAGCTGCACTAACAAATGCAAGGAATAGAAAGGAAGAACTTAGGCAACAGGAATGGGAACAGTTTGTTAGTGGATTAAATAGGTCCACCCCTTTGAGTTTGGCTTGGAAAGGTATAAATAAAATAACCAGGAAAAAGACTGGCAATGTTGCTCATCCCTTTCCTCTTGAAAAAGCAAATGACCTCATAAATGACTGGTCCAAAACATCCAGGCATGAAAGCCTTCCATCTCATATTAGAAAAAATTTAGAGAGTACTTCTGAAGAAATGTTGAAACTGATTAATTTTAAGAGCCAAAATATTGATGAGAGTGATTGCCTCTTTACCGAGTATGAATTAGATAATGCATTAACCAAAGGTCGATCAACTGCTCCTGGAGAGGATGGTATAACCTATGATATTCTCAGAACTCTAAGGCACGTGCCTGATAACCCTTTGTTGGCACTGTATAATCTCAGTTACATTGAGGGCGTTCTTCCTACTTCCTGGACCAATAGTCTCATTGTGCCTATCCCTAAGCCCCAACAGCCTGATACATTTAGGCCGATCTCCTTAACTAGTTGTCTTTGCAAAACTTTTGAAAGAATGATGCTTAACAGATTGTACTACAGAATCAGACATCAACTTTCCCCCTACCTCTATGGGTTCATGAAAGGTAAAAGTGTGCAGAACTGTATTTCCACCTTGTTGTGATAGAAACACAGGCCTTATCTCTAGGCTTTATTGAACATAGAATCTTCATAGTACTTCTGCAACAACAAAATATAATGACTAGTACATCTAATAATGGCTTTTACAGGGATGGTGATGTCTTGCATATGTCAAGAGAAAAGTTATAACTACAGGCCACATATTTAAACTCACCATGTAATCTGCATCACTGATAAATGGATATAGTAGGAGAGAATCACACACCATGTGTTAGTGCCCATGACATACACCAAACTGTTGTTGTTGTTAAGGGCCCCAAGAGGTGGTGCAGTATTATCCTGCTGCTGCTCCCCACAGGACCAGTATCACTACAATCTCCCCCTTTTAAAATATCAGAGACAGTAATCTCCCAAACTTAGGTGGGCGACGTACACGTCCCGACCTTCGTAGCCCTTGAGCCTCTTCACCAGGTTCGATATTTTCCAGTGGGGTTTGATTAACTGCTGGAGCAGAATCCTCTATTTCCATAGCGGTAGTCTCAAGGGGCTTTCCAGGAGAAAACGAAGCATCTTTCACATCTATTGGTGTATCTTGAGATTCCACACTAATAGGGATTTCAACTGGGGCTAAATGTCTTGTAGATACTGTAGTCTCTTCACCATTTTGGTAGCGAATGTGGGCGTAATGTGGATTAGCTTGCAGGAGCTCTACCTCTTCCACTAAAGGATCGGTCTTGTTCATCCTACGGTGACTCTTCAGGAGAACGGGTCCAGGATGACATAACCAAGTGGGCACGGAGGCTCCCGTAGAGGAACGACGTGAATAGTTGAGGAGTCTTTCATGAGGGGTTGCATTAGTAGCTGTGCACAGCAGTGATCTAATAGAGTGAAGAGCATCAGGAAGGACAGTTTGCCAGTGTTGAACAGGTAGATTGCGCGACTTCAATGTCATTGTAACTGCCTTCCATATAGTACCATTGAACCGCTCCACTTGACCATTGCCTTGAGGGTTGTAGCTTGTTGTTCTGCTGCAGGCAATATCTTTGCTAGCCAAAAACTCCTGAAGTTCGTTACTCATGAACGAGGATCCCCTGTCTGAATGGATATAAGCTGGCATACCAAAAATAGAGAACAACTGTGAAAGACAACTAATAACAGTTGAAGCAGCCACATTTGCACAGGGGAATACAAAGGGAAACCTTGAATATTCATCTACTATGTTAAGGAAATACCTATTCTGATTTGTGCTTGGTAGAGGTCCTTTGAAATCTATATTCAATCTTTCGAAAGGCTGGGTGGATTTTATGAGATGAGTCTTCTCTGGCTGATGAAAGTTTGGCTTGCACTCTGCACATACTCTGCATGCTCTGATCACTTGTCGCACATCTTTCACTGAGTAGGGCATGTTCTTTGATTTGACAAAATGGTACAGGCGTGTAACTCCTGGGTGACACAAAGCCTTGTGGAGAGCTGAGAGTGATTGCAAATCATGACATGCTGCTCCACAGTGGGACCTAGAGAATGCATCAGGTGAGATGTTCTCTTGACCCGGTCGGTACAGAATATCAAAGTCATAACACGATAGTTCCATCCTCCAGCGTAATATCTTGTCATTCTTTATCCTACTTTGTGCTTCTTGTCGAACATATACATCACGGACCGTTGGTCAGTCCTTATGGTGAAATGTCTACCAGTTAAATAATGCCTCCAGTGGCGAACTGCTTCTATGATGGCCTGGGCTTCTTTTTCTACAGCAGCATAACATTTCTCTGATCCTTGAAAAGTTCTCGAAAAGAAGGCTACTGGTCGTCCTGCCTGAGATAAGACTGCAGCAATGGCAATGTCAGATGCATCCGTTTCCACTTCGAATGGTAGGGACTCATCAATGGCTTGAACTACTGAGTTTTCAATGTCCTGTTTGAGAGTATGGAAAGCGGCTTCTGCTTCCTTTGTCACAGGAAATGTGGTAGCACTCAATGGGCGGACTTTACTTGAATAGTTGTAGATCCATTGTGAGTAATAAGCAAAGAGACCAAGAGTTCTTCGGAGTGACTTTTTGTCTTGAGGCATTGGAAGTTCCCGTAGAGGTCGTAGTCGTTCAGGGTCTGGGAATATTGAACCTCCTTCCACTACATAACCAAGGATGCTAAGCCTTTTAGTTGAAAAAGTGCACTTTTCCTCATTGTAACTGATATTTTTCTTCTTGGCGGCTTCCAAAAACTTATCAAGGTTTGCATCATGTTCCTCCTGGGTCTTGCCACAAATGGTAACATTATCTAAATACGCGTAAGTTCCCATGAGTTGCTATTCCTGAATGAGTGAATCCATAATTCGTTGGAAGCAGGCTACCCCATTGGTGACTCCAAAAGGGACTCTGGTAAACTGATACACTAGCCTGAAACGCTGTGTATGGTTTATCTTCATTCCTTATAGGGACTTGATGATAGGCACTCTGTAGATCAATTGTGCTAAACACATAGTACTGAGCAATTTTGTTCACTGTATCATCAATTCGAGGTAGAGGGTACCCATCAAGAAGTGTAAATTTGTTGATTGTCTCAGAGTAATCGATAGCCAGTCTCCGTTTCCTATAACCATCTTTAACAACAACAACCTGTGCACGCCAAGGGGAATCACTCGGTTCTATAATACCCTCCTTCAGCAGCCTCTGAGTTTCTTTCTCAATGAACATCCGATCCTCATAAGAATAGCGGCGTGACTTAGCTGATATAGGATGGCAATCCGCGGTAAGATTTGCAAACAGCTTTGGTGGGTCTACCCTTAAAGTGCTAAGTCCACAGACAACAAGAGGAGGCAGTTCACCTCCATATGTTAAGGTGACACTACCATGCAGCTTCTGAAAGTCCTGACCAAGGATAACATCAGAGCACAGTTGTGGCAGAATAGCTAAATGTACATCTTGATAATCCTTTCCATTAACTCTGAGATTTACCTTACAAAACCCTAAGGTCTGAATAGAGAGAGATGTTGATGCCATGGAAACGGTACCTGATGAGTGATGTACAGTCAAGGAGTGGCGTTTAACTAAGTCAAGATTGATGAAACTCTCTGAGCTGCCACTATCAATAAGACCATCTACTTCTGTTCCTTTGATGAATACTTTCACAACTGCCTTTGACAGTGAATTTGGAGTAGCCGCAGAAGTCACTGTTGCTAGAGTCGCATGATCACTGGAATGTGTGGAGGCACTAGCTCTTGTTGATGCATTAGCACGACATACTTTAGCAAAGTGACCTTTCTTGTGGCATTTATGGCACATTGCTTCACGAGCAGGACACTTTGGACGTGGATGTCTTGGAAAACCACAAAAGAAACACACCGTACCTGCTGCTGCTGTCACTGAGGCAGGTTCCACAGTAACTTCATTGCAAGAGTCTTGGTCAGGAATTGCAGCACTTACCACTCGAGAAGGCTGAGTGGTACTGTATACTTCAGAATTCTTCTGGGCTGAATCTAGAGCTCTTGCCTGGTCAAAGGCAGCGGCTAAGTCGAGAGTTTTATTCTCCAATAAACGCTGCCTTATTATTGGTGATTGCAGGCCACTGATAAAAGCATCCCTGATGGACTCTTCACAATACTGAGCAGCTGTCACTGCTTGGAAGTGACAGTCCTTACCTAAAATTTTCAGTGCTTGAAAGTATTCCTCTAAGGATTCATCAATCTGCTGGCGGCGAGTTGCAAGGCGATAGCGTGCAAAGATTTCATTTGTAGGTTTAATATACTGAGACTTGAGGGTTTTGATAGCATCTCGTAGGTATTACACTCAGAAATAGCCTCGTATATCTTAGGTGACACAAAATTGATGAGCAGACTTAGTTTATCTAGATCTTCTTTAGGAAGGGCTCCCAAGAAGTTTTCGAAAGTCTTAAACCAGTGCTTCCATTCCTGAGCAGCCGTTGATAAGCTGGGGTCACAGTCTAGCCTCTCAGGTTTCAGTAAACGCTCCATGTTGTGATGTAATCTAGCGCAGGATCACCACCAGGTAGCCCAGGATTCTATGTTCAATAAATTGTTGTGATAGAAACACAGGCCTTATCTCTAGGCTTTATTGAACATAGAATCTTCATAGTACTTCTGCAACAACAAAATATAATGACTAGTACATCTAATAATGGCTTCTACAGGGATGGTGATGTCTTGCATAAGTCAAGAGAAAAGTTATAACTACAGGCCACATATTTAAACTCACCATGTAATCTGCATCACTGATAAATGGATATAGTAGGAGAGAATCACACACCATGTGTTGGCGCCCATGACATACACCAAACTGTTGTTGTTGTTAAGGGCCCCAAGAGGTGGTGCAGTATTATCCTGCTGCTGCTCCCCACAGGACCAGTATCACTATACACCTTTCTCACTGCACACACCTCTACTAGTTTTACCACTTTTCTTGATCTAAAATCTGCATTTGATATTGCAAACAGAACCATTATACTACATGAACTAGCCAAAATGAATATTGGTGGTAGCTTACTCTGCTGGATAATAGGATACCTGTCAAATAGAGTATCCTCTGTCCTTTACCAAGGCTTCAGAAGTGATTCTAAAGAAATGTCTTTAGGTACACCGCAGGGAGGAGTTCTTAGTCCCATGCTATTTAATATTCTGATTAATGCTCTCCTAAATGCTCTACCTGCCTCACCTAAACATATAGCTATAAGCTATGCTGATGATATGATCCATACAACAGGGCATAAGAAGATGAATACCATTCTTAATGAAGTTCAAGCAATTTGTAATCGACTAGGCCTCATAATATCTTCCTCTAAAACAAAGATATTAACAAGCAAACGACATCCCCCACCCATCTATTTGCAGGGTGAAATCATTAGCTACGTTAAAACTTACAGATATCTTGGTGTAGATGTACCCTTTAACAAATCCACTATACCACAACTAAACAAGAAATGTAAAGCTAGGCTAAATGCTCTCAAAGCTGTTGCTGGCTACAATCCCAACTATGGTGCTAATGTGAGAATCGTGAGAATGATGTACATAGCCTATGTTAGGTCCTTAATTGATTATGCTCCTCCCATGTTGATATTAGCTAGAGAAATTTCCCTCCGACCCTTGGAGTTAATGCAAAATGAAGCTCTCAGGACTATTCTTGGCTGTCCCAGATCTACAAAAGTTCTTAACATGAGGAAGGTATTTCTAGTATCAGTGATAGGATTGTTGAAATTAACACTGTACTCGGTATTAGAATGTTGAGAAACGAACCAGACACTGTCACAGTGAATCTTACCAAGTGTCTAGAGGTAAATACACACAGATCTAAATGGATTGTGAAAACGTGCAATTGCATTAAGTTTTATAACCTGCATGAACTGTATCACTGTAGGCAACAAGAGTATTTCACCCCTCCATGGAAGATGTGTTCATTTAATATCACATACCTACAAGCCCCTCCCAAGAAGCTCATTGCTAGTAATCCCTTCCTTAAATCTCTTGTTAGAGCAACTGCTCAAGAAGAAATTTTTCGCCTAGCTGGTAGTAATAAGTTATCACAAGTTATATACACTGATGGATCTAAACAGGAGTCTTCTGGCAGGGCTGCATCTGCTCTTGTTGCCACCTCCCTAGTTAAGAACGATAATAAATTTGTTGAGTTAGGCATAAGAATTAACAACTGGGCGTCTACACTGCAAACTGAATTGTTTGCAATCCTAATGGCGCTAAAGCTAACCTATGACACTGAGCTTGACTCTATCATCATTACTGATTCTATGTCATCATTGAAGGCTCTTGGCTCATATAATGACTCCAACAACATGCTCATTGGGGAAGCCAGGTATAGATACTCAAAAATTAGGGACAAAGGAATTAATGTACAATTGCTATGGATCCCATCACACATTGGATTACTCCTTCATGATAAAGTTGATATGTTAGCCAAGAAGAGTATCCAGAAGGAGAACGTAGAATATAACTTTGGTATAACTGTGTCTAGCATTAGGAATAATATTAGGAGAGAAGTAAATAATGAAGATGATTGTTATAGGAATGCAGTTAGAAGCCTGAGTAGATCTATAACCCACTATGATAACATGAACGTAGATAAGTATGTTTATGGAGCAACTTGCAATGTGAACAGACTGACTGATGTTGTAGTGGCCAGGCTTAGGCTTGGTTAACAAGTACTTCTGGCAGTTTGGGAGACACACAGATGATGATCAAACTAAATGTAAATTATGTGATCAGGCATAATGGTCACTCTCTTGAACACTATGTGCTTAATGTCCACTTATTGAGGAATACAGAGACAACAGTATAATAAACCTATGTGACATGTCAAGATATCTTATTAATGAAAATAAGATACCAAATATACTAAGCAAATTTCCTAAATTTGCTTGTAACAGATAAGTGAACTATAGATATGTAGATATAAATCCATATGTATTCCTGTTAACCCTTTGGGGCCTAGTTCCTAGGCCTTTTGTGTATCCATATGCTCTCGCGCTACCGTCCACAGGATGGATATGGGGTGCACAATAAACTAGCCACTTCGGTGGCAAAATCTAAAAATCTAATCGCTGATGGACCCACCTTTCATCCGGACTCTCTCATTGACTTTTTGACAACAACTGACTTACTTCACAAACTCTGATGATACCTTCAGCCCTTTCTACCTCGATCTCTTGCTACCCTCTACCCTGCACTATCCCCTGCCCCGCTGTTTTCTGTAACCTACTGATCGCCCCTGCCCCCTTCTGCCGCCCAATACAATCGCTTCCTTTCCTACCCTGCAGCGCTGTATAGCCCTTGTGGCTTAGCGCTTCTTTTTTATAATAATAATAATAATAATGCAATACATCTTGTATAAACTAATGCTAATGCTTAAGGTTCTTCTGTTAAATGTGGGTTATTTGTGAATTCCTAAATACAGTTCAACCCTGATTCATATGTTTCATAATCTCTGTAATTTATATTATACGCTGTTACTTCAGGCCATTTAACGAAAAATGGGTATAAATATGATCATAATTTTTAAAAGTGTGGACCAGTAAGCCACTGGAAGGCCTCGGTCAGATGACCAAAAGCTCCAGCTGTGGGTTATCATATGACTAAGACCTATGTCAGGAAACACTTGTCCTTTTCCTGACAAACCTTACCAAACCAACCAGCCATTTAACGACTAATAATTACCTGAGCCCTGATGTCATCCAGAGTTAGCCACCCCTCCATCCCCATGGTGTGGGTGGGCGTGGAGATCAGTGCCTGGGGCAAGGGGGAGGGTGATGGCTCCCTCCACTCAGGATGCTGGCACTCCACCATCAGGATGCTGGGAAGAGGGAGGTGGAGGGAGTGTTAGTATCCAGTGAGATGGGGTGGAGAGTGAGAGTCAAGAGGTACTGTACAGCCCCTATGGGTTTAGCACTCAAAGTAATAAATACATATGTGGAAAGAGAGAACAGGTGAATGTGTATGAGGGGCGGGGAGGCCGTACTAACTGTATTCCCCCACCAAGTATTATATAAGAACAGAAGAGTCATGTCTTGTGTGAGTGACTTTCTTGCTTCCTGAAATCCAAAACTGTTTCTTCCTTTAATAATAATAATATAATTTTCTGAGCTCAAAGCTAATCATCACATGTATAATTTCACATATTTTCAAATGCACATGTCTTCAGTAATTTTCTGTATTTAATTAAACTTAAATTGCAATTTCAAGCAGCAAGTTTTTTTTCTGTTTTTTTTTTTATCATGTGCAATTGGTTTATTGAAGTATTGGTTCACTGCACCTGAGTTGGTGGAGTCAGTTCTTAAGTCTGTTATTATACCTCAAATAAGTCTTGATTACCTACAACTACATGGGCACTGTGTCAGTCCATTAGTTCAACATTTCTCTGTGAATATAAACGTGATAATAATTTTATACATATCACTGAGTTAGGGATCATCCCGCAATCTCCAATAGGGAATTACTCGCACACACAGACTAAATGACATATACAGTATGCATAGTCATGGAGAAAATGATCAGAAGAGTGTTGGAGTGCCTAGAAGGGAATGAGCATATACATGATAACCAGCATGGTTTCAGGGAAGGGCAATCCTGTGTCAAACCGACTGCAATTTTATGACAAGGTAACAGAAGTAAGACAGGAGAGAGAGAGGAGTGGGTAGATTGCATTTTCTTGGACTGTAAGAAGGCTTTGGACAGTTCTGCAAAAGAGATTAGTGCAATAGCTAGAGGAGCAGGCAGGAATAACAGAAAAGCCCCCCCCCCCAATACCACCAGTCCGATGACATTCTTCCTTGCAAATATACAGGGTCTAAAGCCAGCAACGAACAACAAAATACCTTTCATCCGTGGACTGCTTGCAGAGGCAAAGGCAATGTTCACGGCTTTCACTGAGACCCACATAAAGGATCACTTGGACAACGAAATATGGATCCCAGGTTACAACCTATACAGATGTGACAGAGTGAACAGGCAAAAGGGATGGGGGGTTGGCCTGAACATTGCAGAGTCACTTGTTTGCACAGAACTGCTTAATGCCTCAAATGATGTAGTGGAAGTTTTAGCAGTAAATATCGAGAACCAAAACCTAGTCATTGTGGTAGTCTACAAGCCTCCGGATGCAACGTCCCAGCAATTCCAGGAACAGCTGTTAAAAATTGACCTCTGTCTGGAAAATCTTCCAGCTCTTGCCCCCAACATCTTGCTCCTGGGGGATTTCAACTTGAGGCACCTAAAATGGAGGAATATAGCAAATAATGTTGTTGCAGTTCTGACCAGCTCTGACCAGAACTCACACACACACGAGCTTTTAAATCTCTGCACAAAATTCAACTTAAACCAGCAAATAATAGAGCCTACTAGACTGGAGAATACACTAGACCTCATCTTCACTAACAATGATGATCTGATATGAAATGTCACCATATCAAAAACAATATACTCAGATCACAACATAATTGAGGTTCAGACATGTATGCGTGGAGCCCCAGACCGACAAAATGAGATCAGTCACGAGGGAGCATTCACTAAATTCAACTTTAATAACAAAAACATAAAGTGGGACCAAGTAAACCAAATCCTAAGTGATGTAAGCTGGGAAGATAGACTTAGCAACACAGACCCCAACTTATGCCTAGAACAGATTAACTCGGTGGCACTCGATGTATGCACAAGGCTTATTCCTCTAAGAAAAAGGAGAAGTATATGTAAAATAGAAAGAGACAGGCGCTCCCTTTACAGGCGACAGAAAAGAATAACAGAGCGGCTAAAAGAGGGCAATATATCTGAAATGCGTAGGGAGACACTGGTCAGAGAAATAGCAAGCATCGAACTTAAGCTAAAGGAATCTTATAGGAGTCAGGAATCGCAGGAAGAACTAAAAGTCATAAATGAAATCGAAAAAAACCCAAAGTATTTCATTTCTTATGCCAAATCAAAGTCGAGAACAACGTCCAGTATTGGGCCCCTACTTAAACAAGATGGGTCCTACACAGATGACAGCAAGGAAATGAGTGAGCTACGCAAGTCCCAATATGACTCGGTTTTTAACAAACCGCTAACCAGACTGAGAGTCGAAGATCAAAATTTATTTTTTTTATGAGAGCCACAGAATTTGGTTAACACAAGCCTATCTGATGTTATCCTGACGCCAAATGACTTTGAACAGGCAATAAATGACATGCCCATGCACTCTGCCCCAGGGCCAGACTCGTGGAACTCCGTGTTCATCAAGAACTGCAAGAAGCCCTAATCACCTGCTTTTAAAATCCTATGGAGAGGGAGCATGGACACTGGGGTCGTCCCACAGTTACTAAAAATAACAGACATAGCCCACTCCACAAAGGGGGCAGTAAAGCAATAGCAAAGAACTACAGACTGATAGCACTAACATCCCATATCATAAAAATCTTTGAAAGGGTCCTAAGAAGCAAGATCGCCACCCATCTAGATACCCATCAATTACACAACCCAGGGCAACATGGGTTTAGAGCAGGTTGCTCCTGCCTGTCCCAACTACTGGACCACTATAACAAGGTCCTAGATGCACTAGAAGACAAAAAGAATGCAGATGTAACATATACAGACTTCGCAAAATCCTTCGACAAGTGTGACCATGGCGTAATAGCGCAAAAAATGCGTGGTAAAGGAATAACAGGAAAAGTTGGTAGATGAATCTATAATTTCCTCACAAACAGAACACAAAGAGTAGTAGTCAACAGAGTAAAGTCCGAGGCAGCTACGGTGAAAAGCTCTGTTCCACAAGGCACAGTACTCGCTCCCATCTTGTTCCTCATCCTCATATCCGACATAGACAAGGATGTCAGCCACAGCACCGTGTCTTCCTTTGCAGATGACACCCGAATCTGCATGACAGTGTCTTCCATTGCAGACACTGCAAAGCTCCAGGCGGACATCAACCAAATCTTTCAATGGGCTGCAGAAAACAATATGAAGTGCAGCGATGAAAAATTTCAATTACTCCGATATGGTAAACATGAGGATATTAAAACTTCATCAGAGTATAAAACAAATTCCAGCCACACAATAGAGCGAAAAACAAACGTCAAAGACCTGGGAGTGATCATGTTGGAGGATCTCGCCTTCAAGGACCATAACATTGTATCAATCGCATCTGCTAGAAAAATGACAGGATGGATAATGAGAACCTTCAAAACTAGGGATGCCAAGCCCATGATGACACTCTTCAGGTCACTTGTTCTATCTAGGCTGGAATATTGCTGCACACTAACAGCACCTTTCAAGGCAGGTGAAATTGCTGACCTAGAAAATGTACAGAGAACCTTCACAGCGCGCATAACGGAGATAAAACACCTCAGTTACTGGGAGCGCTTGAAGTTCCTGAACCTGTACTCTCTGGAATGCAGGCGGGAGAGATACATGATTATATACACCTGGAAAATCCTACAGGGACTAGTACCGAACCTGCACACGAAAATCACTCACAACGAAAGCAAAAGACCCAGGAGACGATGCAACATCCCCAATGAAAAGCAGTGGTGTCACTTGCACGTTAAGTGTCAGGGGCCCAAGATTGTTCAACTACCTCCCAGCATACATAAGGGGGATTACCAATAAACCCCTGGCTGTCTTCAAGCAGGCACTGGACAAGCACCTAAAGTCGGTACCTGACCAGCCGGGCTGTGGCTCGTATGTTGGATTGCGTGCAGCCAGCAGTAACAGCCTGGTTGATCAGGCTCTGATCCACCAGGAGGTCTGGTCACAGACCGGGTCGCGGGGGCGTTGACCCCCGGAACTCTCCAGGTAAACTCCCGGTAATAGGAAGGAAACGAATCATGGTACGTGACGAGGTGTCAGAATGGGCGCTTGTGATGAGCGGGGTTCCACATGGGTCTGTCCTAGGGCCGGTGCTGTTTCTGGTATGTATATGTGAATGACATGACAGAATTGACCGATTCGGAAGTGTCCCTGTTTGCAGACGATGTGAAGCTAATGCAGAGAATTCAAACAGATGAGGATCAGGTAGGACTACGAAGGGATCTGGACAGGCTGCAAGCTTGGTCCAATGACTGGCTCCTGGAGTTTAACCTCACCAAGTGTAAAGCCATGAAGATTGGGGAAGGTCAAAGAACACCGCAGACAGAGTACATGCTAGGGGGGCCAAAGGTTGCAAACCTCACTCAAGGGAAAGGATCTTAGGGTGAGTATAATTTTGAGCACATCTGAGATGCACATCAACCAAATAACTGCTGCAGTATATGTGTGCCTGGCAAATCTAAGAACATTTGAGTAAGGAGTCATTCAAGACACTGTACACCATGTATGTCAGGCCCATACTGGAGTATGCAGCACCAGTATGGAACTCACATCTGGTGAAGCACGTCAGAAAATTAGAGAAAGTGCAAAGGTTTGCAACAAGACTAGTCCCGAAGCTAAGGAGTATGTCCTACAAGGAGAGGTTAGAGGAAATCAACCTGACGACACTAGGGAACAAGTGGGATAGGGGGCACATGATAACGACATACAGAATACTGAGAGGATTTGCCAAGATGGATAGGGACAGAATGCTTCAGAGATGGGACACAGGAACAAGGGGTCACAACTGGAAGCTGAAAACTCAGATGAGTCACAGAAATTCTTTCTTTTCTTTCAATGTACCAGCCGCATCCTACCGAGGCAGGGTGGCCCAAAAGGAAAAACAAAAGTTGCTCCTTCTAAATTCAGTAACATATACAGGAGAAGGGGTTACTAGCCCCTTGCTTCCGGCATTTTAGTCGCCTCTTACGACACACACAGCTTACGGAGGAAGAAGTCTGTTCCACTTTCCCCATGGAGATAAGAGGATATAAACAAGAACAAGAACTAGAAAGTAAATAGAAGAAAACTCAGAGGGGTATGTATATATCTGCTTGTACATGTATGTGTAGTGTGACCTAAGTGTAAGTAGAAGTAGCAAGATGTACCTGAAGTCTTGCATGTTTATGAGACAGAAAAAAAAAAACACCAGCAATCCTACCATCATGTAAAACAATTACAGGTTTCCGTTTTACACTCACTTGGCAGGACGGTAGTACCTCCCTGGGTGGTTGCTGTCTATCAGCCCACTACCTAGAAGTGTCACAGAGATATTAGGAAGTATTTCTTCAGTCATAGAGTTGTCAGGAAGTGGAACAATCTAGAGAGTAATGTAATGGAGGCAGGATCCATACATATCTTTAAGGAGAGATCCGATAAAGCTCATGGAGCAGGGAGAGAGTGGACCTAGTAGCGACTAGTGAAGAGGAGGGGCCAGGACCTGTGACTCGATCCCTGTAACTACAAATAGGTGAGTACACACACATACACAGTTTTTCTCTACATTTTCTTCCTCAGTCTTTTGAGGGTGAGTAGATCTCGTGATCAGTAAGCATGTCTCTTGACTAAGACCCACAGGGTCTTAATAGAAGGTGTCACAGGTAGTCTCCACCCACGTGTGACGTCGTCTGCAAACTTCACTTCAACCGTCTCAGTGTCTCCAGTATATAAGTCTCCATCGTCGGGTATCTGCTGAACATTTATCAAGACTAAGGAACTGTTTATCTCAGACTACTTCATGTCATTCACTGTCTTCATTTATAATTATATTGAACTGATAAAGCCACTGGTTGGCGAAACGTCTACAAGTGTTGCACATGTGTGTTATCCTCAAATCTGATAGAACTCACTACTGAGCGAAATGTCTAAAATAAGTGTCTTGTTCTGCCTTACGTGTCTATCTCTATTTGTTCACTACTTGCCCCAGCCACCGACCCGAGCCCCACTTGGCTCCTCAGATAAAGTACAAGTTGAAAGTGGTTGTTAACCTGACGCGGGGGGAACCGCCCTTACCTGTCGATGACAGAGGTGTAGACGCGGACACCGAACTGATCCATCACCATCTCACGCCCCAGCAGGTGGTCCAGGCGGTGCAGGAGAGCAACTCCGCAACTTTGCTCACGCTGAACGTTTTGTCCTGATGTGGGAAGATGTAAGGGAGACCGTGGGACTGAAGACGGAGAAAGGGATGCAGGAATAAGTGGTGGGGGAGGAAGGGACAGACGTGGTGGAGGAGGTATACGTGGTGGAGAGGGTAAACGTGGTGGAGGAGGAGGTAAACGTGGTGGAGAGGGTAAACGTGGTGGAGGCGGTAAACGTTGTGGTGGGGGTAAACGTGGTGGTGGGGGCAAACGTGGTGGAGGGGGAAGATGTAGGGGATGGCGTGGGCGTGGAGGAGGATGTGAGGAAGAAAGGGAACGAGGGGGAGGGAAACGTACTGGATAAGAGTTGGCAATATGAGGAGGCAGAGAAGGTGTTGGAACAGGTCGGGGAATCTTCACCTCATGCTGCGTCGGGTCAGAAACACTTTTCCATTTGTCTTCCTCTGGCGACACTGTAACAAGAGCAGCTAAACCCTGACGCGAGATCTTACTCGAGGGTGACAGCTCATCCTTGGGATGCCAGTCGGAGAGCGTAGTGGAATCTGGGAATCCATGAGGCGTGAAGGAGGAAAAATCTGCAGAGGGCATGATGGGGATGGTCATCCTGGTGCCCTCTTTTTTGATGATGATGGTGGGGCGGTGTAGTGGGTAGTGCTGATGATCTGAGGTGCTCAAGTGGTGGTTGTAAGGTGGGCGTTTAAGATGGAGTGTAGGATGGGGATTATTTGTTAAGACTTTCGTAGTTATTCCCTCTCTCACATCCGGCGGTAAACCAGTAACAGTGTGTCTGTTGGGTTCTTTTAATGTGAGCACCTTAGTTCTTTCCTCGGGTTCTTTCGTGGAGTTCCTATGACTAATGTGCTCCTCCTGCGAATCTTTGTCGAAAATCGTAGGAAGGGGAGGGAACATTCCCGCCAGACTGGTGGACAGTGTGTGTGGGACAGAGGATCGCTTGGGACCACTGTCTCTGATGCCCTCAAGAATTCTTTTGTCACTGTTCTGTAGCTCATCTTTACTTCCTCTCAGGTTACCTATCAGCCGGAATAAGTTTCCCAGTGATTCTATCGACGAGGGAGTCGAAGCTTCTGTTTCCGTCTTGTTCTCCATGAATTTTAGTGCATTTTCGCTGCTGCTGCTCGAAGTATCTCCAGTATAATCAAATAATCTGCTGTCGTCTGTCGTAAAAGAGCTCCTGACAGTAACCACTGAAGCTGGTGCAGCTGTCGTGAGATTGTGAACCGTATACAGTGGAATGCTGGAAGTCGGCTTTTCCTCATTATCAATATTCTTTTTACTCTCTGTATCTGTCGAAGTCTTACTCATGGAGTATTCCCAAAAGGTGCGTAGGACACTTTCCTTGGTGGTGGTCTTAGGTGTTTTGTTGGTAGTGTGATTTGCAGGTGATGGGCTAGTTGTTATTGTAATGGATGGCTTGGGTGGGGATGTGGTAATGGTAGTGGTGTGTGTTGAGGTATTAAATATTATGGCAGTGATAGTGGTTGGTTCGGTTGTAGAATATGAGGTGGTTGTTGGGCTGGAGGTAGTACGTAAGGTTGTGGAAGTTGTAGATTCGCCGGTGTTTTCAGCAGTGATGGCAATAATTGTAATGGGCGTGACAGAACTCGATGTGGTCGTGCTGGAAGTGCTGAAATCTTCGAGTCTGGTAGTAGGCGCTAGCGTCGTTGTTGTCTTTCCGAATCCAACCATATTCCATATTGACCCGAGAAACTGACTCAGACCTGATGGCTGTGAGGTGTTGAATGTTGGTGTTGTAACCTGTGTTGTTGGTGTTGTGGCCTGTGTTGTTGGTGTGGTAGCCTGTGTTGTTGGTGTGGTAACCTGTGTTGTTGGTGTGATAACCTGTATTGTTGGTGTGGTAACCTGTGTTGTTGGTGTGGTAACCTGTGTTGTTGGTGTGGTAACCTGTGTTGTTGGTGTTTTAGCCCGTATTGTTGGTGTAGTAACCTGTGTTGTTGGTGTGATAGCCTGTGTTGTTTGTGTGGTTACCTGTGTTGTTGGTGTTGTAGCCTGTGTTGTTAGTGTGGTAACCTGTGTTGTTGATGTGGTTACCTGTGTCGTGGTTGGTGATATTGATACAGTTGATGATGATGATGTCGATACTGTTGCTTGTTCTCTCGGTATCATAGTTTGGATTGTTTGCATTGTTATTTGAGATGCTGTTGTTGCTGTAGTCTGTGCGGGTGGTGCTATACTTTGTGTTGTTGGTAATATAATTTCAGCCTCTGGCCCAAAAGAACTTTGCTGTGATGTCATTGATGCTGCTGTCGACGATACTGAGGCCCCTGTGCTGACTGCTGCCAATAATACCGAAGCTCCCGTGTTTAGTTCTGGAATTAGTGTCGTTGCTGCAGAAGGGAGCCCTCGAGATACTTTTTCTTGGCTAGAGGGTTTGGAAATCACTAGTGTAGCGGCGGCGTCTTCCTGAGAAAGAAAAGAGGAGTTCGCAGACTGTTGAGCTGACTCTGATGTTTGAGAGGTAGAAGTAGTTGATGTGAAATGTGCAGCTGTGGTAGAGGCAGTGAACTTTGGACGAGACTTACTCCAGGACTCCCACCGCCGGTGCCACGAGTCGAGAAGGGATGCAATATTGGAGTTGGACACCGCTGGGTTTTTCGTAAGTGGTCTAGTGGGTCCTTCGTTACTTACTTGTTCTGTTTCGCTCTTCAGAGAGATTAAAGACGTAGCTTCTGGGAGTCCTATAGTTGGGACTCTCACCCACCATGTTGGCTTAGTGTGCATTTGTGCATTTGTGTTCACAAGTAGCTGACTGCCGTCAGCTACTTGTGAACCCAGACCCGCGGTGTTTCCTACAACTGAGCTCCCGCTGTCATATACGAGCGTTACGACTGATTGAGGCTCTGGTGTTGTAGAAAATACCGAAAAGTTATCCACGTTGACATCTTTTGATAAAGAAACGTCAGATGCTACAGCAGTGGCAGAATTCATCCCTGGAACAGGAGAAACAACAGTTGTACTAATAATGTGATTAATATCTTCCGTGGGATCATGAAGAGCAACGCTAGTAGGAGGTGCTGTGATGAGGATTCTCTCTTCTGACTGTTCATTGAATGAGAAAATAGGTTTTGTGAAGTATGGCGGCGTGTGATCATCGTCCAAGAACGAACTTTTGAATAAATTATGAACCTCCTTGGTGGCATGAGTGAAATCTGCTAAAGACTCCCTGGATGTATTCGCCAGGAGGGGCAGTTTAGTGGCAGGCTCTTTAGATTCTGAGGAAGTTACTGGCTCATGTGTGAAACGTTCCTTGCAGGGATTAATTAGTCCAGGATACAGACTTCCATAGAACTTCAAGAAGGGGGATAAAACACTTCCCTTTTCACACTTTGATGTAACTGAGTCAATACCTGGAAGGACGGAGGTGGTGTCTTTCTCGTGTGTTGCTAAACTTGAGGATATCATGGTATATTCCTCAGGAGTCGGGGGAGTAGAGTCATCTTCCCAGTGCTCTAGAGGTTTTTGACCGTGAAAAGCCGTGTCCACAACGCGAGGATATTTCGTTGCTCCCAGAGCACCCTCTGCATCTTGTCTAGTTGGGAGAGAACTATCCTGAGTATTGATGTACTGCGACCGATGTGTTGCTGCTTCTATGCCGCCCTGACCTACCTGAGTCTTGTTTATCAAGCGACCGAGTGAAGTCCCCATGTAGGAGGAAATGTCAGATGTGGTGTTTTCTGGTGCTGGCTGTGTTGGCAGTGATAGTTCAAAACCAGCAGGTTCGTCATGTATCACAGGTGTATGAACAACAGATGTTGGTGTATACCCAGGGATGGTAACTTGGTCGTATCTAACATGTGAATAATTTGTTGTTTGTGCATAACCATTTTGGACATCATGTAAAACTGCTGGAGGTAGCAAAGTCCAAGCAACTCCCGACACATTTGCGGGTGTAAATAGCGCAGGTGTGAATTCTGTTGTTCCAGGGACTTGAACACGTATGTACTCTGTTCTTTCAGGGGCCTGTGAAGGTATGTACTCTGATCCATCAGATATGTGCGTGTTTGAGTGGGGCTTCACTGGAGACGCCTGCATAAACGTTTGGAGTGTCTGTATATGTTGTTTAATGAGCTGTCGTAGCGCAGGCAATGACTCGCTTGGAGCCTCAGTCGTGAAGTCGGATATATTGGGTGACATTTCGGTGCCTTCAGAAGATGTGAATGTTTGTTCAAGACTAATCTGGTGTTGATCCTGGTGAATTTGTGGGTGTCTAAGCTGTTCAGATGAATCTGCTTGCTCATGGTGTTCAAGTACTTGTTCAAACCTCTTTTCAGATTTTTCGGCTGTTATCTTCGATTGTATAGAACTTATTGTCGGCTGTTGAGGCTGTGGGACTGAGTCTACAAGACCCGCTTCTTGTTCAGTGTTTATTTTTGATTGTCCATGGTTTATATCTGTTCGTACATATGTTATTCCAGCATTCTTAGACTGGGTTAGAAAGGATGTCTGCGGTTCATAAATTGGCTCAAGTCTGCTATACTGCAACTGTGGTTTCAAAAATAGCCGTTCTGGTCTGTTGTTAATCTGCTCACTGTCTATGTGGGGTTCTGTAATAGCAGAAAAGTGCTTTTCATACATAGTTTGCTCTTGTTCAGAATTTGTAAGTGACTCTTGGGTAACGACATAAGATAAAACTGGTTTTCTAGACGATTCCTCAAGTCTGTACCTGGATTCTTCAGTCGCTGGCCAAGATTGTTGTTTGTCTGTGTTTGGTTCTTCAGGGTCTGTTTTTGACTGTTCAGTGTCTGTATTTGGCTGTTCAGGGACTGTGTTTGCTTGTTCAGGCCCAAAAGCCAATTGCTGATGCTTATATAACTGTTCAGGACTCACATGCGCTTGTCCCAGTCTAGTACCTGGTTGTTGAAGCCATTTATTACCTTCTTGGTTTATTTTATACACTTCTGCCAATGTAGTTGGTTGTTCGTTAGGTCTTTGTAATTGTTCGTGAGGTCTTTGTAATTGTTCGTGAGGTCTTTGTAATTGCACGTGAGGTCTTTGTGATTGTTCGTGAAGTCTTTGTAATTGTTTGTGAGGTTTTTGTAATTGTTCGTGAGGTCTTCGTAATTGTTCGTGAGGTCTTTGTAATTGTTCGTGAGGTCTTTGTAATTGTTCGTGAGGTCTTTGTGATTGTTCTTGTGGCCTGAGAGACTGCTCTTGAGGTCTGAATGGTTCGTGAGATTCATGAGTGTCTTGATGTCTGTGATGCTCGTTGGGTTGTGTTGTTGGTGTACTGAAATGTCCATGGGACAAAGGCGGTGGCTGGAACAAAAATACGTCTGTTACAGGCGCAAAATTTAACTGGTCACTGTCTGAAAATATTTGCAAAGGCCCCATAACTGTTTTATCATGGACAAAATGTGCTTGTATAGTCGTTGGTTTAGTAAGCTGTGGTTCATCTGCTCGATGTTCGTTTGATATCCATGGCCTCTCAGATGCTTTATTTAACGATTTATTGTTAGGAAGTGACCATTCAGTCCATTTAGCCTGTTCAAACTGCGTGTCTGATTGTTCCGTCCACACTACCAGTTGTTTAGGCCATTGTGTTGTTTGTTCAGGCCACACAATAGGTTGCTCATGCATTTGTTCAACAGAATCGAGTGCTATCTCACTCAGAATCGGGGGTTGTTCTGGCCACACAGTTGATTCTGGAGTATCTGAAGTCGTCTCTAATTGAACACTGCTTAATTTTTTGCTTTTAAGATTTTCACTCGGGATGTTGTGGTGTTCAGCCAATTGTTCCAGTAACCGGGATATCTGTTCATGGCCCGTAGGTAAGTATGTGCGTGATGGTGATGAGAAATGTGCTATAGTCCTATTAAACTCTGCTCGCGAAGTCTGTCCAGAACTTGAGTGAAGCCTAGTCATTGTTTCTTCTGTTGGTAATTCAGCAAGCTCATCCCAAACTGGAGTAGTTATCCAGTGCTCCAGCGTCCCACCTGGTACAACAAACTCGGGGATATCCTCATTTTTTTGTTCACTGGATGGAACGAAGAAATGTATACCAGGTGAATGTTCAGTCCAGGTATGCAAAACACTTTTTTCACTGCTCACCTCTGTTTCTATAAATTCGGGAACAATTTGTGGTTGCCCTGAGGTGAAACTCAAAGGTGGTGATGATCCTGCCACGACCTTAACAGACGTCGGAAGCTTGCTCGTTTCATTTAGAGGTAGAGCTGGGTACCCAGATGTTTTAAAATTCTGTTGGAAATATTGTGCGTTTCCTGTCCGCGTTGTGTATGCTGAAGATTCAGAGGTTTCCACAAGTGTTGTCTCTCTTGTGTTAGTTGGGAATGCATGTGTTTCTTGGTTTACCTTGCCCGGTGGAGTGGAATAGTGTGAAGCTCTAGATGATGTTTCAGTTAATGCCAACAGGGCCTCTTCAATTATGGCAGAGTCGATAGGATCGTATTGTACACTAATTGACTGCTGAGTGGTGGTATGGACATTCTGTTTGGACACCAAGAGAGAATTATGAGGGCGTTTGTCTTGAGTTGCTACATCTGATAACCTACCGGGCTTCTCTGAAACAGCCACGACTAATGTAGGACGACTAAATGATTTCAATATTGAAAACTCCTCCCCCTCCTTCGTAGTATTGAAGGTCCAGTCCCTGGGCGACTTCTGTGGGGAGAAATCGTGTTCAGTTTGAGTAAGTAATGTGGGCGTCATGGGTGCCGTGTGAACGGAACCTTTTTGAGAATCTTTTGAATACAACTTTATTCGGAGAATCTCCCTAGAGTCGGGCATCACCATGCCCACATTTTCATCGGGCGAGTGGTCCTCATGTCTCTTATTTTCACCAGGACTTGGAATATTATCCACGTGTCCACTTTCATAGACCCTTTGGAAAAAGTCGTTTCCTTTAGAAATACTTTGCCTATTCGGATTGCTATCTTCCCTTACCTTTATCTGCTGGTGGTGCTGTTCTGCATCTTCACTGGTTTTCAGATTTTCAAATCTTGACAGTTTTTTTGAGCGGTTATTAAAGATGCCGATCGTGGATGTCTCCTGTGAATCTTGAGGTTCATTTTCTCTTTCCAGAGTATCGTCCGTCGCAGCCAAATCGTCTATCCAGCTCCAGGTAAGTAACACAGAAGGATCTGTTTGAGTCAGCGGAGGGGTATTGGACATCTCAGAGCCTGTAGGATTCGATAACTTCATTCTAGAGGAATCTAATGCATTTCTATTTGATCCTTTGGACAAGTTACCCCTTGAGATCCAGCCAGCAACACTCAGCGCTGTCCGGGACAACTGGGGAAGAGCTGTAGGTGGGTGTGTGACTGGGGCGGAAACAGAACTTACCTGGGAAAGGTCTGGTGTGTTTCCCAGTCCGACGTCGCCATTAGTAAGCTCTTCGTTAGGACATCCAAATGAAGCTCGACAAGGGGACTTCAGTACATCATCGCTGCCGATGGTTGAACTAGTCGAATAACGGAGATCATATGATGCTCCGAGTGAGAGTAGGGACGTCGGAGAGGGTGTCAAGGGTGAGATGCGGAAGCCAGGGAGCGTGACCTCAGAAGTCTCACCCAAAACTCGCATCCATAACCCAACGCTTAGAACAGTTACTGCAGCTATGGTCGAGAACATCATCTGAACTTCACTCCCGTTGTTCATCAGTGGTGTCTTTAAACTTACATTATTATATAACTCCCGCTGCTGTATTTGATGCGTGTCGCCTCTGAACGCTAGTCATTGCCTCGCACTGCAAGTATGATCATAATTCACCACAAATTTCTGAAAATGTGTTTTCACCACCAATCACAGCATAAATTGACATCGTAGTCCTCAAGTATTATTTCCTCCTTTTCAGAAGCCTAAGATACTCAATATCTGTTTCTTGCATCATAAAAGCTACGGTTATGTGACATAATAACATAAATAAGCGTTATACGTTTCATATTCTGATATGGTCAGGTTCTACACCTACGTTAGCCATGAACGCTTTTAAAAGCCGTTCCTCAATTATCAGATTTTCATATTTTGCTACTGGTCAGAATTATAATACTGGCGGATAATTATAATACAGTGCTAAGTTGCGTAGCCTGATGGTCATGTGACTTCATATGGATATCTTATCTCTCCAGGAACCGGCTGATGCAGAGCTTCACATCCCAGGCACCTGGTCCCACAGCCTTATGGAGATTTGAAAAATTTGGTCACTGTTGACTCATAGCTGGGCCCCTGGTGGTGTCTGTCTGCTCTCCAGTTGAAAAATATTGCTAGGCTCTTGGTGTTCCTGTCGTTACTGGAGCTTCCTGATGCAGAAGTAACACCTACTTGTGGGTCTCTCCTCCCTAAGTGGTGGACGATTCAGTGTTAATACTACTACTGGAGCGAGCACTTCACAGGTTTTTGTGTGGGAGGCGTGAGGAGGAGCCTGTAGGTGAGGCAAGAACTGAGGGCAGTCAGGAACTGAAGGAGGCGTCAGTGCGGAAGCTGAGATGCACCGTCGGCCTCTCCTCCCCCCGTAAATAACCATCCTTCAACCCCCACCCTTACCCCAACAATCTTCCCAGCACCGCCCCATCAACCAACACACCAGAACATTCTCCCTGGGAAACTGTAGCCTTCCTTCCGCCCGCTAGCGCGTGGACGTGTGTGAACGTGTACTTATGTGTGAACGTTCACACACGTGTGAGTGTGCATGTATAAGACGTACACGTTCCTCAGCCCCAGCGTTTTCCTTCAGTGGCGGCACGTGACGTTGGACCGTTATATACGTCCGGGTTTCAACGTACGAACCCTGCGATCCCGGGCTACGATGTGCTGCTGGTGTGCCACCTGAGGGCGAGCCAGGCTGCGAGAGCAGCACGTAGAACATAACCCACACGGGTTTGGTGCTTCACACAAGTGTAAGAACTACATTCCAGGCTACAGCTCCTACAGTATTTATGTAAATTTTCCGACTTTATCCTGGGGTCAAGGCGCTCCAGTACTCATTTAATTGTGGCTGTAGGGATCGACTCTTAACTCCTGGCCCCCGCCTCTGCTTGCCGCTACTGATTCCACTCTCCTGTGTAAGCCCTATCATACCTAATCTTAAATCTATGTATGGATTCTGCCTCTACTACTTTATCTGGGTCGTTCCACTTCCTGACCACTCTAAGGCTAAAGAACTATTTCCTAACATCCATGTACATAAATTATCATACATAGCAGCATATGTGTACATTACCTAGGATAACCCAAAAAAATCAGTGACTTATTACCATATCTCCTTAAATGGATGTGACTAGGACCCGCCTAGCATGGGCCAGTAGGCCTGTTGCAGTGCTCCTCTTTCTTATGTTCTTACCTGTGCTTCTTGGAAATATAAACACATATGCAGTATAATGTGATCCTTTATTGACAACGTTTCGCCCAAACATTTGGCTTTTTCAAGTCACAAACAGATCTACCTGGGGTGGAAGGTACTCACGTACCTTCCATTTATATATATATATATATATATATATATATATATATATATATATATATATATATATATATATATATATATATATATATATATATATATATATATATATATATATATATATATATATATATATATATATATATATATATATATATAGATTTCGTTCGGTATTTTTAACCCAGGAGGGTTAGCCACCCAGGATAACCCAAGAAAGTCAGTGGGTCATCGAGGACTGTCTGACTTATTTCCATTGTGGTCCTCAATGTTGTCCCCCAGGATGCCACCCACACCATTCTACTAACACCCAGGTACCTACTTGCTGCTAGGTGAACAGGACAACAGGTGTAAGGAAACACGTCGAAATGTTTCTATCCCGCCGGGAATCGAACCCGGCTTAATAATAACCGTAATAATATTCCAGCATCAGTCACGCCATTATTTCGTAACTTTTCGCTCCACTTTTCCCCTCAGTTTATAATTGACCTTCTTACTCTTACTTAAATCTTTATTATGTAAATTATAAGAATATAAGAAAGGAGGAACATTGCAGCAGGTCTGTTGGCCCATACTAGGCAGGTCTTCATAATCCATCCCACTAACAAAATATTTGTAAAGTAAAAACTGGGAAAGAGTCCCAGTTACTAATTTTCATTTTAATCAGGGAGAAGCGCTAAATTCTCAAGGATGATGTAATGCCTGGGAGGCACTCAGGTTCCATTTAAATCCAGGTCCTTGAATCAAGAGCCCCTCACAGGCATCAAGGTCCCTTGTATGAAATTTATTTATTTATTTATTTATTTATTTATTTATTTATTAATTTGAACATGCTACAGTGAGGTACAAAGTTATTACAGTGCAACATGCCAAAGCCCCTTGTATGCAGAGCATTATGAGCAGGCTTAAAATTAACTTAAGATTAACTAAACAATGGTATATTCAGTGGTACAAACATTATTGTATACAGATAACAATTTAGCATAAGTGAGTATTACAAAGACAGGTCATATGGTCATTTACTGTGTTGCTGAACATTCAGTAGAATGGAGTATTCTGTTAGGTAATGTAATTAAAAAATAAAGTTTGATTGGGTGACAGGTTAGACATTTATGAGATACAATATTGAGAAACATTTACGAGATACAATTTATGAGATACAATTATTCAGTATTTATTTAGTTGTGGGTGAGTAAGTGATTTTTGAGAAGAGACTTGAATTTATAAACAGTGTTTCTTTTATATTCACAGGTAATGAATTCCAGATTTTAGGGCCTTTTATGTGCATTGAGTTTTTGCATAGCGTGAGATGGACTCGAGGACCATCAAAGATTGTGCCTTGTGTTATGATCGTGTGTTCTGTTGAGGTTGGTAAGGAGACGTTTGAGGGGAGGTTTATATCAGAATTAAGTGTTCTATGAATGTAATAGGTGCAGTAATAAGTATGGATGTTTTGTATGGTGAGTAGGTTTAGAGTTTTGAATATTGGTGGAGTGTGTTGCCTGTAGTCGGAATTTGTTATCATTCTGACTGCAGCCTTTTGTTGGGTAATTAGTGGTCTGAGATGGTTTATACTTATCATCAAATGAAAATTAGGTGAAAGAAAAAAGGGCGAAAAATTTATATATATTTAATAGTACAGAGAACCTTCACGGCGCGCATAACGGAGATAAAACACCTCAATTACTGGGAGCGCTTGAGGTTCCTAAACCTGTATTCCCTGGAACGCAGGCGGGAGAGATACATGATTATATACACCTGGAAAATCCTAGAGGGACTAGTACCGAACTTGCACACGAAAATCACTCACAACGAAAGCAAAAGACTTGGCAGACGATGCACCATCCCCCTAATGAAAAGCAGGGGTGTCACTAGCACGTTAAGAGACCATACAATAAGTGTCAGGGGCCCGAGACTGTTCAACTGCCTCCCAGCATACATAAGGGGGATTACCAATAGACCCCTGGCAGTCTTCAAGCTGGCACTGGACAAGCACCTGAAGACGGTTCCTGACCAGCCGGGCTGTGGCTCGTATGTTGGATTGCGTGCAGCCAGCAGTAACAGCCTGATTGATGAGACCCTGATCCACCATGAGGCCTGGTCACAGACCGGGCCGCGGGGGCGTTGACCCCCGGAACCCTCCCCATCTAACCTCCAGTCAAAAACAGTGACATGTACAAGGTATACAAGTACATGTACAAGGTATACAAGTACATGTACAAGGTATACAAGTACATGTACAAGGTATACAAGTACATGTACATGGTATACAAGTACATGTACAAGGTATACAAGTACATGTACATGGTACACAAGTACATGTATATGGTATACAAGTACATGTACAAGGTATACAAGTACATGTACAAGGTATACAAGTACATGTACAAGGTATACAAGTACATGTACAAGGTATACAAGTACATGTACAAGGTATACAAGTACATGTACAAGGTATACAAGTACATGTACAAGGTATACAAGTACATGTACAAGGTATACAAGTACATGTACAAGGTATACAAGTACATGTACAAGGCATACAAGTACATGTATAAGGTATACAAGTACATGTACAAGGTATACAAGTACATGTACAAGGTATACAAGTACATGTGCAAGGTATACATGTACAAGGTATACAAGTACATGTACAACGTATACAAGTACATGTACAAGATATACAAGTACCTGGAGTTTACTTGGAGTTTACCTGCACAGAGTTCCGGGAGTCAACGCCCCCGCGACCCGGTCTGTGACCAGGCCTCCTGGTGGATCAGAGCCTGATCAACCAGGCTGTTACTGCTGGCTGCACACACACCAACGTACGAGCCACAGCCCGGCTGGTCAGTAACCGACTTTAGATGCTTGTCCAGTGCCAGCTTGAAGACTGCCAGGGGTCTGTTGGTAATCCCCCTTATGTATGCTGGGAGGCAGTTGAACAGTCTCGGGCCCCTGACACTTATTGTATGGTCTCTTAACGTGCTAGTGACACCCCTGCTTTTCATTGGGGGGATGTTGCATTGTCTGCCAAGTCTTTTGCTTTCGTAGTGAGTGATTTTCGTGTGCAAGTTCGGTACTAGTCCCTCTAGGATTTTCCAGGTGTATATAATCATGTATCTCTCCCGCCTGCGTTCCAGGGAATACAGGTTTAGGAACCTCAAGCGCTCCCAGTAATTGAGGTGTTTTATCTCCGTTATGCGCTCCGTGAAGGTTCTCTGTACATTTTCTAGGTCGGCAATTTCACCTTCCTTGAAAGGTGCTGTTAGTATGCAGCAATATTCCAGCCTAGATAGAACGAGTGACCTGAAGAGTGTCATCATGGGCTTGGCCTCCCTAGTTTTGAAGGTTCTCATTATTCATCCTGTCATTTTTCTAGCAGATATACAAGGTATACAAGTACATGTACAAGGTATACAAGTACATGTACAAGGTATACAAGTACATGTACAAGGTATACAAGTACATGTACAAGGTATACAAGTACATGTACAAGGTATACAAGTACATGTACATGGTATACAAGTACATGTACAAGGTATACAAGAACATGTACAAGGTATACAAGTACATGTACAAGGTATGCAAGTACATGTACAAGGTATACAAGTACATGTACATGGTTTACAAGTACATGTACAAGGTATACAAGTACATGTACATGGTATACAAGTACATGTACAAGGTATACAAGTACATGTACAAGGTATACAAGTACATGTACAAGGTATACAAGTACATGTACATGGTATACAAGTACATGTACAAGGTAGGCAAGTACATGTACATGGTATACAAATACATGTACAAGCTATACAAGTACATGTACATGGTATACAAGTACATGTACATGGTATACAAGTACATGTACATGGTACACAAGTTTACCTGGAGTTTACCTGGAGAGAGTTCCGGGGGTCAACGCCCCCGCGGCCCGGTCTGTGACCAGGCCTCCTGGTGGATCAGAGCCTGATCAACCAGGCTGTTGCTGCTGGCTGCACGCAAACCAAGGTACGAGCCACAGCCCGGCTGGTCAGTAACCGACTTTAGGTGCTTGTCCAGTGCCAGCTTGAAGACTGCCAGGGGTCTGTTGGTAATCCCCCTTATGTATGCTGGGAGGCAGTTGAAAGGTCTCGGGCCCCTGACACTTATTGTATGGTCTCTTAACGTGCTAGTGACACCCCTGCTTTTCATTGGGGGGATGTTGCATCGTCTGCCAAGTCTTTTGCTTTCGTAGTGAGTGATTTTCGTGTGCAAGTTCGGTACTAGTCCCTCTAGGATTTTCCAGGTGTATATAATCATGTATCTCTCCCGCCTGCATTCCAGGGAATACAGTTTCAGGAACCTCAAGCACTCCCAGTAATTGAGGTGTTTTATCTCCGTTATGCGCGCCGTGAAGGTTCTCTGTACATTTTCTAGGTCAGCAATTTCACCTGCCTTGAAAGGTGCTGTTAGTGTGCAGCAATATTCCAGCCTACATAGAACAAGTGACCTGAAGAGTGTCATCATGGGCTTGGCCTCCCTAGTTTTGAAGGTTCTCATTATCCATCCTGTCATTTTTCTAGCAGATGCGATTGATACAATGTTATGGTCCTTGAAGGTGAGATCCTCCGACATGATCACTCCCAGGTCTTTGACGTTGGTGTTTCGCTCTATTTTGTTGCCAGAATTTGTTTTGTACTCTGATGAAGATTTAATTTCCTCGTGTTTACCATATCTGAGTAATTGAAATTTCTTATCGTTGAACTTCATATTGTTTTCTGCAGCCCACTGAAAGATTCGGTTGATGTCCGCCTGGAGCCTTGCAGTGTCTGCAATGGAAGACACTATCATGCAGATTCCGGTGTCATCTGCAAAGGAAGACACGGAGCTGTGGCTGACATCCTTGTCTATGTCGGATATGAGGATGAGGAACAAGATGGGAGTGAGTACTGTGCCTCGTGGAACAGAGCTTTTCACCGTAGCTGCCTCGGACTTTACTCTGTTGACGACTACTCTCTGTGTTCTGTTAGTGAGGAAATTATAGATCCATCGACCGACTTTTCCTGTTATTCCTTTAGCACGCATTTTGTGCGCTGTTACGCCATGGTCACACTTGTCGAAGGCTTTTGCAAAGTCTGTATATATTACATCTGCATTCTTTTTATCTTCTAGTGCATTTAGGACCTTGTAGTGATCCAATAGTTGAGACAGACAGGAGCGACCTGTTCTAAACCCATGTTGCCCTGGGTTGTGTAACTGATGGGTTTCTAGATGGGTGGTGATCTTGCTTCTTAGGACCCTTTCAAAGATTTTTATGATATGGGATGTTAGTGCTATCGGTCTGTAGTTCTTTGCTGTTGCTTTACTGCCCCCTTTGTGGAGTGGGGCTATGTCTGTTGTTTTTAGTAACTGTGGGACGACCCCCGTGTCCATGCTCCCTCTCCATAGGATGGAAAAGGCTCATGATAGGGGCTTCTTGCAGTTCTTGACCCGGTGGCCTGGTGGCTAAAGCTCCCGCTTCACACACGGAGGGCCCGGGTTCAATTCCCAGCGGGTGGAAACATTTCGACACGTTTCCTTACACCTGTTGTCCTGTTCACCTAGCAGCAAATAGGTACCTGGGTGTTAGTCGACTGGTGTGGGTCGCATCCTGGGGGACAAGATTAAGGACCCCAATGGAAATAAGTTAGACAGTCCTCGATGACGCACTGACTTTCTTGGATTATCCTGGGTGGCTAACCCTCCGGGGTTAAAAATCCGAACGATATCTTATCTTATCTTATCTTATCTTATCTTAACACGGAGTTTCATGAGTCTGGCCCTGGGGCAGAGTGCATGGGCATGTCATTTATCGCCTGTTCGAAGTCATTTGGCGTCAGGATAACATCGGATAGGCTTGTGTTAACCAAATTTTGTGGCTCTCTCATAAAATATTCATTTTGATCTTCGACTCTCAGTCTGGTTAGCGGCTTGCTAAAAACTGAGTCATATTGGGACTTGAGTAGCTCACTCATTTCCTTGCTGTCATCTGTGTAGGACCCATCTTGTTTAAGTAGGGGCCCAATACTGGACGTTGTTCTCGACTTTGATTTGGCATAGGAGAAGAAATACTTTGGGTTTCTTTCGATTTCATTTATGGCTTTTAGTTCTTCCCGTGATTCCTGACTCCTATAAGATTCCTTTAGCTTGAGTTCGATGCTTGCTATTTCTCTGACCAGTGTCTCCCTACGCATTTCAGATATATTGACCTCTTTTAGCCGCTCTGTTATTCTTTTCCGTCGCCTGTAAATGGAGCGCCTGTCTCTTTCTATTTTACATCTACGCCTCCTTTTTCTTAGAGTAATAAGCCTTGTGCATACATCGAGTGCCACCAAGTTAATCTGTTCTAGGCATAAGTTGGGGTCTGTGTTGCTTAGTATATCTTCCCAGCTTATATCGGTTAGGACTTGCTTTACTTGGTCCCACATTATGTTTTTGTTATTGAAGTTGAATTTGGTGAATGCTCCCTCGTGACTAGTCTCATTATGTCGGTCTGGGGCTCCACGCATACATGTCTGAACCTCATTTATGTTGTGATCTGAGTATATTGTTTTTGATATGGTGACATTTCTTATCAGATCATCATTGTTAGTGAAGATGAGGTCTAGTGTATTCTCCAGTCTAGTAGGCTCTATTATTTGCTGGTTTAAATTGAATTTTGTGCAGAGATTTAAAAGCTCGTGTGAGTGTGAGTTTTCATCAGACCTGCCTCCTGGTGTTATTACTGCAACAATATTATTTGCTATAGTCCTCCATTTTAGGTGCCTTAAGTTGAAATCCCCCAGGAGCAAGATGTTGGGTGCAGGAGCTGGAAGATTTTCCAGACAGTGGTCAATTTTTAACAGCTGTTCCTGGAATTGCTGGGATGTTGCATCCGGAGGCTTGTAGACTACCACAATGACTAGGTTTTGGTTCTCGAATTTTACTGCTAAAACTTCCATTGCATCATGTACATACATGTACAAGGTACATGTACAAGGTATACAAGTACATGTACAAGGTATACAAGTACATGTACAAGGTATACAAGTACATGTACAAGGTATACAAGTACATGTACAAGGTATACAAGTACATGTACAAGGTATACATGTACATGTACAAGGTATACAAGTACATGTACAAGGTACACAGGTACATGTACAAGGTATACAAGTACATGTACAAGGTATACAAGTACATGTACAAGGTATACAAGTACATGTACAAGGTATACAAGTACATGTACAAGGTATACAAGTGCATGTACATAGTATACAAGTACATGTACAAGGTATACAAGTACATGTACATGGTATACAAGTACATGTACATGTTATACAAGTACATGTGCATGGTATACAAGTACATGTACAAGACATACAAGTACATGTACATGATATACAAGTACATGTACATGGTATACAAGTACTTGTACAAGGTATACAAGTACATGTACATGGTATACAAGTACATGTACATGGTATGCAAGTACATGTACAAGGTATACAAGTACATGTACATGGTATACAAGTACATGTACATGGTATACAAGTACATGTACATGGTATACAAGTACATGTACAAGTTATACAAGTGCATGTACATGGTATACAAGTACATGTACAAGGTATACAAGTACATGTAAAAGGTATACAAGTACATGTACAAGGTATACAACTGCATGTACAAGGTATACAAGTACGTGTACATGGTATACAAGTACATGTACATGGTATACAAGTATATGTACAAGTTATACAAGTAGATGTACAAGGTATACAAGTATATGTACATGGTATACAAGTACATATACAAGGTATACAAGTACATGTACAAGGTATACAAGTACATGTACATGGTATACAAGTACATGTACAAGGTATACAAGTACATGTACAAGGTATACAAGTACATGTACAAGGTATACAAGTACATGTACAAGGTATACAAGTACATGTACAAGGTATACAAGTACATGTACAAGGTATACAAGTACATGTATAAGGTATACAAGTACATGTACAAGGTATACAAGGCGATAAATGACATGCCCATGCACTCTGCCCCAGGGCCAGACTCATGGAACTCTGTGTTCATCAAGAACTGCAAGAAGCCCCTATCACGAGCCTTTTCCATCCTATGGAGAGGGAGCATGGACACGGGGGTCGTCCCTCAGTTACTAAAAACAACAGACATAGCCCCACTCCACAAAGGGGGCAGTAAAGCAACAGCAAAGAACTACACACCAATAGCACTAACATCCCATATCATAAAAATCTTTGAAAGGGTCCTAAGAAGCAAGTTCACCACCCATCTAGAAACCCATCAGTTACACAACCCAGGGCAACATGGGTTTAGAACAGGTCGCTCCTGTCTGTCTCAACTACTGGATCACTACGACAAGGTCCTAAATGCACTAGAAGACAAAAAGAATGCAGATGTAATATATACAGACTTTGCAAAAGCCTTCGACAAGTGTGACCATGGCGTAATAGCGCACAAAATGCGCACTAAAGGAATAACAGGAAAAGTCGGTCGATGGATCTATAATTTCCTCACTAACAGAACACAGAGAGTAGTCGTCAACAGAGTAAAGTCCGAGGCAGCTACGGTGAAAAGCTCTGTTCCACAAGGCACAGTACTAGCTCCCATCTTGTTCCTCATCCTCATATCCGACATAGACAAGGATGTCAGCCACAGCACCGTGTCTTCCTTTGCAGATGACACCCGAATCTGCATGACAATGTCTTCCATTGCAGACACTGCAAGGCTCCAGGCGGACATCAACCAAATCTTTCAGTGGGCTGCAGAAAACAATATGAAGTTCAACGATGAGAAATTTCAATTACTCAGATATGGTAAACATGAGGAAATTAAATCTTCATCTGAGTACAAAACAAATTCTGGCCACAAAATAGAGCGAAACACCAACGTCAAAGACCTGGGAGTGATTATGTCGGAGGATCTCACCTTCAAGGACCATAACATTGTATCAATCGCATCTGCTAGAAAAATGACAGGATGGATAATGAGAACCTTCAAAACTAGGGAGGCCAAGCCCATGATGACACTCTTCATGTCACTTGTTCTATCTAGGCTGGAATATTGCTGCACTCTAACAGCACCTTTCAAGGCAGGTGAAATTGCCGACCTAGAAAATGTACAGAGAACTTTCACGGCGCGCATAACGGAGATAAAACACCTCAATTACTGGAGCGCTTGAGGTTTCTAAACCTGTATTCCCTGGAACGCAGGAGGGAGAGATACATGATTATATACACCTGGAAAATCCTAGAGGGACTAGTACCGAACTTGCACACGAAAATCACTCACTACGAAAGCAAAAGACTTGGCAGACGATGCACCATCCCCCCAATGAAAAGCAGGGGTGTCACTAGCACGTTAAGAGACCATACAATAAGTGTCAGGGGCCCGAGACTGTTCAACTGCCTCCCAGCACACATAAGGGGGATTACCAACAGACCCCTGGCAGTCTTCAAGCTGGCACTGGACAAGCACCTAAAGTCAGTTCCTGATCAGCCGGGCTGTGGCTCGTACGTTGGTTTGCGTGCAGCCAGCAGCAACAGCCTGGTTGATCAGGCGCTGATCCACCAGGAAGCCTGGTCACAGACCGGGCCGCGGGGGCGTTGACCCCCGAAACTCTCTCCAGGTAAACTCCAGGTAAACATGTACAAGGTATACAAGTACATGTGCAAGGTATACAAGTACATGTACAAGGTATACAAGTACATGTACAACGTATACAAGTACATGTACAAGATATACAAGTACCTGGAGTTTACTTGGAGTTTACCTGCACAGAGTTCCGGGAGTCAACGCCCCCGCGACCCGGTCTGTGACCAGGCCTCCTGGTGGATCAGAGCCTGATCAACCAGGCTGTTACTGCTGGCTGCACACACACCAACGTACGAGCCACAGCCCGGCTGGTCAGTAACCGACTTTAGATGCTTGTCCAGTGCCAGCTTGAAGACTGCCAGGGATCTGTTGGTAATCCCCCTTATGTATGCTGGGAGGCAGTTGAACAGTCTCGGGCCCCTGACACTTATTGTATGGTCTCTTAACGTGCTAGTGACACCCCTGCTTTTCATTGGGGGGATGTTGCATTGTCTGCCAAGTCTTTTGCTTTCGTAGTGAGTGATTTTCGTGTGCAAGTTCGGTACTAGTCCCTCTAGGATTTTCAGGTGTATATAATCATGTATCTCTCCCGCCTGCGTTCCAGGGAATACAGGTTTAGGAACCTCAAGCGCTCCCAGTAATTGAGGTGTTTTATCTCAGTTATGCGCGCCGTGAAGGTTCTCTGTACATTTTCTAGGTCAGCAATTTCACCTGCCTTGAAAGGTGCTGTTAGTGTGCAGCAATATTCCAGCCTAAATAGAACGAGTGACCTGAAGAGTGTCATCATGGGCTTGGCCTCCCTAGTTTTGAAGGTTCTCATTATCCATCCTGTCATTTTTCTAGCAGATATACAAGGTATACAAGTACATGTACAAGGTATACAAGTACATGTACAAGGTATACAAGTACATGTACAAGGTATACAAGTACATGTACATGATATACAAGTACATGTACAAGGTATACAAGTACATGTACAAGGTATACAAGTACATGTACAAGGTATACAAGTACATGTACAAGGTATACAAGTACATGTACATGGTATACAAGTACATGTACAAGGTATACAAGTACATGTACATGGTATACAAGTACATGTACAAGGTATACAAATACATGTACAAGGTATACAAGTACATGTACAAGGTATACAAGTACATGTACTAGGTATACAAGTACATGTACAAGGTATGCAAGTACATGTACGAGGTATACAAGTACATGTACATGGTATACAAGTACTTGTACATGGTATACAAGTACATGTACATGGTATACAAGTACATGTACATGGTATACAGGTACATGTACATGGTATACACGTACATGTACATGGTATACAAGTACATGTACATGGTATACAAGTACATGTACATGGTATACAGGTACATGTACATGGTATACAAGTACATGTACATGGTATACAAGTACGTGTACAAGGTATACAAGTACATGTACAAGGTATACAAGTACATTTACATGGTATACAAGTACATGTACAAGGTATACAAGTACATGTACATGGTATACAAGTACATGTACATGGTATACAAGTACATGTACATGGTATACAAGTACATGTACATGGTATACAAGTACATGTACAAGGTATACAAGTACATGTACAAGGTATACAAGTACATGTACAAGGTATACAAGTACATGTACAAGGTATACAAGTACATGTACATGGTATACAAGTACATGTACAAGGTATACAAGTACATGTACATGTATACAAGTACATGTACAATGGTATACAAGTACATGTACAAGGTATGCAAGTACATGTACAAGGTATACAAGTACATGTACAAGGTATACAAGTACATGTACAAGGTATACAAGTACATGTACAAGGTATACAAGTACATGTACAAGGTATACAATTACATGCACAAGGTATACAAGTACATGTACAAGGTATACAAGTACATGTGCAAGGTGTACAAGTACATGTACATGGTATACAAGTATACCTGGTATACATGGTATACAAGTACATGTACATGGTATACAAGTACATGTACAAGGTATACAAGTACATGTACAAGGTATACAAGTACAATGTACATGGTATACAAGTACATGTACATGGTATAACAAATACATGTACAATGGTATACAAGTACATGTACAAGGTATACGAGTACATGTACAAGGTATGCAAGTACATGTACAAGGTATACAAGTACATGTACATGGTATACAAGTACATGTACAAGGTATACAAGTACATGTACAAGGTATACAAGTACATGTACATGGTATACAAGTACATGTACAAGGTATACAAGTACATGTACAAGGTATACAAGTACATGTACATGGTATACAAGTACATGTACAAGGTATACAAGTACATGTACATGATATACAGACCATTGCTGACATTAGTGACATAGTACTATATAGAAAGTACCTTGTTATGCTGAGCATTTCCCGCAAATTAGGTCAGTGTCTCCAGGTAAACTCCAGTGTCCCGGGGTACGACCCAGACCAGTCCACTAACACCCAAGTACCTATTTTACTGATGGGTGAACATAGACAACCGGTGTATAGAAACACTCCTGTTTCTACCCGCGCTGGGAATCGAACCCAGACCCTCACCGTGTGAAGCGAGAGCTTTAGCAACCAGGCCACGGAGCCGCAGAACATAATATAAGGACTTATTTCCCACTCTGGTGATAATTATGGCACGGTGGCTCATGTGTAGTGATGAAACTCGAGGATTCACTGGTGTTCCCACAAATTATTTAGAACTATGGCAGCACAGGCTAGCTGATGCAAGTAGCGGGTCCCAACAACCTGGAGACTAGTGCTGCTAGTTGTCTTAATCTCCAGACACACACATCATTGCGTAAAGAATGTGTCACCTTACCAGGCCCGTAGCCTGGCAAGGTGTCTCGTTGTCTAGTAGGCAACGCTCTTGCTTCACATGCTGAGTCCGTGGTTCGATCCCCGGTATCGGTGGAAACACTGGGCGTGTTTCCTTACACCTGTTGTCTTGTTCACCTAGCAGCAAGTAGGTACCTGGGTGTTAGTGGACTGGTGTGGGTGGCATCCTGGGGGACAGATTGAAGGACCACAATGGAAATAACACAGACAGTCCCTCGACAACCCACTGACTTTCTTGGGTTATCCTGGGTGGCTAACCCTCCGGGGTTAAAAATCTTATCTCTTATCTGTTTTACCTATCATGTCTCAGCATTTCTTCTTAACAGCCTACAACCTCCCTCTTTTAATAAATAGGCCTACTTCAACACTCGTACCTACTTTAACACTTAGGCCTATTTTAACACTTAGGCCTATTTTACCATGACAAATCATAAAAATAAGGGGTACCATACACCAGTATATAATTTCCATTTATGAATATAAATCTCACAATTTATATTGAATAGTCATTCCAGTTATCATCCCTAAGTTCACTTGAAAACTTTACATAAGCAAAATAAACTGAACAAACATTCAGAAGTGTGCTTGACTTTGATATTGGTCAGGAGCTCTTGATCCAAGGAACTGAACTGATCCTCCCCTTCTTTGGAACGAACCTGAGAACCACCCAGACCTCAAGCTCTGTACGACTCTTGTGTTTATTGATTCACCCTGATTAAAATAATTATAATAATCATGGCAGATCAAGGGTTCGATGGACTGTGGGTGGATCAGAGGTTCATTAGGCTCCAAGTAGGTGGAGGGTTCACTAGGCTCCAAGCAGATGAAGGGCTCACTAGGCTCCCAGTAGATCGAGGGTTCACTAGGCTCCAAGCAGATGAAGGGCTCACTAGGATCCGAGTAGCTCGAGGGTTCACTAGGCTCCAAGCAGATGAAGGGTTCACTAGGCTCCGAGTAGATGAAAGGTTCATTGGACTCCTGAGAGATCAAGGGTTCACTGAGCTGTGGATTGTTTAAGGCTTCAATGAGCTGTGGATTGTTTAAGGGTTCAATGAGCTGTGGATTGTTTAAGGGTTCAATGAGCTGTGGATTGTTTAACGGTTCAGTGAGCTGTGGATTGTTTAAGGGTTCACTGAGCTGTGGATTGTTTAAGGGTTCAATGAGCTGTGGATTGTTTAAGGGTTCAATGAGCTGTGAATTGTTTAAGGGTTCAATAAGCTGTGGATTGTTTAAGGGTTCACTGAGCTGTGGATTGTTTAAGGGTTCAATGAGCTATGGATTGTTTAAGGGTTCACTGAGCTGTGGATTGTTTAAGGGTTCAATGAGCTGTGGATTGTTTAAGAGTTCAATGAGCTGTGGATTGTTTAACGGTTCAAAGAGCTGTGGATTGTTTAAGGGTTCACTGAGCTGTGGATTGTTTAAGGGTTCAATGAGCTGTGGATTGTTTAAGAGTTCAATGAGCTGTGGATTGTTTAAGGGTTCAATGAGCTGTGGATTGTTTAAGGGTTCACTGAGCTGCAGATTGTTTAAGGGTTCACTGAGCTGTGGATTGTTTAAGGGTTCACTGAGCTGCAGATTGTTTAAGGGTTCACTGAGCTGTGGATTGTTTAAGGGTTCACTGAGCTGTGGTTTGTTTAAGGGTTCACTGAGCTGTGGATTGTTTAAGGGTTCACTGAGCTGTGGATTATTTAAGGGTTCAATGAGCTGTGGATTGTTTAAGGGTTCAATGAGCTGTGGATTGTTTAAGGGCTCAATGAGCTGTGGATTGTTTAAGGGTTCACTGAGCTGCAGATTGTTTAAGGGTTCATTGAGCTGTGGATTGTTTAAGGGTTCAATGAGCTGTGGATTGTTTAAGGGTTCACTGAGCTGCAGATTGTTTAAGGGTTCACTGAGCTGTGGATTGTTTAAGGGTTCAATGAGCTGTGGATTGTTTAAGGGTTCAGTGAGCTGTGGATTGTTTAAGGGTTCACTGGGCCATGGATCAATCAAGGGTTCTGGCAAGTGTGGATACGGTTACAAGACTCGGTCTTGGGGTTGGAACCAGCGAGCCAGAGTGGTCTGAAGGTGTCCAGGAGGCTGAAGGTGTCGTCAGGAGCCCCAACCATCCATGACACACCAGTGCTGTGGACACAAATTGATAAATTAGTGTCCAGAAGGGAAGAGAGAGAGAGTGAATTAATGAATTAACTCTCTGGACTCTTAGCTGGCTCCGACTGCATCCTGTTCTCTAATTATGTCAAAAAAAAAAAGATACAAAACATCCAGGCCAGGGGAAAACCTGGGTAGCCACAGCCACTCAAGAGGGAGAGGTTTTTTAGTGCCAGGAAGGAAAAAAAACTGGCAGGAAATGGCAGAAATCGTACACCAAATCCAGTCATTCCTGGAGTGGAACCACAGTCGATGGCCTCCACTCCAAACCAACAGATACAGATACTAATGCCGGAAAAAAAATCCCCCCCCAGTACCAACAATACCACCAGTCCGATAACATTCTTCTTTGCAAATATACAGGGTCTAAAGCCAGCTACAAACAACAAAATACCTTTCATCCGTGGACTGCTTGCAGAGGCAAAGGCAATGTTCGCGGCTTTCACTGAGACCCACATAAAGGATCACTTGGACAACGAAGTATGGATCCCAGGTTACAACCTATACAGATGTGACAGAGTGTACAGGCAAAAGGGGGGGTTGGCCTGTACATTGCAGAGTCACTTGTTTGCACAGAACTGCTTAATGCCTCAAATGACGTAGTGGAAGTTTTAGCAGTAAAGGTCGAGAACCAAAACCTAGTCATTGTGGTAGTCTACAAGCCTCCGGATGCAACATCCCAGCAATTCCAGGAACAGCTGTTAAAAATTGACCACTGTCTGGAAAATCTTCCAGCTCCTGCACCCAACATCTTGCTCCTGGGGGATTTCAACTTAAGGCACCTAAAATGGAGGAATATAGCAAATAATATTGTTGCAGAAATAACACCAGGAGGCAGCTCTGATGAAAACTCACACTCACACGAGCTTTTAAATCTCTGCACAAAATTCAATTTAAACCAGCAAATAATAGAGCCTACAAGACTGGAGAATACACTAGACCTCATCTTCACTAACAATGATGATCTGATAAGAAATGTCACCATATCAAAAACAATATACTCAGATCACAACATAATTGAGGTTCAGACATGTATGCATGGAGCCCCAGACCGACAAAATGAGACTAGTCATGAGGGAGCATTCACCAAATTCAACTTCAATAACAAAAACATAAAGTGGGACCAAGTAAACCAAGTCCTAACCGATATAAGCTGGGAAGATATACTAAGCAACACAGACCCAAACTTATGCCTAGAACAGATTAACTCGGTGGCACTCGATGTATGCACAAGGCTTATTCCTCTAAGAAAAAGGAGGAGTAGATGTAAAATAGAAAGAGACAGGCGCTCCCTTTACAGGCGACGGAAAAGAATAACAGAGCGGCTAAAAGAGGTCAATATATCTGAAATGCGCAGGGAGACACTGGTCAGAGAAATAGCAAGCATCGAACTTAAGCTAAAAGAATCCTTTAGGAGTCAGGAATCGCGGGAAGAACTAAAAGCCATAAATGAAATCGAAAGAAACCCAAAGTATTTCTTCTCCTATGCCAAATCAAAATCGAGAACAACGTCCAGTATTGGGCCCCTACTTAAACAAGATGGGTCCTACACAGATGACAGCAAGGAAATGAGTGAGCTACTCAAGTCCCAATATGACTCAGTTTTTAGCAAGCCGCTAACCAGACTGAGAGTCGAAGACCAAAATGAATTTTTTATGAGAGAGCCACAAAATTTGACTAACACAAGCCTATCCGATGTTATCCTGACGCCAAATGACTTCGAACAGGCGATAAATGACATGCCCATGCACTCTGCCCCAGGGCCAGACTCATGGAACTCTGTGTTCATCAAGAACTGCAAGAAGCCCCTATCACGAGCCTTTTCCATCCTATGGAGAGGGAGCATGGACACGGGGGTCGTCCCTCAGTTACTAAAAACAACAGACATAGCCCCACTCCACAAAAGGGGGCAGTAAAGCAACAGCAAAGAACTACAGACCAATAGCACTAACATCCCATATCATAAAAATCTTTGAAAGGGTCCTAAGAAGCAAGATCACCACCCATCTAGAAACCCATCAGTTACACAACCCAGGGCAACATGGGTTTAGAACAGGTCGCTCCTGTCTGTCTCAACTACTGGATCACTACGACAAGGTCCTAAATGCACTAGAAGACAAAAAGAATGCAGATGTAATATATACAGACTTTGCAAAAGCCTTCGACAAGTGTGACCATGGCGTAATAGCGCACAAAATGCGCGCTAAAGGAATAACAGGAAAAGTCGGTCGATGGATCTATAATTTCCTCACTAACAGAACACAGAGAGTAGTCGTCAACAGAGTAAAGTCCGAGGCAGCTACGGTGAAAAGCTCTGTCCCACAAGGCACAGTACTAGCTCCCATCTTGTTCCTCATCCTCATATCCGACATAGACAAGGATGTCAGCCACAGCACCGTGTCTTCCTTTGCAGATGACACCCGAATCTGCATGACAGTGTCTTCCATTGCAGACACTGCAAGGCTCCAGGCGGACATCAACCAAATCTTTCAGTGGGCTGCAGAAAACAATATGAAGTTCAACGATGAGAAATTTCAATTACTCAGATATGGTAAACATGAGGAAATTAAATCTTCATCAGAGTACAAAACAAATTCTGGCCACAAAATAAAGCGAAACACCAACGTCAAAGACCTAGGAGTGATTATGTCGGAGGATCTCACCTTCAAGGACCATAACATTGTATCAATCGCATCTGCTAGAAAAATGACAGGATGGATAATGAGAACCTTCAAAACTAGGGAGGCCAAGCCCATGATGACACTCTTCAGGTCACTTGTTCTATCTAGGCTGGAATATTGCTGCACTCTAACAGCACCTTTCAAGGCAGGTGAAATTGCCGACCTAGAAAATGTACAGAGAACTTTCACGGCGCGCATAACGGAGATAAAACACCTCAATTACTGGGAGCGCTTGAGGTTTCTAAACCTGTATTCCCTGGAACGCAGGAGGGAGAGATACATGATTATATACACCTGGAAAATCCTAGAGGGACTAGTACCAAACTTGCACACGAAAATCACTCACTACGAAAGCAAAAGACTTGGCAGACGATGCACCATCCCCCCAATGAAAAGCAGGGGTGTCACTAGCACGTTAAGAGACCATACAATAAGTGTCAGGGGCCCGAGACTGTTCAACTGCCTCCCAGCACACATAAGGGGGATTACCAACAGACCCCTGGCAGTCTTCAAGCTGGCACTGGACAAGCACCTAAAGACAGTTCCTGATCAGCCGGGCTGTGGCTCGTACGTTGGTTTGCGTGCAGCCAGCAGCAACAGCCTGGTTGATCAGGCGCTGATCCACCAGGAGGCCTGGTCACAGACCGGGCCGCGGGGGCGTTGACCCCCGAAACTCTCTCCAGGTAAACTCCAGGTAGAGAAGCTTTTCATATAGGCTGAGGTAGGTAACAGCTCTTAACTAACCTAACTAAAAAAGATAACGTGCACATATGTGTGTAAAAGTGAAAAATCCCTAGAATGTAAAAATTGTAAGTGTCAATATTTCAAAGTTACGAGAAAGAGGCATATTTTATCTTTTATGAGGCAGTAATTACCTTACGAGGGGGAAGAAGAATGCCGTGAGGCCGCCACGTGAGTCGCTGTAGGTGTTGAGATGACAGAGATGGCGCTGCAGGCAAGATGCTCCTGTAGGAGGCCAATGGCGCCCTCCGTATTTCAAAGTCAGATCCACCAGCGACGCTCCTAGACGAGCTAGTTCCTCCACGTCCTCCAGTAGGAATCCGTCGGTGTTGGGGTCTTCATCTTGAGTGCCTGGGAGACGGGAAGCACTGGAGGTGTGAGAAGCTGGGGTACGGAAACTATTGGAGGAAGGTGAGAGCCAGAGAGAACTGGGGGGTGCTTTTATTTGAGTGTTGGAGAACGTGGGTGAGAACCAAGATGTACTCGGGGATCGGGTTGTGAAATTGTTGGAGACAGTGGGTGAGATCCAAGAAATGTTGGAGACTGTTGGGAGGAATGTGCTGGAGGATATGGAAGTAGTTTCACTGGTGGAAGCCCAGGATGTGCTAGATTGCCTGGAATTGTTAAGGGATGCTCCTGGTTGAGATTCCTTGTCTACCATATATAGGGTTTTTCGCAAGAAGGTACTTTGCAGTGGGATGCTGTCCTGTTTCGTCTCTCCGAAGCCAAACAGATGTGACATGGAACCTCCAAGGGAAGTGTCAGAAAGGGTAACATCTGGTACAGCAAACTGAGCTTCTGTCCAGCGCTCTATGGATTCTTGCACATTTGAGAACAGCTCATAGGCGATCTGAAACTGCTCATTCTCCTTCAGCTTCGCCAGAATCTCCTCCGTTTTACCAAGTAAACCAAATGTCACTGAAGACTGCGCGAGAGAATTGAACATGAAAGAAATCCGGACGGTTATGAACGCAAGGAAGGCGATGATAGCAAGAACCGTGAGTATTTTCTCGTAGTAGTCCGTTGGTAGAATATTGCCGAAGAACATCTGAAGAAAGTTTACAGCCGATGAATAGGAGGACTTAAAATTGGTTTGCATAGGGTTCATGAGTGTCTGCAGCTTGTTGTTGACTGCATTAATGCTACTTGTTAACTTTCCGGCTATGTCTCCCTTGTTGAATTCCTCCTGTAGGTTTCCCAGACTGCCTATACCTTTCATGAATTGACCTCCGAGCCCACTTATCCCCCCTTTATTGAAGAGATTCTGTAAATTCCCAAGGTCTTTAATGCCACCAAAACTGCCTTTGTTGAAGATGTTAGCAAGGCTCCCTAACCCTCCTTTGCTGAATAAGCTCCCTTTACCACCTTTTCCTCCTTTGGCTCGTGTTCCTCCATAGCTGGAGTAGCTCATGCCCCCTGCTCCCCCTTTATTTAACACACTTCCCTTTGCACCCCCAGTAGCATAGCTGGAAGATCCTATGCTCTCACTTGTTCCCGTGTGGCTAGATGATCCTACGCTTCCTGCTCCACCTGTTCCTGCATAGCTAGATGATGCTATACCCCATCCTGCCCCACCCACTGCACCGTAACTAGATGATCCTATACCTCCTCCTGTCCCACCCACTGTTCCATAGCTAGATCTTATGCCCCCTCCTGCTCCACTCACTGCTCCATAGCTAGATGATCCTATACCCCCTCCTGCTCCACCCACTGCTGCGTAGCTAGAAGATCCTATGTCCCCTCCTGCCCCACCCACTGTTGCATAGCTTGAGGATCCTCTGTTCCCTTCTGCACCACCCACTGCTGCATAGCTTGAGGATCCTCTGTTCCCTCCTGCTCCACCCACTGTTGTGTAGCTTGAGGATCCTCTGTTTCCTCCTTCTCCACCCACTGCTGCATAGCTTGAGGATCCTTCTACTTCACCTATTGCTGCATAGCTTGAAGATCCTATGCCCACTCCTTCCCCACCTGTTCCTGCATAGCTCGAGGATCCCACACCTCTTCCTGGGGCGCCTGTGGATCCCAGTAGATTGAAACGTTCATCAGCAGGGTGAAGATCTACTGGTAGCATGATGCCATTCGACCCAGGAATCACCGACATCTCAATCACATGCTGACTGGGCCTTTTCTCTTGAGGAGGGCTGCTTGTAGGCGGCGGCAAGGGTTCAGAAGACTGGTTTTGATGGAAAAAACTTTGGGGAGGCTGGTTTTCTGGTGGTTGGCTTTGAATAGTCAGTGTCTGAGATGGATAGCCTTGCGTCGCTGTCTCTTGAGGTGGTCTAGTCTGTAAGGCTGTGTCAGAAGCCTCCTTGAGCCTGATTCTGATCATGGGGCCGTTTTTCAGTAAGACGTCAGTGTAGCCCTGGTTGTCAAGGTAGCCTTGAACGGAGCCACCAGACGGGGGGTCGGAGGTTGGCATGGGGATGAGTCTAATCACCATCTGCTTGTCCTCGGCTTCTTGGAGTACTGTTTGCCCAGTTGTAGGTTCTTCCCGTTCGCTGTGGTGTGTCAACACCCTTGGCGGCCGAGATAAGGCAGCATTAATTGAATTTGAAGTATCAAAGCTTTGTGTCAAAAAGGGAAAATTTTGACCTGGAAACCTTACATGCCCTCCTGTGTTGTGTGCAAAAGAATTTTGATTTCCATCATGACTGTGAATCATGAGGTCTGGCAGGGGTCCAAAGACTTGTGGGGTTGACCCGCTGCCTGTATTCTTAACCATAAAATGGACGGGAAACTCACCATTAATGTTCCCTGGAGGCAAATTTGATAAACTTATCGTATAGGGAAATTCCGTCTGGGGAGACATTTCACTACTTGAAATCTGGTGTGGCTGTAGGTTGTACTGTGTTTTTGAGTGAACTGGGGAGTGAGGTTGAGCCTTCCTCAACCCCGAGGGCACGGTGGGTGGCAGGGGACGAGAGTCCAGAGACACGCCAGGTAGTGTAGGATAAACGAAATTAGGGAACCCACGTAGCACGCTGACGGGGGCGCTACGCAGAGGAGGCCGAAAGAGCACCTGAGTTACGTTGTTTGACGGGACAGTGAGGGGCAAGACTGGCGGGGCAATGGTGAGAGAGGGCACTGTCTTTTGAGGAAACCGATCGTTCAGAGGGGGGAGTTGAATTCTTGGCGGGGGAACCAGAAAACTCTGAGGGGGATCTTGAATACTCAGAGGGGGATGTTGAATGGTCAGTGGGGGGACCTGAACACTCGAAGGGGGTACCTCAACGCTCAAAGCGGGTGGTACCTCAACACTCAGAGAGGGTTCCTGAAAGTTCAGCGTGGGACGCTGAACAAACAGAGGAGGAATCTGAGCATAAGAAGGAAGGTCTGGAACTCTCAAAGGAGGGACTTGAGTTGGTGTAGTTGGGAATTCTAATTTTCGTGGAGCGGAAGAAGAACTCGTCATGAGAGGCACAACAAACCGGGGGTCTGGTGGCAGTAAGTAATACTCCACCAGGTCACTCGCTGAGGTCTCCACTATCTCCAGTGGTAGTGTTTCCATGGCATTGATATGGTTGTTCCACAGGTCCTGTAGGGTACTAGAGCTGAGGTAGAAATAAGCATCTGCCGGAGGCATCAATATGCTGACATCCGTGGTGGGTCTGTCAACAAGTGCCTCTCGATAAAGAAGTCTGTTGCTTTCCCCGGGACTGTGTACTACCTGATCTGAGCTCCTGTTGACTCCACACTCCTCAGGAGAACAACTTTCTCTCTCCTGCATCTCCTCTTCGAGTTTGTTGGTGTTGTTGGCCATCACTTCTGGAGAACTGGAATTGCTCATATTTTTTTCTAGTGATTTACTAAATCCTGACACTGACTGATGTTCTGATTGATCGTTTGTTGTAGCTTCATAGGAATATTCTTGCCTTTCAGAATTTAAAGGGGGCTTTTCAATTACTTTATCAGTCATATTATCACCTAACAGGACAGAACTATCTGGTTCTTGGTTCTTGGCATTACTATTTCTCTTTCCTGTCACGATACGCACTGTAGAATGCTGTAAGCCGAATTCTGAGCTTTCTTGCATGGAGCTGTCAACTGCTTCTCTGTCAACGTCAATAGTGTCGTTGTTTACAGTTTCGATAACATTAAGAGAGCTGCCACGAGACGTCATCTCAGTGACCTGGTTATATACTTCACCGCTAGACATCATGGCATCTTCGTCCTCTTCCACATTTTCACTGTCCTGTTGTTCTAGGCTCACACTTACCCCATCTTGATCTTTTTCTGATACATTTAACTCATCATTGTGTTTCTGGGACACAGATACTCCAGCATATTGTTCCTGGGATACTGTTACCCTGTTCTCTTGTTCCTGAGATACAGTTAGGTTGCCCTGTTCTTCTTGGAGCACATTTACCTCTTTTTGTTCCATTACAAACCCGTGATGTTGGCTACTACTCACGTTCGCTAACATTCTCTCCACCAGATTGGATCTGGACGCATTCTCGGCGTGCACGAGGAGGCCGGTGTTGAGCCTCGCCAGGAAGGTGGTGGTGTTAGAGATGCTGGAGTTGTTTGTGCTGTCCTGTCTCTTCAGGCCTCCTGAGATCCCTATCCGAGGCGCCGTGCTCTTCAGGTCAGGACTCACCAAAGAGGCAGCAAGAGTGACAGTAACCCACACTAGCAGGAGGTTCCGCAGGGGTACTCTTCGAAGCGTTGATAACATCATCTGGTGCAGGTAATTTTTCCCTGTTATTTTAACGAAACTTTAAATCACGTCCTCTGACATAATTACCATCGCTATTTTACTACCCAGCAAGAAACAACAACTGTTTTAAGTTGTCCAAGACGATCAGTCGACTTCTGACATCTCCCACACTGCGTCAGCGTCGCCGTCAGCACGTCCTCGTCCTGGAAGGCTGTGAGGATGACTGTGATAATGTTAGGCGTCAGCTGTGTAAGACCCCTGACACCCCACCCTTCTCACCTTCACCCATGCCTCTAACATTACTACCTACGCCCTTTCACGTCTCCAACACCTGTACCTAGGCTTCCAACACCTCCCATATGATAGCGCCTTTTGTGATCACAATCAAAAGACTCGGGTACGATCTTGGGGTGGGTGGAGACGTTGGTCATGCCTTTGTACGTCTAATGCCTCTATCCATCTAGCAGTAATTGAGTACCTGTGGGTTAGCTGACTGCTATGGGTCGCATTCTGTGACGGGGAAGACCACCAAAGAAATTAAATATATATATATATATATATATATATATATATAATATATATATATATATATATATATATATATATATATATGTGTGTGTGTGTGTGTGTGTGTGTGTGCTCACCTAATTGTGGTTGCAGGGGTAGAGACTCAGCTCCTGGCCCCTGTGTGTGTGTGTGTGTGTGTGTGTGTGTGTGTGTGTGTGTGTGTGTGTGTGTGTGTGAGTGAGTGAGTGAGTGAGTGAGTGAGTGAGTGAGTGAGTGAGTGAGTGAGTGAGTGAGTGAGTGAGTGAGTGAGTGAGTGAGTGAGTGAGTGAGTGATAGGTGGTCATAATCACAACGGACTCGAACCAATGCAATCAAGTTCCTAAAATTCAGAAGCCAGTGTATACGTACGGTACTTGTCACCTCTCCCTCCTGCCTCCACTCTTGCTTGGCTTCCCGGGGCTTGCACAGTTACTCGGCAAGAAAGAAAAAAAGGGTGGGTGCGTGTGTGAGTGTTGATTACACATTAAACATGTCCGTCATGGTTATTCCCAGGCGGCAGTGTGGTTAGCCATGCGTCTGGCTGGGGAGTCAGTGCTGGGCTTCTCTAGCCTGATAAGTAAGTTTATTCAGGTATACACAAATACAGTTACATAGAATTATCATACAGGAATCGCGGGAAGAACTAAAAGCCATAAATGAAATCGAAAGAAACCCAAAGTATTTCTTCTCCTATGCCAAATCAAAATCGAGAACAACGTCCAGTATTGGGCCCCTACTTAAACAAGATGGGTCCTACACAGATGACAGCAAGGAAATGAGTGAGCTACTCAAGTCCCAATATGACTCAGTTTTTAGCAAGCCGCTAACCAGACTAAGAGTCGAAGATCAAAATGAATTTTTTATGAGCCACAAAATTTGATTAACACAAGCCTATCCGATGTTATCCTGACGCCAAATGACTTCGAACAGGCGATAAATGACATGCCCATGCACTCTGCCCCAGGGCCAGACTCATGGAACTCTGTGTTCATCAAGAACTGCAAGAAGCCCCTATCACGAGCCTTTTCCATCCTATGGAGAGGGAGCATGGACACGGGGGTCGTCCCTCAGTTACTAAAAACAACAGACATAGCCCCACTCCACAAAGGGGGCAGTAAAGCAATAGCAAAGAACTACAGACCAATAGCACTAACATCCCATATCATAAAAATCTTTGAAAGGGTCCTAAGAAGCAAGATCACCACCCATCTAGAAACCCATCAGTTACACAACCCAGGGCAACATGGGTTTAGAACAGGTCGCTCCTGTCTGTCTCAACTATTGGATCACTACGACAAGGTCCTAAATGCACTAGAAGACAAAAAGAATGCAGATGTAATATATACAGACTTTGCAAAAGCCTTCGACAAGTGTGATCATGGCGTAATAGCGCACAAAATGCGTGCTAAAGGAATAACAGGAAAAGTCGGTCGATGGATCTATAATTTCCTCACTAACAGAACACAGAGAGTAGTCGTCAACAGAGTAAAGTCCGAGGCAGCTACGGTGAAAAGCTCTGTTCCACAAGGCACAGTACTAGCTCCCATCTTGTTCCTCATCCTCATATCCGACATAGACAAGGATGTCAGCCACAGCACCGTGTCTTCCTTTGCAGATGACACCCGAATCTGCATGACAGTGTCTTCCATTGCAGACACTGCAAGGCTCCAGGCGGACATCAACCAAATCTTTCAGTGGCTGCGGAAAACAATATGAAGTTCAACGATGAGAAATTTCAATTACTCAGATATGGTAAACATGAGGAAATTAAATCTTCATCAGAGTACAAATCAATTATTATTATTATTATAATCAAGGGGGAAGCGCTAAACCCGGAGGATTATACAGCGCCTGGGGGGGGGGGATGTGGAAGGCATTCAGGCTTAATTCGGGGAACTGGAGCACAGATCCAATTCCCTAAATCAAGAGCCCCTCACCAACATCAAGGAACCTTCCCTGAGGGGAGTACAAATCAAATTCTGGCCACAAAATAGAGCGAAACACCAACGTCAAAGACCTGGGAGTGATTATGTCGGAGGATCTCACCTTCAAGGACCATAACATTGTATCAATCGCATCTGCTAGAAAAATGACAGGATGGATAATGAGAACCTTCAAAACTAGGGAGGCCAAGCCCATGATGACACTCTTCAGGTCACTTGTTCTATCTAGGCTGGAATATTGCTGCACTCTAACAGCACCTTTCAAGGCAGGTGAAATTGCCGACCTAGAAAATGTACAGAGAACTTTCACGGCGCGCATAACGGATTACTGGGAGCGCTTGAGGTTCCTAAATCTGTATTCCCTGGAACGCAGGCGGGAGAGATACATGATTATATACACCTGGAAAATCCTAGAGGGAATAGTACCGAACTTGCACACGAAAATCACTCACTACGAAAGCAAAAGACTTGGCAGACGATGCAACATCCCCGCAATGAAAAGCAGGGGTGTCACTAGCACGTTAAGAAACCATACAATAAGTGTCAGGGGCCCGAGACTGTTCAACTGCCTCCCAGCACACATAAGGGGGATTACCAACAGACCCCTGGCAGTCTTCAAGCTGGCACTGGACAAGCACCTAAAGTCGGTTCCTGACCAGCCGGGCTGTGGCTCATACGTTGGTTTGCGTGCAGCCAGCAGCAACAGCCTGGTTGATCAGGCTCTGATCCACCAGGAGGCCTGGTCACAGACCGGGCCGTGGGGGCGTTGACCCCCGGAACTCTCTCCAGGTAAATTCAAGGTAAACACTTTCTGGTCATTATAGCTTTCCTAGTGGTCACACCTGGTTATTATAGCTTCCCTTGGTAGTCGCACTTTCTAGTCGTTGTATTATAATAAAAACCAAGTGCTGAACTCACAGTCTAGTCATTGTAGCTTCCCCTGGTCATCGCACCTTCTGGTCATTGTAGCTTCCCCTGGTCATCGCACCTTCTGGTCATTGTAGCTTCCCCTGGTCATCGCACCTTCTGGTCATTGTAGCTTCCCCTGGTCGTCGCACCTTCTGGTCATTGTAGCTTCCCCTGGTCATCGCACCTTCTGGTCATTGTAGCTTCCCCTGGTCTCGCACCTTCTGGTCATTGTAGCTTCCCCTGGTCATCGCACCTTCTGGTCATTGTAGCTTCCCCTGGTCATCGCACCTTCTGGTCATTGTAGCTTCCCCTGGTCATCGCACCTTCTGGTCATTGTAGCTTCCCCTGGTCATCGCACCTTCTGGTCATTGTAGCTTCCCTGGTCATCGCACCTTCTGGTCATTGTAGCTTCCCCTGGTCGTCGCACCTTCTGGTCATTGTAGCTTCCCCTGGTCGTCGCACCTTCTGGTCATTGTAGCTTCCCCTGGTCGTCGCACCTTCTGGTCATTGTAGCTTCCCCTGGTCTCGCACCTTCTGGTCATTGTAGCTTCCCCTGGTCAGTCGCACCTTCTGGTCATTGTAGCTTCCCCTGGTCATCGCACCTTCTGGTCATTGTAGCTTCCCCTGGTCGTCGCACCTTCTGGTCATTGTAGCTTCCCCTGGTCGTCGCATCTTCTGGTCATTGTAGCTTCCCCTGGTCGTCGCACCTTCTGGTCATTGTAGCTTCCCCTGGTCGATCGCACCTTCTGGTCATTGTAGCTTCCCCTGGTCATCGCACCTCTGGTCATTGTAGCTTCCCCTGGTCGTCGCACTTCTGGTCATTGTAGCTTCCCCTGGTCGTCGCACCTTCTGGTCATTGTAGCTTCCCCTGGTCATTGTAGCTTCCCCTGGTCATTGTAGCTTCCCCTGGTCGTCGCACCTTCTGGTCATTGTAGCTTCCCCTGGTCATTGTAGCTTCCCCTGGTCGTCGCATCTTCGCCTGTCAGTCGTACCTTCATCTGGTCTTCATATTATCAACATTATATTCATACATCATCCCACCACCACAATTTGAATGAGAAATTTCAGTGTGGGAAGAATGTCTCATCTTTGAGGATGATTGCCTGATTATGCCTCAAGAATTCCCTGATTTTTGCGAGAATTTGAGGTAATTTTTTATGCAAGACATGTATTCATCTGAGAATGAACGGTATCCCTCTCACAGTTCGAGGTATCTCGTTGATTGTCAATGGAATCCCTTTGACTGTTAATAATGTCCTTCTTACAGTTTAAAGCATTTCACTGACTTAACAATATCCTTTTCACTATTTAAGGTTCTATTCTATTCTATTTGATTCGCCGGTATGGTATCCCGGCCCGGGTCTCTTCCATTTTGGTGACCCGGCAACTATTAAGGTCTTCTACTGCTGCCCACATTTATTATATATAACACCTGGCAGTAATAGCAGGCATGCAGGTTCAGTCCAAGGAAGGGGAGGGCAGGTCCAAATCTTTAGATCAAAAGCCTGTAACCAGCATCAAGGAACTTCCTTTGAGGGCACCACAGCCCATATCTACATTTACACATCTACAAAACACAAATGAAGCCCAAATTTAACAAATGAAGGGTGATAACGGTGTACTGGGGAGGGGAGGGTGTGGCTCTAGCAATGTTAGTTTAAGTTAGTTTAATATCTTTATTATGCACCCCATACCCATCCTGTGGGCGGTAGTAGCGCTGTATAGTCCTTGTGGCTTAGCGCTTCTTTTTGATTATAATAATAATAATGTGGGCGGTAGTCAAAAGATTACAAAGGTACATAATGGGTCCAGGGACTGGACCCCAAAGTTATGATAGCTGAACTAGTTACAAAGGTAATGAACTGGTAGATCTGGTCACAATCATGACTCTAGCAATGGTTGAAACAAATACCAGTCACATAATAGAGTGGAACACCAAGGTGAAAGACCTGGGAGTGATAATTTCAAGAGGATCTCACTATCAAAGATCACAACAATGTATTTAATACATCTGCTTGGAAAATAATAGTATGGATAATGAGAACATTCAAAACTAGGGATGCCAAGCCATTGATGATTCTTTTCAAATTACTTGTTCTCTCTAAGCTGGAATATTGCTATACACTAACAACCTCTTTCAAGGCAGGTGAAATCACAGAGAACCTTTACTGCATGTATAAGTACTATAAAGCACTTAAATTACTGGGAACAGCTGAAGGCCCTCCACCTGTACTCCTTGGAATGCAGGCAAGAAAGATACATTATAATATACACTTGGAAAATGCCAGGAATAGTCCCATATCTACACACCGAAATCACTCCCTACGAAAGCAGAAGACTTGGCAAGTGGTGCAACATCCCTTTAGTGAAGAGCAGGGGCACCATGAGTATGCTAAGAGACAACACAATAAGTGTCAGGGGCCCAAGACTGTTCAACAACCTCCCAGCACACACAAGGAGATTACTAATAGACCCCTGGCTGTCTTCAAGGTGCTAGACAGGCACCTCAAGTGAGTACCTGACCAGCTGGGCTGTGGTTTGTACATCAGTTTGCATGTGGCCAGCAGTAACAGCCTGGCTGATCAGACCCTGATCCACCACGAGGCCTAGTCTCAGACCAGGCCACAAGGGCATTGACCCCCGAAACCCTCTGCAGGTGTACTCCAGGTAATACCCTATGGTTGTTGTCCTTTTATGGTGATGCACATTATTATTATTATAATCAAGGGGGAAGCGCTAAACCCGGAGGATTATACAGCACCTGGGCGGGGGGGATGTGAAAGGTATTCAGGCTTAATATGGGGAAGTGGAGCACAGATCCAATTCCCTAAATCAAGAGCCCCTCACCAACATCAAGGAACCTTCCTTGAGGGGTGGTGATGCACAACACCAGTTGTGACCCTTTCAGGAAAGTCCGGGCCTCATACTACCATGATCTTTATTTCTTTTATTGTCATTTTAAAGATTCTTTGCATTTTTTCTGATACTATGTTGTCACTTGTAGTGGGTTGTTTTCTATGTAAACATTGTTATGGTGGTACTCGAGGCATATACAGTCATTATTTTTCATGTTGTGTTGTGTGGCTCTGACTTGCTGTTTTTTTACTGTTTCATTATTAAAATGTTTTCATTTATTAAATTCTCAATTTTCTGACACAGTATTTTGCAACTCAGCATCCAAAAGTTAGTCAATTTTCTTTTTATAATTAATCTGGCATGACAGTCACTGATTTTTGCCTACTGCACCAGACACTCAACAGAATATGATATCCATTACACAAATAACCTGCACATAGGAGAAAGAAACTTAAGACATTTCAGTCCAACTTGTATCATCAGCTAGTCACACAGAAGCACTTGTGTGAGACTAGTTATTGGTCCAGGTTGACCAAAATATCTTATGTGTCTTTCTCTTACATGTGGGTTATTTGTGTATTGTTTCAGTTGCAGTATTGTGCCTTTTTATTCTTTAGGAAGAACTTCGCTAATTGTGTGCTCAGTGGAGGGTATACTACCATGTTTATTGCAAATTAAAATCTGCCTAGGCCACTTATAGTTTTGCAGTTATATATAAAAATATATACTTTTGATATACCTTTGACGAGTTTCAAGTCTTACTACTCTCGGAACCCAGCCATGGCCCATTCTCATCTGGTGCTTCCCTGGTCAACCAGGCTGTTGCTGCTGGAAGCCTGCTGCCCAACATATCCATCACAGCCTGGTTGACCTGGTTGATCTTTTTTTTTTCTTATGGATCCCATCTATGTCATGTCTGTTAGGCACCATCAGCTTTGTATATTTTTTCTTTTAATCAGGAGGGGAAAGCACTCAACCCACAGGGGTCATATAGCACCTGCAGAATGGAGAACAATCAGGTTTTATCCAAAGAAAGGGAGAATATGTCTTAGTTCTTCAGATCAAGAGACTGTCACTAGTATCAAGGGGTCAATTTTATACAGTATGTAATTTGCAAATGTTACACAAAATTTTCATTTCAGATCCTTCTCCAATGTGTTTATTGTAAAAAAAAAAAAAGAAAGAAACAATACTGTGACTGGAACAACACACAAATAACCCACACATAGGGAAGAAGAGCTTACAACGATGTTTCAATCCGACTTGGACCCTTTACAAAGTTACACTTTGTAAATAGTGTTGATTGTGGTGGGCTCACTGTAAGCTGCTAGGGTAAATGACACAAAATCATAATAACACAATTGCAAAGAAATCATGAAATGGATGGAGTTTGAACCCATGGCAAGCAAATCCTAAAAGTGAGTTTTAAGACTCACTTGCCATGGGATCAAATCCCACCTATTCCATGATTTACTGGGATACAACCTGTATTATTATTATAATCATGGGGGAGAGCTAAACCCATAGGATTATACAGTGCATGTGGGGGGATGGAAGGTATTCAGGCTCAATTCAAGGAACCAGAGCATAGATTCAATTCCCTAGATCAAGAGCTCCTCACCAGCATCAAGGAACCTCCCTTGTGGGGATACAACTTGTAATAAATACATCCTCAACACTAACAAGCTTTCTTTCAATGCTACTCTTAGCCACAATTTTTTTTTTTAGTATATAAGTGAATGTGTGATATTCTGCTGCAATATGTGAGGCATTATAACATTTGTCACACTGTAGTTCTTAGTCTAAATAAAGTTAATGTACAGTACCTTGATACTTATTACAGTATTTCCCATTGTATTTCTCTTTTTAATCACATTATTGCTACTCAGATGACCTTCTGTTTTCATTTAATTCTTGAAATCATTGATTACAGAGTACGTGCAACGCCGATGCACAAACTCGTGTTTCAACAAAAACAAAGACTAATTTGTTTCAACTCTACTTGCAGTGCACTGCAAAATTCATGTTTATAAAACATCTTCTAAGCAATGAAAATTTTTAGGCTGTTAATACTGACATAAATAGATGAATTCTCCATGGGGAAGTGGAACAGAATTCTTCCTCCGTAAGCCATGTGTGTCGTAAGAGGCGATTAAAATGCTGGGAGCAAGGGGCTAGTAACCCCTTCTCCTGTATATATTACTAAATTTAAAAGGAGAAACTTTTGTTTTTTTCTTTTGGGTCACCCCACCTCAGTGGGATATGGCTGGTGCATTGAAAGAAAGAAGACATAAGCAAAACTTACATTTGATTTATTGCAAATCACAAATAATATGATGTCATGGGTAAATAAAAAATAAATGTTGGATCGAATGCTCTTCACCAAGGACCACAATATTAATCTCCTCAGATTATAACAGTACTATACAAAAAAACATATATTTAGTGATTAATAAAACATAAGTGTATGAATTGTTTGGCAAGTTTCAATATACGTACTACTGTATAAATAACCTGTACACAAGAGAATGAAACATTTGGAGACATTTTGGTCCAACTTGATACAAGTCAGATTGAAACATTATCGTAAGTTTCATTCTGCTATGTACGGGTTATTTATATATATTGTTCCAGTCACAGTCTATACCCTTATATTCTTTAAGATTCAAGCTGTGTAAACTACGGAACCTATTAAAGAAATTTTAAAGCATGGAAGCCACGACAATGTGTTGAGCAATTTGAAATCACCTGTCCAAAACAACTTAAATGAAGATTTATATAAATCATCCATCTGTCAATTGGACACAAGTGCTGAAATGATCTGCTACCATTTCTTGAGGAAACACTGCCAGTGCTACTATAACCGAGTACAGGAGCCATCACTTCTGAGAACAACCTGGCCTCTGGCTACCATCTCCATTGCTCTGCAACACAAAAAACAATAAATACTGTCAGTGTTTTTTCCTGGGAATACCTCTACCTAAGCTCCATGGGGAAGTGGAGCAGAATTCTTCCTCCGTAAGCCATGCATGTCATAAGAGGCACTTAAAATGCCAGGAGCAAGGGGCTAGTAACTCCTTCTCCTGTACACATTACTAAATTTAAAAAGAGAAACTTTTCTTTTTCTTTTTAGTCACCCTGCCTCGGTGATATAGGGCTGGTTTGATAAAAAGAAAAAAAAAAACCTACCTAAGCATGGACTTACAACTATGCCCCACCTGTTACTTGCTGAACCATTAAGGAAACAGAAAATGATAATTATAAAGCAAATATAAATGATTATTATTGTATTACAAGTCACTCCAACATAAGCATCAGCATAACTAACCTTGGAAAAGCTTTGTGTTCGGCTGTTTTGATGCGTTCCACTAAAATGTCTTCTGTGTCTCCAGGCAAGATGGGCACTGCCTCCTGGGTCACAATAGCCCCTCCATCAACCTCTTCCTGAATGGACAGCAGTAGTAGTAGTAAATAAGGATGAAAATTATTATCATGGAAAGTATGGGTGTGTTTATCTCAAATATTGTTTAAAGTTTAAGTTTATCAAGGATATGCTGTATGACCCTAGTGGGTTTAGAGCTTGGTTTTGATAATAATAATAATTATCAAGGATGTAGAAATTAGTCTCTAGAAAGTTACAGGGTTAACAAATATTATTTTCTGAGAATTACCATATGTGAATAAAATTAAAAGAAAACTTTGAAAATTTTTGACTAAGTTATGGAATACTGAATCAGTTGCATAGTTTACTAAAACATGAACAAAAAAATAAATAAGCTGCTACAGTGTAAACAAAATTATTTCAAATATTTAAAAGCCTTTCTTATTTTAGCAATAATGCTGTATTTTCTAAGAACCAGGAGTCACAATACAATGATCCCTCTAAGAATCAACACTGAACAAAAGCTGTATTATATTCCTCTCATCAAAGACTGCAGCAACATTTGATAATTTACTTAAAAAGTCTTGTCCCTAATTTAACTTCCAGTTAGGTGAAACAGCACTGCTAGTTTGTAATTTTAAAACTACCAGTATATCATGACAGCATTAATTTTTTTAGTTTCCCTACCATGGTGGGAAATAGTCAGTGTAACAAAAATTAGTCATCTAGACACAATTCAAGAAATAATGCTTTCCCCCAAGAGATGCTCACAGCAACAAAGTGCACAGTGCAGCCAGTCAGTGTCACTCCAGCTTCTAGTGCTTGTCTCTGTGCATGCATTCCCTTAAATGATGGCAGGAGAGATGGGTGGATGTTGAGAAGCCGTCCCTGCCATGTCCTTACAAAATCGCCAGTCAGAATTCTCATAAATCCTGCCAGACAGATAAGTTCTGTGTCTACCTCCCTCAATGCCATTGTCAGAGCTGCATCAAATTCCTGCCGATTCTTGTAGTTTTTGTGAGGGATTACCTGGAAAAACTAGCCATGGTAAAAACCAAAGTCATAACTGGACAAGTCATTTAATTTTCTTAATGTAGTAAATAAAGTTATTTGCAAATCAGCAAGTAATTTGGAACTAATTTCAAGGCAATAAAATATTAGCTGGATTTGAGGCCTGTAGGTGGGAAGTACAGTGCCTGCACTTTATAGAAGGGGTTTGGGATACTGGCTGTTTGGAGTGACATCTAAACTGTCATATCTGGGTACCTCTGCACAGACAGTGTGACTAATGGTGATTTTTTTTTTTTTTTTTTTTTTGGGGGGGGTCACCTGCCTCGATGGGAGATGGCTGATGTGTTGAAAAAAGAAAAACATTAAATGGTACATCTCACTGAATGAAGTGGGGTTTGAACCCATGGCAAGCCAAAGCTAAAACTAGCAGGCCAGTGTGTTATTCACTATACTATGATTATCTAATAAACATACACAAATAACCCGCGGGTTATTTGTGCATCGTTCCAGTCACGGTATTGTGCCTTTTTTTTGTTACCTAATAAATATGTCTGTTTAAACTAGACACACTACCTTGAACAACAAAACCAAATAAAAATAATATTTAAAGATCTTTCTTTAATAATACCAGTGAAACATTAGTACACATCCTATTTAAAATAATCTGAGCAAATTAATCTAATGAAGATATGAGAAAGTATAATGACAAGATGGATATACAGTGGACCCTCGCCTAACGAACACATCGCATAATGTTAAATCCGCCTAACGAAGCATTTGAGCGTTAAAATTTTCCCCGCCTAACGATAAAAAACTAGCCTAACGTGATTCTTCCAGGACCTGTTCACGTGTGGCCAATGTTTACAAGCCAGCCAGTGCGGCCGCATCTACGCATACATTCAGTACATTTCATCTTATTCCAGTGTTTTTAGTGCTTGTAACTGCAAAATAAGTCACCATGGGCCCCAAGAAAGCTTCTAGTGCCAACCCTGTGGTAAAAAGGGTGAGAATTAGTATGGAAATTAAGAAAGATTTTGAAGGGTTTGGGGCTAACCCTGAGAAGCCTATGCCAGTTGTGGAATCCATTGTGCCTACTTCAAAGATTAAGGAAATGTGTGCATAGTGGGTTGAAGTGCAAACCTTTATGGATGAAAATCACCCTAACACAGCTATTGCAAGCCATGTATGGTGACTATTACAATGACAATGTTGCGGCCCATTTTAGGAAAATCTTAAAGGAATGCGAGGTACAGAGCTCTATGGAAAGATTTGTTGTGCAACAGAGGTCCAGTGACTCTCAAGCTGGTTCTAGTGACATTAAAAGAAGAAGGGAAGTAACCCTGGAAAAGGACTTGCTACCTCAAGTCCTCATGGAAGGGGATACCCCTTCCAAACAATAACAACTTCCACCATCTTCCCTCCTCCCATCCCATCAATCATCACCAGATCTTCAATAAAGATAAGTGTCATGTATTCTTTATTTAGCAGAGTAGTAATTGTGCATGTCTTCTTCTTTATGGGTGTATAAAAATCTATATTTCATGTGGTAAAAAGTTTATTTTCATACTTTGGGGTGTCAGGAACGGATTAATTTGATTTCCATTATCTCTTATGGGCAAAATTAATTCGGCTAACGATAATTTCGGCTAACGTTGAGCTCTCAGGAACGGATCAATATCATTAGGCGAGGGTCCATTGTATATAAAAATGTACAAATGAAACAATTTACAGATGTGATGATGGTATTTCTTTTCTCATATCTCAGTATGGTCACCCCCCCCCCCTCTGCATTTACAAGTAAACTTTCATACGATTCTGACAATATTACAACAAGAGAAGACTGCTTCATCTTTTTTTTTATCAGAAATGTTAGTAAACCTGACAAGCTGTTGGAGTGTGAGCAGGGTAATATTTAATGAAGGGATTTAAGGAAACTAGCTAGCTGGACTTGAGTCCTGGAAATGGGAAGTACAATGCCTGCATTTTAAAGGAGGGGTTTAGGATATTGACAGTTTGGAGGGACTTCTAAACTGTCGTATCTGAGCGCCTCTACAAAGACAGTGATTATGTGTGAGTGAAGTGACGGTGTTGAATGATGATGAAAGTATTTTCTTTTTGGGGATTTTCTTTCTTTTTGGGTCACCCTGCTTTGGTGGGAAATGGCCGACTTGTTGAAAAAAAAAAATGAGTAAATCTCACATTTTCAAGTTAACTCTTTCAGGGTTGGTGCCATACTAGTACGCATAAATTCTAGCGCCTTCAAATCTAGCAAGAGAAAGCTGGTAGGCCTACATATGAAAGACTAGGTCAATGTGGTCAGTGTGCACAGTATAAAAAAAAATACTGCAGCACACAGTGCATAATGAGAAAAAAAACTCCAACTGTGTTTTTGCTTTAAAACAGCGAATTTACAGTGTAGTATTTTCATATGCTATTTATGATTGTATCCTAGTTTTCCTGGTCTCATTTTATAGAATAGAAGACATATTACAGAAATTGAGATGATTTTGATTGGTTTCAGAATGAAAAGTACAGTGGTCCCTCGTTTTTCGTAATTAATCCGTTCCCGGAAGTGTGACTATTATCAAAATTTATGATTTTCGAATCAATTTTCCCCATAAGAAATAATGTAAATACAATTAATCCATTCCTGACACCCAGACGTATTAAAACAAAAAAAATTTTTTGCATGAAATATAGATGTAGTACATAAACAATACAATGGGACATGATGAATGAAACATTAACAGCATAACACTTACCTTTATTGGCGATTCTTCTTAGTGTATGGAAGACTGGAGGAGGAGAGAGATTGGATTAGTTACTGTTTGGAAGGGGAATCCCCTTCTATCATCACCTCAGGTACCATGTCCTTTTCTGGGGTTACTTCTCTTCTCTGTTTCTTAATGCCACTAGGACCAGCTTGAGAGTCACTGGAGTCCTGTCTCGCAAAAAAACTGTCCAGAGAGCTCTGTTTCTGGCGTCTCTTTAACACTTCCCTAAAATGGGCCAAGACTTTGTCACTGTACATGTTGCCAACATGGCTTGCAACAGCCTTGTCAGGGTGATGTTTCTCCATAAATCTTTCCATCTTACCCCACATTTCAAAAATCTCCTTAATTTCTGAAGAAGGCAACTTCTTCCATCTCTCTTCCTCCTCCTCTGAAGCAAGATGCTGAGCTGTGATCTGTTGCTCTTCCTGCTGAAGCTCTTGCAGCTCCTCAGTGGTGAGCTCTTCATTGTGGTCCTCCACCAACTCTTCCACATCCTCCAAACTCACATCCAACCCCATGGAACTCCCCAATGCCACAATAGAGTTCACAACTGACATAGGCTCATCAGGATTCAGCCACAAACCCTTCAAAATCCCTCTTGTGGATGTTCAAGGTCCTGGTAGTCACTCCCTCCCAAGGCTTATGCAATGGAGGATACTGAAGTGTTCTTTCCAAAAATCTCTTAGGGTCAAGTGAGTGTCTGATGTCACATTAAAGCACCTTTGAAACATTGCTTTGGTGTAGAGTTTTTTAAAGTTTGAAATGACCTGGTCCATGAGCTGGAGGAGAGGAGTGGTATTCGGGGGCAAGAACTTTACCGTGATGAACCCAAACTCCTTCAAAATTAGGTCATCCAAGTTTGGAGGATGAGCAGGTGCATTGTCCATTACTAGGAGGCACTTGAGATCCAATTTCTTTTCCAGGAGGTAATTCTTCACACTAGGGCCAAACACTTCATTGAACCACTCGACGAAAATTTCCCTCGTGACCCATGCCTTACTATTAATTTCCAAAACACACACGATTTACTCTTCATAACACTGTATTTCCTGAACACTCTGGGATTTTCAGAATGGTACACTAGTAACGGCTTCACTTTGAAATCCCCACTAGCATTAGCACAGAACATGAGTGTCAGCCTGTCTTTCATAGGCTTGTGTCCTAGCAGTCCCTCTTCCTCCTGAGTAATGTAGGTCCTCTTTGGCATTTTCTTCCAAAAGAGGTCTGTTTCGTCACAACTGAACACTTGTTCAGGTTTCAGTCCTTCAGCCTCTATGTACTCCTTGAATTCACTTACGAATTTTGTAGCTGCAATTTTGTCTGAACTGGCAGCCTCACCATGCCTTACCACACTGTGTATGCCACTACGGTTCTTAAATCTCTCAAACCAACCTTTGCTGGCCTTAAATTCACAAATATCAGTACTCGTTGCAGGCAATTTCTTTACCAGATCGTCGTGCAACTGCCTAGCCTTTTCACAAATAATCGACATCATAAGATTATCTCCTGCTAATTGTTTCTCGTTTATCCACACCAATAATAACTTCTCAACATCTTCGCGTACTGGTGATCTCATTTTTGTCAGCATATTTACCCCCTTTGCAACAACAGCTTCCTTGATTTCGTTTTTCTTGGCCACGATGGAAGCTATGGTTGTATGGGGTTTGTTATACATCCTGGCCAGTTCGGCCACACGTACGCCACTTTCATATTGTTCAATGATGTTTTACTTAAATTCAATCGTATTTCTCACCTTCTTTACCAAAGGCTTGGTACTAGGAGCTTTCTTTGGAGCCATGATAGCTTATTTAGTAGTTGCAAGCACTAAAATGAATGGAATATTATGAATTATTTCGTATGAACAAGTGAGGGGACCGTCGCTCACTGGTAAACAATGGCACACTGGCTGGGAACGGCTCAGAGCCGTGAGTACGCGTCCCAGACAAACGACTATTCGCGAGTCAAACTACGATTAGCGAGCCAATGTTTTGACGAAAATAATGTTATGATTTTCGAAAATTACGACTATCGAGCCGTATGATTATCGAGGGACCACTGTACTTTGAAATTGAGCTCAAAGTAGCAGAAATGTTCGATTTTTGCCAAAGTTCAAAAGTAAATAAATCATGCTACGCATCCAATACACGTCAACTGGTGAGTTTAATATTCTTTCACAAGTGCGCTGATCCTAGGTAGTAGGTTGGTAGACAGCAACCACCCAGGGAGGTACTACCGTCCTGCCAAGTGAGTGTAAAACAAAAGCCTGTAATTGTTTTACATGATGGTAGGATTGCTGGTGTCCCTTTTTCTGTCTCATAAACATGCAAGATTTCAGGTACGTCTTGCTACTTCTACTTACACTTAGGTCACACTACACATACATGTACAAGCATATATATACACACCCCTCTGGGTTTTCTTCTATTTTCTTACTAGTTCTTGTTCTTGTTTATTTCCTCTTATCTCCATGGGGAAGTGGAACAGAATTCTTCCTCCGTAAGTCATGCATGTTGTAAGAGGGGACTAAAATACCGGGAGCAAGGGGCTAGTAACCCCTTCTCCTGTATATGTTACTAAATGTGAAAGGAGGAACTTTTGTTTTTCTTTTTGGGCCACCCCGCCTCGGTGGGATACGGCCGGTGTGTTGAAAGAAAGAAGTGCGATGATATTATTTATATCATTTCTACACTAATGCAGTAGTCTGCATAACAGTAAATCTTCTATTTTTTGTGAGAATAAAAATTCAAAGTGGAAAGCAAAAGAAATGTAAGAGAGGCCTGGGGATGTGACTAACGAACAGAAGAAATGTTATTTTAGTGCCAGGAAGGTCTGTCTTGTTTATTCTAGGCCCTATTTGGAAATTGCCATCTTTTGAAATTTGTGTGAAATTGGCATAATTGCCAATTTCTGACCACTTTATTGGGTAGTTGAAATCGGTAAATAGGTGGTTTCTTGTGCTCATTCAATAGAAAAAATAAAGTTCTAGAGAAATTGTTATGATTTTTGTCGACTGGTACATTGAATTGGGCGAAAATAGGGCTCAAAGTGGGCGAAATCGCTGATGTGTCAACATTGTCGAGACTGCTAACTTCACAAGAGCATAATTCCGTAAGTTTTGCATCAAATTTCATACTTTTGGTGCCATTATGATCGGGAAAAGATTCTCTATCATTTCATAAGAAAAAATAATTTTTTTTTTCCGAAAAATTTCTGACCTGAGAACAAGTTTAGGAGAGGGCCTGCTGACCCTGAAAGGGTTAATTCACTTTTTTATCATCAGTATGCCTCACCTTGGTTGCTACCCCAGCATCCTTGGCACGTTGGAGTCCTTGAACATCAAGAACATTGCTGATTACTAGAACAATTTTGGCAGCACTCAATCCTGACTTAGTGTGGTCTAGTAATGCCTGTAATTAAAACACCTTTTGTTAAATATAAATACTATACACCATATATATTACTTCAGCACAATCAGATGCCATATATAGCTCAACCCTTGACATTTAGCCAAAAAAATTATTAATTTTTCATGTATCTCAAGTAGAAGCCTACAAAGGTTTTTGATATGGAAAATATTGCAGTCAGAAGTTTTAAAAAAAACTATAGTCTTTGTGAGGGAAAAGTTCAATAGATAGGAGTAGCGAGGGAGTATATATTAACAATAGTTTCATTGCCGGCTACTTGTTAAGGTAGGGTAAGTCAAGCTCCCGCTATTCCCGCCTTTTTCTCCCCCTCCCCGAAAGTGATAGTTTGACTGCCGGCTGCTTGTTAAGGTAGGGTCAGTCTAGCTCCCGCTATCCCTTCCCCTCCTTCTTCCCCCCCCCCCCCCCGAAAGGTGACGTGTGGGGCTCTGGTCAAACAGTAAATCACTCGACTCACTGCTCCCAACACTACTGTAAGTACATGCCTGCCTTGTATTCTAGTGGATTTATTGGTTGAAAGCTTCACTTTTGACCAATAATAAACTTAGTCTTTTCAGCCTTGCTCTAAGTTGACTGTTGTAATAATCACCACGTCTTTTAGGTGTTGTACTTATGGAGAGTGATTATTTAAGCAGTGGGTAACCTGTCTATCTTGTCAGCTTGGATGACAGAGAGGGTCACCTGTCAATCAACGAGAAGAACGAATGGAGATGGACTAACGTCCTGAGACGTCCCCTTTTTGGATTTAATTACCTGTGCACCTGTATGAAATTGCAGGACGTAACCCCACATCATTGCAGCGGTAAAGAACCTGCTTTCCTGTCATCGGGATATAATACTCATGGCTATACTGTGAAGAACTAGCCAGTGGGTCGTAACCAACACTGTGGCCAGAATGTTTAGACAAAAGGGATTTTGAAGGATTTGAGGCTAACCCTGAGAAGCCTATGCCAGTTGTGGAATCAAATGTGGCATTGGGGAAATCCTTGGGGTTGGAGGTTAGTGGGGAGGATGTGGAAGAGTTGGTGGAGGAGGACAATGATGAACTAACCACTGATGAGCTGCAAGATCATCTTCAACAGCAAGAGGCCAGACCTGAGGAAACTGTTCCGGAGGAGGGGATAGAGAAATTGAGGAAGTTGCCTACATCAAAGATTAAGGAAATGTGTGCAAAGTGGCTTGAAGTGCAAATCTTTTTTGATGAAAATCACCCTCACACAGCTATTGCAAGCCATGCTGGTGACTATTACACTGACAGTGTTGTGAACCACTTTAGGAAAGTCATAAAGGAACGGGAGGTACAGGCCTCTATGGACAGATATGTTGTGCGACAGAGGTCCAGTGACTCTCAAGCTGGTCCTAGTGGCATTAAAAGAAGAAGGGAAATAACCCCGGAAAAGGACTTGACACCTCAAGTCCTAATGGAAGGGGATTCCCCTTCTAAACATTAACAACATCCACACTCTCCCCTCCTCCCATCCCATCAATCATTACCAGATCTTCAATAAAGGTAAGTGTCAGTTTGTGTGTGTATTAAATTAAAAATTTTTATGTGAAAAATTTTTTTTTTTTTTATTCCTTGGGGGGAAATTACTTAAGCAATGAAAATTTTCAGCCAACGTGGCTTTCCCAAACAGATTAATATGCTAGCTTTGGGAGGATATATTGTGAACTTTATACGTTATGCTTCAAACTGTTGTTTTTTGAGCACCTCTAAAAAGCGTGAAAATGTGTGATGGGTGAATTTTTTTAAGATAAGAAATACGTGGCCCCCCGCTTAACGATCCCCTCCAAAAAAAATGCGCCCAATTTTTTGGTATTTAGTAAGTGCTTTGTATGTATTTTGGGGGGGTCTGAATGGCAAATCTATTTCCCCATTTTCCTTAAGGAAAAAATTCGGTCAGTACTGGCACTGAACATACTACGGGAAGAAAAAAGTTTTAACCGGGGGTCCACTGTTTTTTTTTTTTTTGGGGGGATTTTCTTTCTTTTTTTGGGGTCACCCCCTCGGTGGGAGACAGCCGACTTTTCCAAAAAAAAAAAAAAAAAAAAATTAATAAAAATATAGATAATAAAAACATAACAGGGGCCCCTCGACCAGCGATGGCATCGTTTAAACGATAAATCGACTAGCGTCTCTAACGCAAAAATTTTTGCCCGATTAGCCTAAAAAACTCGCCCAACCTTTTCGTTCCGTCTGAGACCGTCCATTCTGGCCAGTGTTTACAAGCCACCCACCACCCGGTGCTTCCAAGATACAATGGAAATTTTTCTATTATCACAGCCTTTTTAGTGATTGCACCTGCAAAATAAGTCACCTGGCCCCAAGAAAGTTTTCTTTTCCAACCCACAGAAAAAAGGGGGAGAATTACTTGGAAGAAGAAAGGATCATTGCTAAGTATGAAAGTGGGGCATGTCCCCCGCGGGCCCGGGCTGTACAAAAAACCCCCCATCCCCCACGCTACTATTGTGGCCAAGAAAAACGGAAATAAGGAAGGTTTTTCCCAAAGGTCAACTTTTTTTCGAAACGAGATCGCAGTGATAGAAAGTTGAAGACTGTTATGGTAGGAAAATGAAAAACAGATAGCGGGAGAAGCATCCCCAAAGCGATCAAAATGTAAAAAGGGTAGAATTTTGTGACGTTTTAATTAAAAAATGCCAGCAACAGGGGTGATGTGATAAATTTTTAAGGCCGCAAAGTTGGGTTTTGAGAGATTTAAGAACGAGTGGCATACATAGTGTGAAAGGATGGTGGACTGCCAGTTTGGACCAAAAAGCAGCTGAAAAATATGTGCGGGAAATTAAAGGGAGTACATAGACAGTGAAGGACGAAACCTGAACAAGTGTTTAAGGGTGACCTGACAATTTTGGAAACATTTTTGGAAGTCATAAAGGAAGGGGGGTACAGGCCTTATGGGCAGATATTTTGTGCGACAGGGGCCCCAGTGACTCTAAAAGTGGTCCTAGGGGCATTAAAAAAAGAAGGGGAAAACCCCAAAAAAGGGATTGCCACCTCAAGTCCTAAGGGAAAGGGGGATTCCCCTTCAAAACACTAAGACCATCCATAAATCTCACCAGATTTAAATAAAGGTAAGTGCATGTAACTGGTTTTTTTCAGTTGTGTGTATTAAAAATTAATATTTCTGTGTTAAAATTTTTTTTTTTCAATATTCTATGTTTTGCATGGTTTAATTGTTTTCCCCTTATTTCTTGGGGGGAAAATTAACTTGACTAACATTATTTTGCTAACGATGAGCTCCGGAAGGGATTAATAGCGTTAGTCGGGGGTCCACTGTAAATAATAAGTACTAATATAAAAAATTATAATAATAGATGGCTTAAAAAAAGGCCGTCACTAGATGGCAGTTTTTTACCACAAAAAAGGGGGAGGGGTTTTGGGGGGGTCCTCCACCTGTTAAATAATGACAATTTTACTCTTTTATATATAATCATTTTCTAGTTTTTTTAAATTGTTTATGTATATTAGTTTAAACTGTGTAACCAGATATACTGTGATATTATTTAAGTTTACTGGGGAGTTTCCGGGAAACCCCCCCCCGGGCCCCCCCCCCCGGTCTGTGCCATTCCCCCAGATGATTTTTTTTTTTTTTTTTTTTTTAAACAAGTCGGCCGTCTCCCCCCCGAGGGGGGGTGCCCCAAAAAAAAGAAAGAAAATCCCAAAAAGAAAATACTTTCATCATCTTCAAACACTTTCACCACCTGACATTTCCTTTTTTAATTAAAAAAAGTTGAAGCATAAATTAAAATTTAAAATATCCCCCCAAAACTCCCATTCCCAAACCCCTTTTTAAAGTCACCCATTGTACCCCATTTCCGGACCAACCCGATATATAAAAAAACCGGTTCCCTGTCCCTTCACTAAATATTCCCCGCCCCAAACCCCAAAGATCGCAGGTCCCAATACCATTCGTCTCCATTCACTCCATCTAACACCTCACTCACGTTGCTGGAACCCAAGCCCCTTCCCCAAAAAACCTTTTTTTACCCCCCTCCTCCCAACCCTTTTTTGAGGGCGACCCCTACCCCCCCCCCTTCCTTTCCCCCATAGATTTTATTGCTTTTCCCGTCATTTACTTTGTTTCCCTTCTCTCTAAAGACCCAAAACCCCCTCAACAAACCCCCCCCTTCTGCCCCTGACTAATATTTTTTTTAACTCCACACCCTTTTCCAATTTCCACACTCCGAATTTTTCTAATATTTACACCACACATTTCCCTTTAAAAAGGAACTCCACTGCCTCCCAAACCCTCTCCTCGCTGCTGCTTTTCCACCCCAAGCTTACACCCATATAAATGTTGGTACTACTTTTCTTTCAATTCCCCTTTTTTTTTTCCCCCATAGATAACGTTTTTTTGACTCCACATATACCTCAACGCACCACTCACCTTTTTCCCTCTCAATTTTTATGATTAACCTCATCCTCATAAATCCATCCCCCGACACGTCAATCCCAATATTGAAAAAATTTTACTTTTCCCTACTCCTCCTCCCCCAATTTTATACCAATTTTTCTTTATCTAAAACATTTGCACCCTATCCCTTACTTTTTCATGTTCACTTTAAATTTCTACCTTTACACACATTTTCCCAAAATCATCCACTAACCCCTTTTCAATTTTTTTTAGAAACCCCATAAACACAGTTCTCAGAAAATGTAAATGTGTCAATTCCCCTTTTTTAAATTTTTATTTTCCCCTATTTTTAAACCCCCCCCCCCCAAAACCCCAGCATTTACTTCCCTTTAAACCCATCTATAAATTTAAATTTAAACAACCCTGGTACATTAACCCCTGTCAGACCCATTTTCCGGGGAAATGTTTCCCCCTTTTTCTACACCCCTAACCTGGCCCCCTACCCCCCCTAAAAACTCTTTACAGCATTTATTTAAATTACCACCCATTCCTATCTTCAAAATCGCCCCCATTGCCCTCTATCCACTTATCATATGCCTTTTCTAATCCCTAAAAGCAATAAAACTTCCCATCTTTACTAAATACTGTCACTATTGCTTCAATGTAAACACCTATCTCCATCCCCTCCCCTCTAAAAAACCCCCTTGTCATCCGCAAACCACTTTGTCTTTTCTAATTTTTTTCAAATTTTAACCCCACCGTAACTTTTCCGGATACCAGTAAGCTTATTCCTTATAATTTTTTTCAGTCTCTTTTTCCCCCTTTTCCCCTTTTTATAAAGGGACATCATTCTCTCTGCCAATCCTAGGTACCTTCCCCCCTTTTATACATTTTTAAACAAAAAATACCAACCCTCCAACATATATCCCCCCCCCCGCTTTTTAAAATTTCTGTCTGATCCCCTCGTTCCAGCTGCTTTACCCCCCTTTTATTTTTCGTAATCCCCACATACCCCCCCACACTTCTTCGCCTTTTCACCCTAAAAAATGGTTACCTCCCTGACCGTGCATAAATTATGCCTTGTTTTTTTCCCAATGATATTTGTAAATTATTCATGAAGTATTTTGCCCGGTCTCCCAGACAAACTCTCGTCCACCGCCCACACCCCGCCCCTACCACTACATGAAGACTATTTTTTACATTTAGAGAAAATACAGTTTCTAGTTTTTTTAATTGTTTTATGTATATTTTGAAGAAAAAAGATAGTAAATAACCGTAGGTTGAATTTCAAATTTTTAAAGTCAGGGTTCCATGGAATGGATTAATTTATTTCAAATTTTTTAAATGAGGGAAAAATTACTGCAAACGACAAATCCGTTCGGCAAGGGGATGGAATGGATTAAACTTGCAAGCAGAGGTTCCACTGTATACATAAACTACACTGAGGACAAGGTTAACCTGCAGATTAGTTCCTGAGCCGGAGATAAGAACCGCAACTCTTTTGTGTGGAGTTACAAGTGAGTGGCCCAGGTGAAGCATGGAGGCTGCACCAACACTCAACACATTTTCCAGATCTTCAATCACAACTTGTGGAGACCCTGCAAAACAATATTTGAGATGTGAAAGAAACAGAATGCATGTTGACTCATGAAATCATAATACACAACTGCAAACAAATCATGGAACAGGTGGGGCTTGAACCGATTCCGTGATTATGATGTGTGATGGTCTTCGTGCAGGCTAGTTTCCTTAGTTAGGGGCAAAAGTAGAGTGATAAATGCCGATACTCATACAATAGCCTAGGTGGGATACGGCCCGTTTGTTGAAAGAAGACTAATACAATAATTAAAAAAATAAAGTTCATGGTCTACGATGTGACCCCTCAATATATCATAGTCATGCAAGTAAAAACTTTACAACTTTTGTATGCAACCTTCCAGTATGGTATGAATTTTTATATATTCAACATGTGATACACTATACTGTACTGTGCAGTTATTCACTCCCATGCAAATATTAGGATGAATCCCAATTATGGGATTTGAAAATTAACTTGACAAACCAGCACAGTGTTGCCTCAACGCCATTCTGACCTTTATGCCGTGCCTGTAGCACTCCAATAACAAGGGCTTGGTTGTTGGAAATTAGCTTAGTGACCTGCATCACCTCCTCTGCTCCTACCACCAACACAAAACCAATTCCACAGTTAAATGTACGACTCATTTCACTGCTGCTCACACCTGTTTCAATACGAGTAAAAAAATTTCATAAAGTATAAATAGCTTACTGTACATCAATAATAAAAAGGTAATCATAAAACATACAAAATAAGCTACAATAAAATGGCATTGAAATTTATTTTCACTGACTATAATAACCTACAAATTGTTTTAACTCTTTGACTGTCGCAAGCCCCTTTCTGAAACTCATTCTGTCGCAAAATTTTTGGAAAAAAAAAAAAATTTTTTTTTTTCTCATGAAATGATAGAGAATCTTTTCCCGATGGTAATGACACCAAAAGTAAGAAATTTGGTCGAAAACTCACGGAATTACGCTTCCACGAAGTTAGCAGTCTCGGCGACATACACATCCGCGATTTCGCCGACTTTGAGCCCTGTTTTTGACCAGTTGCATTGTTCCAGTTGACCAAACTCATAGCTATTTCTTTAGAACTTCATTTTTCTATCAGTTGAGTACAAGAAACCGCCCATTTACCGATTTGAACTACCCAATAAAGTGGTCAGAAATTGGCAATTTGGCTAATTTCGTGCAAATTAAAAAAGATGCCAATTTCAAAATAGGGACCAGAATAAACAATGTAGACATTCTTGGCACTAAAATAACATATCCTCTGTTCATTTAGTCACATCTCAAGGCCCCTCTTATATTACTATTGCTTTCTATTTTGATTTTTTATTCATACAAAAAATACAAAATTTACCATTATGCAGATACTGCTTTTAATTTAAAAAAGGGTATAAAAAAAATACGTGACTAGTGAAAGAATATGGGACTCCCCAGTTGATGTGTATTGGGACGTTGGTGTGATTTGCTTACTCCTGAACTTTGGTAAAAATCGAACCTTTCGCTACTTTGAGTCAATTTAAAGGTCTTTTTTTCTGGGTATTGAGAGATTTAAGCAAGGAAGGGGTACAGTAATGAAAAATGATCATTAGGGAAGGGAGAAAAAGAAATATGAATTTTTGAAAATTCGAATTATGTGGATTAAAGAAAAGGGTTTGGATGCGAGAAGTGGGTATAATAAGGTTGTATGCCCCGGGAGAGAGAGGAATGCAGGGAGAGAGAGGATTTTGGGAGATTTAAAATGAATGTATAGGGGCCTTTGAACCCAATGAGGGTAATTGTGGTAGGGGGACTGAAAGCTAAAGTAGGAGAAACTTTTAGAGGGGTGTGGTAGGTAATTTGGGGGGGCCGGTGTAAATGAAATGGGGCCCCTTTTATTGAATTTGTATAGAAAGGGTTTAGTTTTGGTAAAATATTTTAAGAAAAAAAGGATAAATAAGTATACACGATTGATGTGGGCGAAATGAAGTAGTTTGTTGGATTATGTTTGGTAGATAAAAGACTGTTGAGTAGACTTCAGGATGTACATGTTTATAGAGGGGCCACAGATATATCAGATCACTTTCTAGTTGTAGCTACACTAAAGAGTAAAAGGTAGATGGGATACAAGGAGAATAGAAGCATCAGGGAAGAGAGAGGTGAAGGTTTATAAACTAAAAGAGGAGGCAGTTAGGGAAAGATATAAACAGTTATTGGAGGATAGATGGGCTAATGAGAGCATAGGCATTGGGTCGAAGAGGTATGGGGTAGGTTTAAAAATGTAGTGTTAGAGTGTTCAGCAGAAGTTTGTGGTTACAGGAAAGTGGGTGCAGGAGGGAAGAGGAGCGATTGGTGGAATGATGATGTAAAGAGAGTAGTAAGGGAAAAAAGTTAGCATATGAGAAGTTTTTACAAAGTAGAAGTGATGCAAGGAGGGAAGAGTATATGGAGAAAAAGAGAGGGGTTTAAGAGAGTGGTGAAGCAATGTAAAAAGAGAGCAAATGAGAGAGTGGGTGAGATGTTATCAACAAATTTTGTTGAAAATAAGAAAAAGTTTTGGAGTGAGATTAACAAGTTAAGAAAACCTAGAGAACAAATGGATTTGTCAGTTAAAAATAGGAGAGGAGAGTTATTAAATGGAGATTTTAGAGGTATTGGGAAGATGGAGGGAATATTTTGAGGAATTGTTAAATGTTGATGAAGATAGGGAAGCTGTGATTTCGTGTATAGGGCAAGGAGGAATAACATCTTGTAGGAGTGAGGAAGAGCCAGTTGTGAGTGTGGGGGAAGTTCGTGAGGCAGTAGGTAAAATGAAAGGGGGTAAGGCAGCCGGGATTGATGGGATAAAGATAGAAATGTTAAAAGCAGGTGGGGATATAGTTTTGGAGTGGTTGGTGCAATTATTTAATAAATGTATGGGAAGAGGGTAAGGTACCTAGGGATTGGCAGAGAGCATGCATAGTTCCTTTGTATAAAGGCAAAGGGGATAAAAGAGAGTGCAAAAATTATAGGGGGATAAGTCTGTTGAGTGTACCTGGTAAAGTGTATGGTAGAGTTATAATTGAAAGAATTAAGAGTAAGACGGAGAATGGGATAGCAGATGAACAAGGAGGCTTTAGGAAAGGTAGGGGGTGTGTGGACCAGGTGTTTACAGTGAAACATATAAGTGAACAGTATTTAGATAAGGCTAAAGAGGTCTTTGTGGCATTTATGGATTTGGAAAAGGCGTAATGACAGGGTGGATAGGGGGGCAATGTGGCAGATGTTGCAAGTGTATGGTGTAGGAGGTAGGTTACTGAAAGCAGTGAAGAGTTTTTACGAGGATAGTGAGGCTCAAGTTAGAGAAATGTAGGAAAGAGGGAAATTTTTTCCCAGTAAAAGTAGGCCTTAGACAAGGATGTGTGATGTCACCGTGGTTGTTTAATATATTTATAGATGGGTTGTAAGAAAAGAAAATGCGAGGGTCTTGGCAAGAGGGTGGAGTTAAAAGATAAAGGAATCACACACAAAGTGGGAGTTGTCACAGCTGCTCTTTGCTGATGACACTGTGCTCTTGGGGAGATTCTGAAGAGAAGCTGCAGAGATTGGTGGATGAATTTGGTAGGGTGTGCAAAAGAAGAAAATTAAAGGTGAATACAGAAAGAGTAAGGTTATGAGGAAAACAAAAAGATTAGGTGATGAAAGATTGAATATCAGATTGGAGGGAGAGAGTATGGAGGAGGTGAATGTATTCAGATATTTGGGAGTGGACGTGTCAGCGGATGGGTCTATGAAAGATGAGGTGAATCATAGAAATTGATGAGGGAAAAAGGGGTGAGTGGTGCACTTAGGAGTCTGTGGAGACAAAGAACTTTGGTCCTTGGAGGCAAAGAGGGGAAAATGTATGAGAGTAAAGTTTTACCAACGCTCTTATATGGGTGTGAAGCGTGGGTGATGAATGTTGCAGCGAGGAGAAGGCTGGAGGCAGTGGAGATGTCATGTTTTGAGGGTAATGTGTGGTGTGAAATATATGCAAAAATTCGTGTTTGGAAGTTAGGGGGAGGTGGGGGATTACCAAACTGTTGTCCAGAGGGCTGAGGAAGGGTTGTTGAGGTGGTTGGACATGTAGAGAGAATGGAGCGAAACAGAATGACTTCAAGAGTGTATCAGTCTGTAGTGGAAGGAAGGGGGGTAGGGGTCGGCCTAGGAAGGGTTGGAGGGAGGGGGTAAAGGAGGTTTTGTGTGCGAGGGGCTTGACTTCCAGCAGGGATGCGTGAGCGTGTTTGATAAGGAGTGAATGGAGACAAATGGTTTTTTAATACTTGACGTGCTGTTGGAGTGTGAGCAAAGTAACATTTATGAAGGGATTCAGGGAAACCGGCAGGCCGGACTTGAGTCCTGGAGATGGGAAGTACAGTGCCTGCACTCTGAAGGAGGGGTGTTAATGTTGCAGTTTAAAAACTGTAGTGTAAAAACACCCTTCTGGCAAGACAGTGATGGGTGAATGATGGTTTAAAGTTTTTTTTTTTTCGGGCCACCCTGCCTTGGTGGGAATCGGCCAGTGTGATAATAATAAAAAAAAAAATTTCATCACGAAAATAATCAAAGTCATCTCTATTACTGTAATATGCTTTCCATTTTATCATGAAAGACCATGAAAATGAGAATACAATGATAAATACTATAAGAAAATACACATCAAAGTCGGCATTTTAATCCAAAAAAAAAACGGTCAGTTTTTTTTTCTCATTATGCACTGCGTGCTGCAGGATTTTTTTTATGTGGTGCACACTGACCACACAGACCCATTCTCTCACATGTGGGCCTACCAGCTTTCTCCTGCTTGATTTGAAGCCACTAGAATTTACGCATTTAAATACGTCTGAAGCAGTGGCGCGTAAGATGTGCATATACGATCGAAACAGTCAAAGGGTTAAAGCACAATTCTCTTTGTAATACATTACATCAAAATGTTTTAAAGTTAGAAATGCAATAATGTATTGTAATAAGTAAATTACTATAATAATTTAAGAATGTTAAAGACACAGCAGTGTAGCTAAAGAAATAAAAAAAAAATGAATGAAAACACCTAACACACTTCAAGTACCAATAAACACGTTCCTTGAAGCAGCATTCTATGCTCACTCTTATACTGTATCTACATTTTTACTAAATGCCACCAGCATCTTAAACCAGTGCTCTTTGCCAGTGATATAACTTTTGCCATCTCAAATAATGAGCCAGAGGTCTCATGGCACAAACACTTGTAGTTCTTCAGCAACACTGACCAAAATGCAACAAACATAATACTGCAACAAACTCAACAAATAAACACTTGATTGGCTACAAATAAATTTGCATTAAATACTTTATAAAGTCTAAAACATACTACTGTACTATAAGGAAATATAAAGAACAAGTGAATGTAAATTTCTGGGGCTACATTTGTTCAATACAGACGTTACCCTACTTACGAACATTTGAGTTATGAACATTCGGACATACAGACAGACTACCATGTTAGTTAAAGTTAGTTAAAGAAGTTTTTTATTACAATATTTATTACTAAATGTAGTAGGTTGGTAGACAGCAACCGCCCAGGGAGGTACTACCGTCCTGCCAAGTGAGTGTAAAACGAAAGCCTGTAATTGTTTTACATGATGGTAGGATTGCTGGTGTCCTTTTTTCTGTCTCATGAACATGCAAGATTTCAGGTACGTCTTGCTACTTCTACTTACACTTAGGTCACACTACACATACATGTACAAGCACATATATACACACCCCTCTGGGTTTTCTTCTATTTTCTTTCTAGTTCTTATTCTTGTTTATTTCCTCTTATCTCCATGGGGAAGTGGAACAGAATTCTTCCTCCGTAAGCCATGCGTGTTGTAAGAGGCGACTAAAATGCCGGGAGCAAGGGGCTAGTAACCTCTTCTCCTGTATATATTACTAAATGTAAAAGGAGAAACTTTTGTTTTTCCTTTTGGGCCACCCCACCTCAGTGGGATACGGCCAGTGTGTTGAAAGAAAGAAGAAAGATTTATTACTAAATGTAGTAGGTTGGTAGACAGCAACCGCCCAGGGAGGTACTACCGTCCTGCCAAGTGAGTTTAAAACGAAAGCCTGTAATTGTTTTACATGATGGTAGGATTGCTGGTGTCCTTTTTTATGTCTCATAAACATGCAAGATTTCAGGTAAGTCTTACTACTTCTACTTACACTTTGGTCACACTACACATACATGTACAAGCATATATATACACACACACTCCTCTGGGTTTTCTGCTATTTTCCTTCTAGTTCTTGTTCTTGTTTATTTCCTCTTATCTCCATGGGGAAGTGGAACAGAATTCTTCCTCCGTAAGCCATGCGTGTTGTAAGAGGTGACTAAAATGCTGGGAGCAAGGGGGCTAGTAGCCCCTTCTCCTGTATAAATTACTAAATTTAATAAGAGAAACTTTTGTTTTTCTTTTTGGGCCACCCCGCCTCGGTGGGATACGGTCGGTTTGTTGAAAGAAGAAGATATACTTAAAAAAAAAAACTAAAACACTGTATATCACATTTTTAGCAATTACATATTATATTTAAAAATTATTATAATTATTCTACCTTGTACTGCCAGATGTTATATTAGCTTTGGCTCTTCTTGAAATACTGAACATAATATGGCAATGTCAGGCAGTACCACAGTCTAATTGTATATGTCCCAAAATTATTAAAAATGTTGACATGAGTTCTTTCTTTCTTTCAACACACCGGCCGTATCCCACCGAGGCGGGGTGGCCCAAAAGGAAAAACGAAAGTTTCTCCTTTTACATTTAGTAATATATACAGGAGAAGAGGTTACTAGCCCCTTGCTCCCGGCATTTTAGTTGCCTCTTACAACACGCATGGCTTACGGAGGAAGAATTCTGTTCCACTTCCCCATGGAGATAAGAGGAAATAAACAAGAATAAGAACTAGAAAGAAAATAGAAGAAAACCCAGAGGGGTGTGTATATATGTGCTTGTACATGTATGTGTAGTGTGACCTAAGTGTAAGTAGAAGTAGCAAGACGTACCTGAAATCTTGCATGTTCATGAGACAGAAAAAAGGACACCAGCAATCCTACCATCATGTAAAACAATTACAGGCTTTCGTTTTACACTCACTTGGCAGGACGGTAGTACCTCCCTGGGCGGTTGCTGTCTACCAACCTACTACCTATATGACATGAGTTGTCTAATAAAATTATTATTTTTTAACACAACAGCCATCTCCCACTGGGGCAGGGTGACAAAAAAAAAAAAAAAAGATAGTTTTCTTCTTTTTACATTTAGTTATTTATACAGAAGAAGGGGTTACTAGCCCCTTGGTCCTGGCATTTTAGTTGCCTCTTATGATATGCATGGCTTACGGAGGACAAATTCTGTTCCACTTCCCCATGGAGAAGTAGCAGTAAGTATTATTATTACATTTACAACATACCATGTGCAGCAAGCCAGTGAAAGACAGGATGAATGTGCCCACTTGGTAGCCTGGAGCATGGCCATGAGATTATTAGGGAGGACACGAGGAAGATTCTCCACCAGGCCACCTCCAGTGATGTGGGCTGCAGCCTTCACCAGACCACTCTTAAGTGCAGCTAATACCATCTTCGAGTAGATTTTTGTTGGCATCAAAAGCTCAGAGCCTAAAATAAACAATAAAATTAATGTTATATTTTATAAGTTCTCATCATGTATATTAACCATATACATACATCAAATTTCATCATCCCCTTTTTCTATATGTAAAACTATAGTTCTTCTTTTTTCTTTCAGCGTACCAGCTGCATCCCACTGAGGTGGGGCGGCCCAAAAGGAAAAACAAAAGTTTCGCCTTTTAAATTTAGTAATATACATACAGGGGAAGGGGATACTAGCCCCTTGCTCCCGGCATTTTAGTCGCCTCTTACGACACGCATGGCTTACGGAGGAAGAATTGTGTTCCACTTCTCCATGGAGAAAAACTATAGTTATTCTCTATAAAACATATTTTTTGTTAATATTTCCCATAAGAAATAATGTAACTAATTAATCCATTCCAGACACCCAAAAATATTAACAAAAAATACATTTTATAGAGAATAACTATAGTTTTACATTCAGAAAAGGGATGATGAAATTCGAGGGTCCACTGTAACTTGTTGTACTGTACTATAATTTCAAAACATGTGTATATTGTTCAGCATATTATAAAAGGATGATATCCATCTTATTTCTCCCATAATAAATGTTTTACACTATATTACAGTATAGTGTATATTGTATAGGGCTCAATAAGCATATATGTACAGTGGACCCCCGAGCTTCGTCGGCATCGACTTTCGTGAAATCCGACTTTCGGCAAGTTTTTTCGGCAAAATTTAGCTTCACGTTCGGTGATTGGACTCGTGATTCAGCGACCATCCGGTACGCATCCGCCCATTCTCCGCACCATTCACATTCAATGTGCCATTATTTACTAGTGCGTGACCATCACCCCACAGGTTCATACAATACATTTCATGATAATCCATTGTTGTTTATGCTTGCAACTGTTAAATAAGTCACCATGGGCCCAAGGAAAGCTAGTGCAAGCCCTTTGGTAAAGAAAGTGAGGAACATCGATCGAATTCATGAAGGAAATCGTTGAAAAATATGAGAGCGGAGTGCTGTTACAGAACTTGCCAGGATGTATGGCAAACCCTTTCAACCATCACTTCGATCGTGGCGAAGGGAAAGGAAATAAAGTGTGCTGTTGCTGCAAAAGGGGTGGATCTTTTCTTTCTTTCTTTCTTTCAACGTACCAGCCGTACCGAGGTGGGGTGGCCCAAAAGGAAAAATGAAAGTTTCTCCTTTCAAATTTAGTAATATATACAGGAGAAGGGGTTACTAGCCCCTTGCTCCCGGCATTTTAGTCGCCTCTGATAACATGCATGGCTTACGGAGGAAGAATTCTGTTCCTCTTCCCCATGGAGATAAGAGGAAATAAACAAGAACAAGAACTAGAAAGAAAATAGAAGAAAACCCAGAGAGGTATGTATATATATGCTTGTACATGTGATGAATGGTTTTTCAAACCATTCATCACAAATGTCCCATTGTATTGTTTATGTACTACATCTATATTTCATGTAAAAAAAATTTTTGTTTTAATACTTCTGGGTGTCAGGAATGGATTAATTGTATTTACATTATTTCTACTGGGAAAAATTGATTCGAAAATCGTCTATTTCAATCATCGTCGCACTTCCAGGAACGGATTAATGACGATAAACGAGGGACCACTGTATAAGAAATATTGATTTCTGTATCAATATAGTCCAATTTTAGTCGAGACCTGAAAGCAAAAATTCTAGATTATTTAATCATTGCTTAACATAGATGGGGTTGTAAAAGAAGTGAATACTAGGGTGACGAGGAGAGATGTGGGATTGAAAGGTAGTGAGTATGGTATTTTGGTTTTTGCCAACGACAAGGTCCTTTTGGGAGATTCGGACAAGTTGCAAAGGACGGTAAACAAATTTGGAAGGATATGTTAACCCTTTCAGGGTCGCCAGGCCCTCTCCGAGACTTGTTCTCAGGGTCGCCAAATTTTCAAAAAAAAAAAAAAAAAAATTTCCTTATGAAAAGATAAGAGAATCTTTTCCCGATCATAATGACACCAAAAGTATGAAATTTGATGGAAAACTTATGGAACTATGCTCTTGCGAAGTTAGCGGTCTCGACAATGTTTACGCATTGGCGATTTTGCCCACTTTGAGCCCTATTTTCGGCCAATTCCAGTGTACTAGTCAACAAAAATCATAACTATTTCGCTAGAACTCCATTTTTTCTATCGAATGAGTACATGAAACCACCCATTTACCGATTTCAACTATCCAATAAAGTGGTCAAAATTTAGCAATTTTGCCAATTTCACATAAATTTCAAAAGATGCCAATTTCCGAATAGGGTCCAGAATAAACAAGAAAGACATTCCTGGCACTAAAATATCATTTTCTCTGTTCATTAGTCACATCCCCAGGCCTCTCTTATATTCTTTTGCTTTCCAATTTGAATTTTTATTCTCACAAAAAATAGATTGATTTCTGTTATGCAGACTACTGCATTTAGTGTAGAATATGGTATAAAATAATATCGGCAAAGTTCGCGGCTTTCACTTGTGACCCCACATAAGGCTCACTTGGACAACGAATATGGATCCCAGGTTACAAACCCTTAAAGTGGTGACAGAGTGAACAGGCAAAAGGGGGGGGTTTGGCCTGTACTTTGCAGAGTCACTTGTTTGACAGAATGCTAAATGCCTCAAATGATGTAGTGGAAGTTGTAGCAGTAACGGTCGAGAACCAAAACCTATAGTCATTGTGATAGTCTACAAGCCTCCGGAGCCAACATCCCAGCAATTCCAAGGAACAGCTGTTAAAATTGACCACTGTCTGGAAAACCTTTCCGTCTGACCCAACAATCTTGCTCCTGGGGGGTATTTCAACTTATGCAAGCCTAAAAGGAGGAATATAGCATATAATATTGTTGCAGTAATAACACCAGGAGGCAGCTCTGATGAACCTACACAATCACGAGAGCTTTTAATTTCTGCACAAAATTCAATTTAAACCTGCAAAATAAGTAGAGCCTACTAGGGACTGGAGAATACCGGACCTCATCTTCACTATACAATGATGATCTGATAAGAATATCACCTATCAAAACAATATATCAGATCACACATAATTGAGGTTCAAGTCATGTATGCGCGGAGCCCCAGACCGACATAATGAGATTAGTACGAGGAGCATTCACCAAATTCAACTTCGCAATGTAAACAAAAAAACTCATTATAGTGGGACCAAGTAACCAGAGTCCTAAACGATATAAGCTGGAAGATATACTAAGCAAAACAGACCCAACTTAGGCCTAGAACAGATTAACTCCGTTAGCACTCGATGTATGACAAGCTTATTCTCTAAGAAAAAGGAAGGAAGTAGCTGTCCTACCCAGAAAGAGACAGGCGACTCCCTTTACAGGACGGCGGAAAAGAATAACAGAGCGGATAAAAGAGGTCAATATATCTTGAATGCGTAGGAGACACTGGTAGAGAAAAATAGCAAGACATCGATATTAAGCTAAAAGTTTCTTTAGGAGTCAGGATTCGCGGAAAGGAACTAAAAGCCATAAATGAAATCGAAAGAAACCCAAAGTATTTCTTTCCTATGCCAAATCAAAATCGAGAAAAAGTCCAGTATTGGGCCCCTACTTAACCAAGATGGGTCCTACACAGATGACAAAAAGGGAAAATGAGTGAGTACTCAAGTCCCAATATGACTCAGTTTTTAGCAAGCCGCTAACCAGACTGAGAGTCGAAGATCAAAATGAATTTTTTATGAGAGAGCCACAAAATTTGTTTTAACACAAGCCTATCCGAGGTTATCCTGACGCCAAATGACTTCGAACAGGCGATAAATGACATGCCATGCACTCTGCCCCAGGGCCAGACTCATGGAACTCTGTGTTCATCAAGAACTGCAAGAAGCCCCTATCACGAGCCTTTCCATCCTATGGAGAGGGAGCATGGACACGGGGGTCGTCCCACAGTTACTAAAAACAACGACATAGCCCCACTCCACAAAGGGGGCAGTAAAGCAACAGCAAAGAACTACAGACCAATAGCACTAACATCCCATATCATAAAAATCTTTGAAAGGGTCCTAAGAAGAAGATCACCACCCCATCTAGAAACCCATCAGTTACACAACCCGGGGCCCAACATGGGTTTAGAACAGGTCGCTCCTGTCTGTCTAAAACTATTGGACCACTAGACAAGGTCCTAAATGCACTAGAAGACAAAAAGAATGCAGATGTAATATATACAGACTTTGCAAAAGCCTTCGACAAGTGTGACCATGGCGAAATTTAGCGCAAAAAATGCGTGCTAAAGGAATAACAAAAAGTGGGGGGTCGATGGATCTATAATTTCCTCACAAACAGAACACAAAAGAGTAGTCGTCAACGGAAAAAGTCCGGGGCAGTTTACGGTGAAAAGCTCTTTTCCAAACAAGGCAAAAGTATTTCCGCTCCCCACCCCCTTGTTCCTCATCCTATACCCCGACTAGAAAAGGGAAATTTTCAGCCACAGAAAGGGTTCTTCCTTTGAAAGATGACCCCGAACTGCATGACGTGCCCTTCCCCTTTTGCAGACACTGCAAAGCTCCAGGCAGACATAACCAAACTTTCATTTGGGCTGCAAAAAACAAATGAAATTTTCAACATGAAAATTTTTCAATTACTCAAAATTTTGGAAAAAACATGGGGAAAATTTAAATCTTCATCAGAGTAAAAAACAAATTCGGGCCACAAAATAGAGCGAAACCCCAAACCCGTAAAAGGGCCCTTTGGGGTGTCATTTTGGAAAATCTAAACCTTCAAGGACCATAACATTGTATCAATCGCATCTGCAAAAAAAAAATGACAGGAGGATAAGAAAAACCTTTCAAAACTAGGGGGCCAAGCCCATATGCCCACTTTTTCAGGTCACTTGTTCTATCTAGGAGGAATATTCCCTGCACCTAACAGCACCTTTAAGGCGGGTTAAAATTTGGGCCGACCAGAAAATGTACAGAGAACTTTCCGGCGCGCAAAAGGGAGATAAAAAAACCTAAATTTAAATTGGGGACGCTTGAGGTTCCTAAACTGTATTCCCGGGAACGCAGGGGGAGAGATACATGATTATATACACCTGGAAAATCCTAGGGGGACTATTACCGAACTTGCACCCCGAAAATCACCCACTACGAAAAAAAAAGACTTGGCAGCCCCGTGCACCTCCCCCCAATGAAAAGCAGGGGTGTCCCCTAGCACGTTAAAAAGCCCAAACAATAATGTCAGCGGCCAAAGACTTTTTTCAACTGCCCCCCAAAGCAAACAAAAAGGGGGATTACCAAAAACCCCCGGGCAGTCTTAAGCGGCACGGGACAAGCACCCAAAAGCCCATTTTCCGGATCACCGGGGCCTGTGGCTCGTATTTTTGGTTTTGCGTGCAGCCAGCAAAAAAAAAACAGCCGGGTTGATCAGGCTCTGACCACCAGGGGGCCCGGCCCTCAGACCGGGCCGCGGGGGCGTTGCCCCCCGGGAACCTCTCCAGGTAAACTCCAGGTAAACACTTTTTGAAAGAATATTAAACTCACCAGTTGACGGTAATTTGGGTGCGTACCCTGGGTTTATTTACTTTTTTAACTTTTGGGAAAAAACGAAAAATTTTTGCTAAATTTGAGCTCAATTTTAAGGGACTTTTCATTAAAACCATCCAAAAAACATCTCAATTTCTTAAAATGTCTTTCCCTTCCATAAAAAAGAGACCCGGAAAACAAATACACAATAAAAAACCATAAAGAAAATACAGTGCAAAGTCGCTTTTTTTTAATCCAAAAACACAAAGTTTTTTTTTCTTCATTATGCACTGTGTGCTGCAGGATTTTTTTTATACTGCGCACACTGACCACATAGACCCATTCTTTCATATGTAGGCCTACCAGCTTTCTCTCACTAGATTTGAGGGTGCTAGAATTTAGGCATACTAGTACGTCAAAATACCCTGGTGCGTAAGCCGTACTAGTACATCCGAAACCCTGAAAGAGTTAAAGAAGGAAATCAAAAATAAACTTTGAGAAGAGCAAGGTGACAAGAGTATCAAAAGTATAGGCAATGAGAGTTCATATATTAGATTGAAGGGAGAAGTAAATGCATTCTGATACTATTTGGGGGTGGACTTGTTGGTTGGTAAATGGATCTGAGAGATGAGGTGAACTGTAGAATTGATGAACGTAAAAAAAAAAATAAAAAAAAAAAAAATAATAAAAAAAAAAAAAAAATAAGGTGGGTGGCACATTAAGGCATCTGTGGAAACAGAACATGGCAGGGCATTCTGTAGTTTAGAGGGTCATCTGAACTGTGTCAGTACCCTTCTAGCAAATCTGACAACACAGTGACTGAATGAGTGACAGTGAAAGTGTTTTCTTCTTAAGGCTACCCTACCTCTGGGAGATGGCTGGAGTGTTAAGAAAGACAAAGACAAGAAAAAAAGAAACTTACCAAGAGTTTTACTGGAACAAAATGGAGCAGGATCTGTATATTTAAGATTCAACGCTTCAATAACTTTTCTGACTAAGCTAAAACCATTACTATGAAGGCCAGATGATGCTAGACCAAGCACAATATCTCCAGCCACAATTTCACTTCTGCGAGGTAACAAACTAGTTCTGTCAACAGCTCCAACAGTAAACCCAGCCAGGTCGTATTCTCCAGGTGAATACATGCCGGGCATCTCTGCTGTCTCACCCCCTGAAAATTATGCATAATAAGTTATAAGAGCCAAAAGTTTGGTTACACAATGACAACATACAAGATATTTTTTTTTTTTTACATTTTTTGTAGGACCAAATAATCTAAAGTTTGGATGGATGTTCTATTAAGCACTTTCTATAATGCCTATATCCGTCTTTTTTCAGGTTCCATTAAATAAACAGTACATGTTCTCTTATGAAAAAAAACACAAGTTTTATATTTGAGACAGGAAAATTTTTGTTAAATGGCAACTATTACTTACCAATGAGGGCACATCCTGCAAGGCAGCAGCCTTCTGCAACACCCTTAACAACACTGGCTGCCACTTCGACCTCGAGATGGCCAGTGGCAAAATAATCCAAAAAGAATAATGGTTGAGCACCATGTACCAAGACATCGTTGACACACATGGCCACTAGATCCTGCCCCACAGTGTTATGTATACCTGCTGCCTGGGCCACCTGACACAGAAGATTAAGATACTTGTACTATATATATGAGTTACCCTTTGCAAGTAACAGTCTTCCTGTCCCCAACAGGGCCACTACATGTGGTACTCATTAAAATTCGTTCAAATGAGCATCAGTCTGGTTCTCGAATAATTTAATGTCACATTACAGTGGACCCTCACCTAACGATATTAATTGGTACCCGAGAACGAATATCGTTAGGCGAATTTTTTAGCGTTAGCCGAGGCAAAATGTTAGAGCTAAAATGTATTGTTAGGCGAATTTAACGTTATGCGATGCGTTCGTTAGGCGAGGGTCCACTGTATTTTCTATATGTAGTGCTGATACTACAGTTTTTGAACTGTAGTATCAGCATTCCTTTAGTAAAACGGTGATGGAGTGAATGATGATGAAAGTGTTTCTTCTTTTTCAGGTCACCTTGTCTCGTGGGAAATGGCCAGTGTATTAAAAAAAAAAAAAGGCACCTGTTTTCTTTGACTCAGTAACATAATATCAAAATGAAAGCCAATCAATGAATAATTTAAAAAATATGTTCAATTTACTTCAAAAAGCCATTAATCTTTTTTTTTTTTCCTTTATGTGAAATTTTTGCACAAATTTTATTATTAATTCCCATTTACAGCCATATTTAAGGAAATATGATCTTAGTGCTGTCATGACTAGGTGCATGATTCCCGTATCATTCACCAAGTAGGTTAACACTGTACCTTCTATACATCAACGTATCTATTATCACTCTGAGAAACTGTCATGGCCTTATTCTAAAGATTTTTTTTTTTTCAACAAGTCAGCCATCTCCCACCGAGGTAGGGTGACCCAAAAAAAGAAAGAAAATCCTCAAAAAGAAAATACTTTCATCATCATTCAACACTTTCACCTCACTCACACATAATCACTGTTTTTGCAGAGGTGCTCAGAACACAACAGTTTAGAAGCATATACGTATAAAGATACACAACATATCCCTCCAAACTGCTAATATCCCGAACCCCTCCTTTAGAGTGCAGGCATTGTACTTCCCATTTCCAGGACTCAAGTCCGGCTATATAAAAATAACCGGTTTCCCTGAATCCCTTCTAAAGATACCGGTTTTAATTGCTTTTACTGGATATAAACTATGAAAAAAAAGGGGGAGGGGGTCCTACCTTCAGCTTAGTTCCAACACCATCAGTTCCAGACACTAATATAGGATCACTGTAGCCTGCTGCCTTGAGGTCAAACAATCCTCCAAATGACCCCAGACTGCCCATGACACCAGGGCAGGAAGTGGCAGCTGCTGCATCTTTAATGGCACATACCAGTGCGTCTCCAGCAGCAATATCCACACCACTGGCACGGTATGTTAGCCCACCTTGTTTCACAGTAATTCTGTATTAGGAATAAATAAGTTAAGTTACCATAAAGAAAGGAATGAATTTCAAGCATTACACATATGATCCCACAATATAAATCTGATGCTACTGTCGCATAATTAAATCTTATCCTACAAACACTGCATTATTAACTAATGCACTACTGTATAACTACTGTATAAATTCCAAGTGAACAATAAAAAGGTTAATGATCTAACCTAGCAATAGCTTTGGCAGCAATATCCTTTCTGAAGAAGGCTCCTTCAAATGTAACTTTGCTAGCTGCCACTGTAACCTTGGAGGCAGCTGCTGCAAGACTGGGATCAGTAACAGTTATCGCCAAGACACGACCTCCTGAGGTAACAAGTGTGTTGTCTTCGTGCTTTGTGCCAGCATGATACACTTGCACCCCAGGTGACTTGGACACTTCAGACAGTCCTGTGGAGAAAAATGTAATCCCATATACAATGTATTTTATGTTTTAATGCTCTCTAATAGGTTTTGTGTCTAAGGGGCTTGGATATACAGTAGATGTGTGTGTGTGTGTGTTAGATAGGAGTGAATAGAGATGAATGGTTTTTGGGACTTGATGAGCTGTTGGAGGGTGAACAGGGTAATGTTTTGTGAAGGGACTCAGGGAAACTGAAAGGAAGGGTTTGGGATATTGTCTGTTTAGAGTGACCAAACTTGCACACAAAAATCACTCCACATAAAAGCAAAAGACTCGACAGGAGATGCAACATTCCCCCGATGAAAAGCAGGGGTGCCACGAGTACACTGAGAGCCAACACAATAAGTGTCCGGGGCCCAAGACTGTTCAATTGCCTCCCAGCATACATAAGGAGGATTACCAATAGATCCCTGGCTGTCTTCAAGAAGGCACTGGATAGGCACCTAAAGTCAGTACCTGACCAACCGGGCTGTGGTTCGTACGTCAGCTTGCGTGTGGCCAGCAGTAACAGCCTGGTTGATCAGATCCTGATCCACCATGAGGCCTGATCTCAGAACGGGCTGCGATGGCATTGACCCCCAAAACCCTCTCCAGGTAAACTCCAGGTAAACATCTAAACTGTCATATCTGCACACCTTTGGCAAGACAGCGATAGTGTGAATGATGGTGAAAGTGTTTCTTTTTCAGATCACCCTGCCTCAGTGGGAGATGGCCAGCATGTTAAAAAAAGTTAATAAAAAATAGGAATTTAAAATTAATCTATTGAAGTAGTTCAGCAACACTGCAAAATTAGACACGTGCAACTCTTGGGTATCTTTGTTGAGGAAACGTTTCGCCACACAGTGGCTTCATCAGTCCATACAAAGGAGAATCGTGAAGAACAGGAGGAGAATGAGGTAATCATTCTCCTGTTCTTCACGATTCTCCTTTGTATGGACTGATGAAGCCACTGTGTGGCGAAACGTTTCCTTAATAAAGATACCCAAGAGTTGCACATCCGTCTAATTTATCAACGTGTCGGTTCTCTGAACCATTCATCTACAATACTGCAAAAACTAAAATTATGTGCAAGTATTCCAGTAAGCGTGCATGAGCGTGTTAGATAGGAGTGAATGGAGACGAATGATACGTGGGACCTGACGATCTGTTGGAGTGTGAGCAGGGTAATATTTAGTGAAGGGATTCAGGGAAACCGGTTATTTTCATATAGTCGGACTTGAGTCCTGGAAATGGGAAGTACAATGCCTGCACTTTAAAGGAGGGGTTTGGGATATTGGCAGTTTGGAGGGATATGTTGTGTATCTTTATATGTGTATGCTTCTAAACTGTTGTATTCTGAGCACCTCTGCAAAAGCAGTGATAATGTGTGAGTGTGGTGAAAGTGTTGAATGATGATGAAAGTATTTTCTTTTTGGGGATTTTCTTTCTTTTTTGGGTCACCCTGCCTCGGTGGGAGACGGCTAACTTGTTGAAAAAAAAAAAAAAGAATTCCTATACTATATAAAATACCTATATACGTAAGCAGTATTAAGTTTTCAGATCTCAAATTCGAATGCCAAATTTGGTGTTTTATTCATAAATTAGTTAAGTATCCAAATGTGTATTATTTTATTAAATTTAAATGATACAGGAAGCAAAATGAAGGAATTTAAAGATTTTTATAGAAAATACAGTAATTCCTACCTGTTATAGGTTTGCCTTTAGAATATGATCCTGGATAACCACCACTGACTAAGCAGACAGCCACACAACTTTTCGTTTCATCAAATTTAACTGGAACCTCTGCCAGCCGTCCCTCAACACATCCCTTCAATTTAAAATAAATTATATCTTAAAGATGAAATAAAAACAAAAACAATGTTTTTTGTGGTACACACTGAATATAAATTTTGAGCTTAACACATTTTGAATAGTAAACTCACCAAGATGATGCCATATAAATCAGACTGCAGAAGAGGAAGGAGAACTTGGGTTTCTGGGTCACCAAAGCGACAATTATATTCAAGAACTTTTGGTCCTGAGGATGTCATCATGAGACCTGCATATAACACACCTGGAATATAATAAATAAGATAACAGTACAGAACTTTACATTTCATCTTTTTTGGATCACCTGCCTCAGTGGGAGATGGCCAGTGTGTTAAGAAAAAAAAATAGTGCAGAACAGTGTAACTATACATTATTTGACACTACTGTGCATATTAGACTATATATTTATAACCAAGGGTGGATAGGGGGGCAATGTGGCAGATGTTGCAGGTGTATGGTGTAGGAGGTAGGTTACTGAAAGCAGTGAAGAGTTTTTACGAGGATAGTGAGGCTCAAGCTAGAGTACATAGGAAAGAGGGAAATTATTTCCCAGTAAAAGTAGGCCTTAGACAAGGATGTGTGATGTCACCGTGGTTGTTTAATATATTTATAGATGGGGTTGTAAGAGAAGTAAATGCGAGGGTCTTGGCAAGAGACGTGGAGTTAAACGATAAAGAATCACACATAAAGTGGGAGTTGTCACAGTTGCTCTTTGCTGATGACACTGTGCTCTTGGGAGATTCTGAAGAGAAGTTGCAGAGATTGGTGGATGAATTTGGTAGGGTGTGCAAAAAAAGAAAATTAAAAGTGAATACAGGAAAGAGTAAGGTTATGAGGATAACAAAAATATTAGGTGATGAAAGATTGGATATCAGATTGGAGGAGAGAGTATTGGAGGAGGTGAATGTATTCAGATATTTGGGAGTGGACGTGTCAGCGGATGGGTCTATGAAAGATGAGGTGAATCATAGAATTGATGAGGGAAAAGGGTGAGTGGTGCACTTAGGAGTCTGTGGAGACAAAGAACTTTGTCCTTGGAGGCAAAAAGGGGAATGTATGAGAGTATAGTTTTACCAACACTCTTATATGGGTGTGAAGCATGGGTGATGAATGTTGCAGCGAGGAGAAGGCTGGAGGCAGTGGAGATGTCATGTCTGAGGGCAATGTGTGGTGTGAATATAATGCAGAGAATTCGTAGTTTGGAAGTTAGGAGGAGGTGCGGGATTACCAAAACTGTTGTCCAGAGGGCTGAGGAAGGGTTGTTGAGGTGGTTCGGACATGTAGAGAGAATGGAGCAAAACAGAATGACTTCAAAAGTGTATCAGTCTGTAGTGGAAGGAAGGCGGGGTAGGGGTCGGCCTAGGAAAGGTTGGAGGGAGGGGGTAAAGGAGGTTTTGTGTGCGAGGGGCTTGGACTTCCAGCAGGCGTGCGTGAGCGTGTTTGATAGGAGTGAATGGAGACGAATGGTTTTTAATACTTGACGTGCTGTGTGTGTGTGTGTGATCGCTACTAGGTCACTCTCCCTGAGCCTTGAGCTTTATCATACCTCTGCTTAAAGCTATGTATGGATCCTGCCTCCACTACATCGCTTCCCAAACTATTCCACTTACTGACTACTCTGTGGCTGAAGAAATACTTCCTAACATCCCTGTGATTCATCTGTGTCTTCAACTTCCAACTGTGTCCCCTTGTTACTGTGTCCAATCTCTGGAACATCCTGTCTTTGTCCACCTTGTCAATTCCTCTAAGTATTTTGTATGTCGTTATCATGTCCCCCCTATCTCTCCTGTCCTCCAGTGTCGTCAGGTTGATTTCCCTTAACCTCTCCTCGTAGGACATACCTCATAGCTCTGGGACTAGTCTTGTTGCAAACCTTTGCACTTTCTCTAGTTTCTTTACGTGCTTGGCTAGGTGTGGGTTCCAAACTGGTGCCGCATACTCCAATATGGGCCTAACGTACACGGTGTACAGGGTCCTGAATGATTCCTTATTAAGATGTCGGAATGCTGTTCTGAGGTTTGCTAGGCGCCCATATGCTGCAGCAGTTATTTGGTTGATGTGCGCTTCAGGAGATGTGCCTGGTGTTATACTCACCCCAAGATCTTTTTCCTTGAGTGAGGTTTGTAGTCTCTGGCCCCCTAGACTGTACTCCGTCTACGGTCTTCTTTGCCCTTCCCCAATCTTCATGACTTTGCACTTGGTGGGATTGAACTCCAGGAGCCAATTGCTGGACCAGGTCTGCAGCCTGTCCAGATCCCTTTGTAGTTCTGCCTTGTCTTTGATCGAGTGAATTCTTCTCATCAACGTCATCTGCAAACAGGGACACCTCAGAGTCTATTCCTTCCGTCATGTCGTTCACAAATACCAGAAACAGCACTGGTCCTAGGACTGACCCCTGTGGGACCCCACTGGTCACAGGTGCCCACTCTGACACCTCGCCACGTACCATGACTCGCTGCTGTCTTCCTGACAAGTATTCCCTGATCCATTGTAGTGCCTTCCCTGTTATCCCTGCTTGGTCCTCCAGTTTTTGCACCAATCTCTTGTGTGGAACTGTGTGTGTGTGTGTTGTGTGTGTGTGTGTGTGTGTGTGGTGTGTGTGTGTGTGTGTGTGGTGTGTGTTTTTGGGGTGTGTGTGGTGTGTGTGTTTTTGGTGTGTGTGTGTGTTGTGTGTGTGTTGTGTGTGTGTGTGTGTGTGTGTGTGGTGGTGTGTGTGTGTGTGTGTGTGTGTGTTGTGTGTGGTGTGTGTGTGTGTGTGTGGGTGTGGTTAATTGTAATTGGTGTGTGTGTTGTGTGTGTTTCTCAAAAAACAATATTTGAAACCAAAAACTACTACAGTTGTACTGGGTGGGGAAGTGTGAATTGCTCATTACCTAAATTTGTTCATGATTTACCATGTAAAATGTAAGAAACCTTCTTACGGGATTCATTACCTTTGTAACTTGTGATTTTCTTCCCTTGTCCCTATTTCACCATAAAAACTTTGGGACCCCCACCCCTGGACCCATTACGTACCTCTGAAATCTGTAAATACCTTTGAACTTGTCATGATTGTGACTGACCTCCTGGGTTCATTACCTTTGTAAATTGGGGTTCATTCCCTTTGTAAATTGTGAATTCTTACCTCGTAACTTGCTCAGCTATAAATTGGAGTCCACCCCTGGACCAATTAGTACCTCTGTAACTTTTGACTACCCCCCAAGGAGGGGTAGGGGGGTGCAAATAAACATTTTAAAAACAAAAACTAATGTTGGAGTGTGAGAAAAGTAAATTTATAAAGGGGGGTTCAGGGAAACCGGCGGGGCCGGGATTGAGCCCTGGAGATGGGAATACAGTGCCTGCACTCTGAAGGGGGGGGTTTTAAATTTTTGCATTTTTAAAAATGTATGTAAAGCCCCCTTTGGCAAAGACAGTGATGGGTGAATGTGGTGAAAGTTTTTCTTTTTGGGGGGCCCCCCTGCCTTGGTGGAATGGGCCAAGTTGAAAAAAAAATAATAATAAAATTTATAACCAACACTGTTCTAGGTGTGGTTTGGTAAACAGCAACCCCCCGGGAGGTACTACCCCCTGCCAAGTGAGTGTACAATGAAGCTGTAATTGTTTTACAGAGGTAGGATTGTTTGGGTTTTTGTCTGTCTCATAAACATGCAAGTTTTCAGGTACGTCTTGCTACTTCAATTCCCACTTAGGCACACAACATAATGTACAAGATATGTTACACACACCCCCGGGGTTTTCTTCTATTTTCTTTTGTTTTGTTCTGTTTATTTCCTCTTCCCTCCTGGGGAAGGGGAACAGAATTTTCCTCCCAAACCCATGCGTGTTTAAGAGGGATAAAATCCCGGGGCGGGGCTAGTAACCCCCTTCTCCTGTACATATTAAAAAATGAAAAGGAGAAATTTTTTTTTTTTTTTTGGGCCCCCCTGCCTTTGGGGTGGATACAGCCATGTTTTGAAAAAGAAAAAACCCAACACTGTACATTTCAAACCCTTCTCCTGAAAAAATCACAAAATTTTAAAAAGGAAAAACTTTTGTTTTTTCTTTTTGGGCCACCCTGCTTTGGTGGGATATGGCCAGTTTGTTAAAAGAAGAAGAAGAATGTACATTTCACCACAGTTTGGCAATTTTTTTACATTTTTTTAAAAACATATGTAGTCTTTGAAAAAAAAAAAGATTTTCAGGAAAAACAGGGCCCGGTGTGATAACAATGGGGCAATATACAAAAGAACCAACAAAAAAATAAGGCACAAGGGCATATAGTACTACCATATATATTTCAGTTACACCCCAAAAACCCCTTTAGCAGATAGTTTCATTGTGAAGGTCAAAATACAATACCCTTTTTTTATTTTTTCTGATGGGTTTTATTTGTACCATGAAAATTTCATTTGTTTAATAAGGGGTAAGAAAAAAATGCGGGCTTTCCCCAAAGAAGGGAGATCCTTCTTTCTTCAGTCCCCAAGGTTTTTTGAATATAAAATCTTTAATTGTTTCATGTTCTTGTTGGGAGACAAAAGGCAAGGACGTAAGCCCCCATACCTCCCGTGTTTGGTCCCGATCACCATCTGAAGCCTTTTTGGTCTTGGGTGGGGGCATTACAGCTATTTTTTCCATCAGGAAGCACAATACCTAATGAAAGATCATGGGATAAAAGGAACAATGTTTAAAGCATAATTTTTTTAATTTTAAAAGTATTTGCGCACCCTTAATTTAAGGAGATTTTTTAACCATTTTAGCGCAATTGTCATGTATGTGCCTACCCCGTTTTCCCGCCATAACTTACCACACAATGGGGAAAATCTTAGGAATTGAAGACATGAGGAGGGGTTAGAAAGTACACTTAAATACTGCTTTAACACAAGTCAACGAAACGCAAACAGTACATCATTACCTTCCAGCACGATATAATGAAGATTGTGCACAAACTAAAATGGTGGGGGGGGGGGGTTTTAAAAGGAAATTTAGTGTGCAAGGGGCTTCAATTTCCCTAAAACGTGCATGAAAGCATGATAGGATGAGTGGAGGCAAGGGACAGTGCCTGTGCTCTGAAAGGGGGGGTGGGTATGTTGCGTTTTTGAAAATGTATGTAGGTGGGCCTGTGGCAAGACAGGATGGAGTGAAATGTGATGAAAGTATTTCTTCTTTTTCAGTCACGTGCCTTAGTGGGAAATGGGCCCACTGTTAAAAATAAAACAAAAATTGAGTGTGAATGTAAAGCATGCAGAGGGGGAAATATAAGGCATATTACAGAGGGGGAAAGTGAGGTGGGGTTGTGGGGTGGTGAGTGTGGTGATATGTTGTACGGGTGGTAAAGTGTGATGGCATGCTGCGAGTGATGTTGGTTGCATGTTGTAGAGGACTATGATGACTACTAAAGTGTGTTGGCAAGTATGAGAGTTAGGTAGCACATACATTTACGAGAATTTTTACCGGGAACACTTGATACTGCCTCTCCGTAGATGAAAAATTCTGTTTACGGTTTTTAAAAATTGCATAACAAGCAAAGCACTGGGAAAAACAAAAAGAGAACTAGCTCAGAGCCTTGTTCAGTTGGGGGTTCACTGGCTACCCATTGCCCCGCTTGTGTAAAGAAGTTGAGCAAATAAAGATCATATGTTAAGTTGGCATTTTTTTTTAAAAATGTTGAAAGAGGGGGGGTACTAGGGATTGGCGGAGAGGTTTTTAAAAATCCCCTTTTTTATAAAGGGAAGGGGACAAAAGAGCTGTAAAAAAAATTTTAGAGGAATTAGTTAAAAGAGTATACCAGGGAAAAATGTACGGTAGGGTTATTATGGAAAGAAATTTGAGGTAAGAAGAATGTAGGATTGCGGATGAGCAAGGAGGTTTTGAGTGGGGAGGGGATGTGTAATCAAGTGTTTTCATTGAAGCTATATTGAAAAGTATTTAGTAAAGGTGGGAAATTTTTTTTGCATTTTTGGATTTAGAAAAGGGGAATAATAGAGTGGGTAGGGGAGCAATGTGGCAGATGTTGCAAAATATATGGAAAAGTTGGGGAAGTTACTAAATGCTGTAAAGAGATTTTATGAGGATAGTAAGGCTCAGGTTAGGGTGTGTAGAAGAGAAGGAGACTACTTTCCGGTAAAAGTAGGTCTTCGACAGGGATGTGTAATGTCACCATGGTTGTTTAATATATTTATAGATGGGGTTGTAAAAGAAGTAACTGCTAGGGTGCTCGGGAGAGGGGTGGGATTAAATTATGGGGAATCAAATACAAAATGGGAATTGACACAGTTACTTTTTGCTGATGATACTGTGCTTATGGGAGATTCTAAAGAAAAATTGCAAAGGTTAGTGGATGAGTTTGGGAGAGTGTGTAAAGGTAGAAAGTTGAAAGTGAACATAGAAAAAAGTAAGGTGATGAGGGTATCAAATGATTTAGATAAAGAAAAATTGGATATCATATTGGAGAGGAGGAATATGGAAGAAGTGAATGTGTTCAGATATTTGGGAGTTGACGTGTCAGCGGATGGCTTTATGAAGGATGAGGTTAATCACAGAATTGATGAAGGAAAAAAGGTAAGTGGTGCGCTGAGGTATATGTAGAGACAAAGAACGTTGTCTAACTTATCAAAGAAGGGAATGTATAAGAGTATAGTGGTACCAACACTCTTATATGGGTGTGAAGCTTGGGTTGTAGATGCAGCAACGAGGAGACAGTTGGAGGCAGTGATGTTCTGTCTAAGCGCAATGTGTGGTGTAAATATTATGCAGAAAATTCGGAGTGTGGAAATTAGGAGAAGGTGTGGAGTTAATAAAAATATTAGTCAGAGGGCTGAAGAGGGGTTGTTGAGGGGGTTTGGTCATTTAGAGAGAATGGATCAAAGTAGAATGACATGGAAAACATATAAATCTATAGGGGAAGGAAGGCAGGGTAGGGGTCATCCTCGAAAGGGTTGGAGAGATGGGGTAAAGGAGGTTTAGTGAGCGAGGGGCTTGGACTTCCAGCAAGCAATGCGTGAGCATGTTAGATAAAAGTGAATGGAGACAATGGTTTTTGGGACCTGAACCGACTGTTGGAGTGTTGAACAGGTAATATTTAGTGAGGGATTCATCAGGTAGATGTTATTTTATATAACCGGAACTTGATTCTGGGAAATGAAGTACAATGCACTGCACTTTAAAGGAGGGTTTGGGATATTGCAGTTTGGAGGGATATGTTGTTACATATACAGTGGACCTGCCCGGTTAACGATATTTTTTCAATTCCAGAAGTTATGTTCGTGCCAGTAACTGACCGAATTTGATCCCAATAAGGAATATTGTGAAGTATAATTTTAGTCCCATTCAGACCCCCAAACATACACGTACAAAGGCACCTAACATAAAAACACTTACATTAATTGGGTCCATACGGAGGTGATTCGTTATGGCGGGGTCCACTGTATAACTTCTAAATGTTGTATTTTGAAGCACCTCTGCAAAAACAGTGATTATTGTGTTAGGTGAAAGTGTTGAATGATGATGAAAGTATTTTCTATTTTGGGGATTTTGGGCGGGTCTCTTTCTCTCTGGTCACCCTGCCTTGAGTGGGGACGGCCGACTGTTATAAAAAAAAAAAAAAAAAAAAGGTTTTCCTTAATTAACCCTCGAACGGTCCAAAGAGATCGACGTTCAATATTCGTATAGCTACAAACGTAGGAATCCAACATTTTTTTTTTACATATTTTCAATCACAAAAAAAATGTAGATAATTTTTTTTTTACCACTTTTTCAAATGTAAAACAAAAAAGATCTACATTTTTTTGTTTTTACATACTTTCAGATGTTGAAAAAACTTTAATATGTTTGGACCATTTAAGGGTGAAAGGAAGAGTCGTGTCATACCATAGAGCGACAGTCGGGGTCCCTGATGCTTCCCAGGTCCAACTCACATTTTGGTTGAAAATATCGACGAATGAATTTTGTGTTGAATGATGGAAAGTTTTTTCTATCTTTTGGGGGTCACTCTAACTCAATGGTAAAATGGTCGACATGTTAAAAAAAAAAAAAAGTAAAAAAATGTTTCCTTGGTTATAATCTTTTTTAGCAGAATTAAGCAGTGCAAATTTTGGAGTTTTTTACATCACATCTTATATGACAAATACAATAATGAAAATACTGGCATAATTTAATCAGCTGAAGACTTAACAGTATTAGCCTGAACTAGCATGTACCACATGACTAACATGGCAAGTGTACCATCGAGTGAAAAGTGAAGATAATCTCAAGCCACCCAAAAATATTTGAGTACTGTAAGGAGACAATGATTGGATAACCATTCTACTGACAGTCACCCATGGAAATACTGCATGCATAAAACAATATTCACAATCACCTCCAAATCATGTGTGTGTGACAATCATTCAGACAACTACAGAAACCTCTTCTCCTTCCTTGTAGCAGCTCCTCTACAATTATCGTGTCTTCCAGCAGTGCCAAAGCATTTACTGATAGTGTCTACAGCTTTCCATAGCAGACGCAGGAGATTCCTGCAGACCACTACACCATTCCCACTGCCAATCCTGAGGCTTTCACCACATAAAATACCCCTGACCAAGATCCTCTGGAAATTTTAAACAAATTAATGTCTGCCTCTATCAAACAACATATGACCTTTTTCTCAATGGTATCTTCGGTATGCAGCAGTTAACTATAATGTATTAGACTGTTTCCCCATATAAAGGTTCACAGTTCTCACTTTCCTTTATAAAGTCTTAGCTTGCTGAGGATCAGTGAATGTTTGAATAGCTGGCCTTGGCACTACCTTGACTCACCATAAAATCTTTAAGCCCAGGCTTTGCTGGCTTCAATCTGGGCTGCTTCTTTCGTTGGTCCAAATACCTTATTAACATACAATAAAAAATATATCACAAAAAACGTCGAGGGGTATAAACAAATAAAAATGTAATGATAGATAATAGAAGACTGACAGTCCATATTGCAAATTTTTTATCTATTTTAATGCACTGGTTGTTTCCCAACCAAAGCAAACAACCAAGGAGAACATCTACATTACTGAAGAAAATGAAAAGTTTGCAAAACAAGCTTTTATAGGGACAACGTTTCCATTAAATTAAAACAGATAAACAATGTGTATGCACACAACACATAAATCTCCGCTGAAGGAGAGGAGAGTGGAGTGAGTAAAATTGTTTGAATCTGAAGAATCACATGATCTTTGGAACTATGCAATGATGTACATCGACAATTATTTGGAATGCGCCTGGTTTCTGGTTAGCATGTTTGCTCCATTATTGTGTAACTATGCTGCTAAGAAGTTTCCTGTAAAATAATGTGTGCTGGTGGTTTGTCATTTAAGCAGAGTAGAGTTAAATGCTCAGAAAATTTCAATACTCACACTCAACTCTTTCCTCTCTTACAAGGAGTACAGTACATACTGTATGTGTAACATACAGTATATACTGTAGTTGTGTGCTTTATATCCTCTACAACAATTCAAGATCTTAAATAAACAAAATGTTGTTCCAATACAAATTTATTCTGCTAACATGCTCCTCCTCACATTGTCAGTATTAAGCCAGCTGGATCTGTCCCTACTATCCCCCCACTGCTATTTCCAGAGGGAGGAGCAAAGAATAATGTGCTGCAATGTGACCCACCAAAATGGAAATATTCCCATTCCCTCTTTTCAAAGGGCAGACCTTTTCCTAACCATCAAAGCCCTAAAGCTGAAAAGTCCAATTTTTTCTGTGTCCCCTTCAAAGTTTAATACTATTACCTTGCTCATGATAGTATCCCCAACAAGCCATCACATGGATACTTCCCCCTCCATTTCTCCAATTTGACCTCACATGTCCTACTGGATTGTTAAGCACCTACTTTCCTCAATAGCTCTTTCCATGCCTTGTTTACAACTCTCTCAAAATTTACATAAATATGATTTAAATGAAAATAGTAATCATGTGAAGGGTGCCTGCACAAGAGTTTGCCCAAAAATGAGGCTAACGATGTTTTATTTCACCTTTTTTTATATGCGAAGTAACAATGGCTTACATGACAGTAGAGATGTCAATATTGAAAGAGCAATGTGTGTGCTAATATTATGGCAGACTTTTCGGAGTTGAGAGATTAGGAAGAGTGAAAGTTACCAAAAGTATTATTAAGAAGCCTGAGGATGAAAAAAAATAGAATGAACAAGGAGGGTGAATAAATAAATGGAGTACAGGGAAGGTGGGGAAGGAGGTTGTCCCTAGGAGAAAGTCTGAGGGAGGGGAGGGGAAAGGAGGTTTGAGTGCTAGTGCTTGTTGTTGGAATATGAGTGGAGGAAAGTGGTTTTTATGAAGGGATTCAAGAAAACCAGTTAGTTGGAATCCTGGAAGGTGGGAAGTAAAAAGTGGCCTTCATTCTGAATAGGGAAGAGGATGTTGCAGTTAGGAGGGTCATCTGAACTGCGATGTGTTGTGCCCTTTCTGAGAAACAGTGACTAAGTGATAGTGAAATCAATTTCTTGTCAGGCTACACTACCTCAATAGGAGACAGCCAGTGTTAAAAAATATTACAGGTATAGCATGTATTCTTACATGACACTAAATAAAGTTAATGAATATTAATCATTTAAAATAGCATACAATGGATTATAAAGAATTTTGCTTAGTATTTAGCTTCATAAACTTAAGCCTAACCTTAATTCCTGCACAGTAAAGTGTGTGGCCAGACCACCTGCCAGAGGGTCTCTGGCCCTAAGACACCACACTGACTTTACCGATCATTGCATATCACCAACAACTGCTGGAAAACCCAATAAACATATATGCACACTACAGTAACATATCTATCACAAAGAGTTCCCATAATAGTGGTCACCGAAAATTGACCACATTCCCCAATATAAACTTTTTAACAATGCATCAGTACATTAGCAATGTTCAAGTTTTATATGCCTTACTTGTGATCCCTTGATGTTGAGGGAAATGTTGGTGACATTGGGAGTGGTGTAAGTGCCAGCATTACCGCAGGGCAACGAGGACTAGATGGAACACTGCCAGAGAGGCAACTCAGGCACAGCTAGACATGCTCACCTACCACCAGAACCCACACACCAACACCACACTCATCGAAAGTAAAAAGTAACATTGGTAACAGCAATCCTCCCAGAGGGATTAAAAAATGACCAAATTAAATGTATATGCCTGGAGTCCCTCGATCCATCATACTTCCAACACCATTACTCAGAAACAGTGATATTCACCTTGGCCACACTCAAGCTTAAAACATAAGGTAATGGGGTGTGAAAGCCATTTGACTATGCAAGTATCATCAAAGTTGAACATAACTTTATCACCCACCTAGCAAAAATACTTGATCCCTAAAACCTGATTGAGTAAACTCCCAGGTGAATATAAATACAGTATAATATATGCAGAAAGAAATACATCTGCCTCCTACAGCTGAATTTCCTTACCTCAAACACTGAGTGTACCACTAAAGATCATTGTTCTCATGCTTTCCAGGTACTTTATTATACTCTATTGTACTTGAAGAAGACCCTAGTGGACGGATTGATGTACCAATAAAGGCTTCTTGTAGTTTAGTGTCTTCTTACCACCTGTACCATTAAACACCATCTGTACCACTGACACATGTGCCACTGACACCAACTGTACCACTGACACGACCTGTACCACTAACACCAACTGTACCACTGACACATATACCACTGACACCAAATGTACCATTAACACCAACTGTACCACTGACACCACCTGTACCACTGATGTGTACCACTGACACCACCTTTACAACTAACCAACCAACGTAACCACTGACACCACCTGTACCACCAACACCAACTGCCCCACTGACACCACCTGTACCACTGACACCAACATACCACTAACACCAACCGTAACCACAAACACCAACTAACCACCCGATCACCACCTTTACCACTAACAACCAACTGTACCACTGACACCAACATGTACCACTGAACCCACTTACACAACACCACCTTACCACTAACACCCACTGTACCACTGACACCACCTGTACCACTAACACCAACTGTAGACCACTGACACCACCTGACCACTGACACCAACCTGAACCACTGACACCACCTGTACCACTACACCAACTGAGTACCACTGACACTCACCTGTACCACTGACACCCCTGATACCACTGACACCCAACTGTACCACTGACAAGCCACCTGTACCACTAACAACACCTGTACCACTCACACCAACTGTACCTTGACACCACCTGTACCACTAACACCACCTGTACCACTGACACCAACTGTACCACTGACACCACCTGTACCACTAACACCACCTGTACCACTAACACCAACTGTACCATTGACACCACCTGTACCACTGACACCACCTGTACCACTGACACCAACTGTACCACTGACACCAACTGTACCACTGACACCAACTGTACCACTGACACCACCTGTACCACAGAAAACCACCTATACTACTGAACACCACCTGTACCACTGACACCACCTGACTACTGACACCACCTGTACCGACTGACACAACCAATACTACTGACAACCACCTGTACCACTGACACCAACTGTACCACTGACAACCACCTTTACCACTGCACCTACCAGTCCCACTGACACCCACCAGTAACCACTTGACCACCACTGTACCACTTACAACCACCCATACTACTGACACCACCTTACCTACTGACAACCAACCTGTAACCACGACAACCACTAATACTACGTGACCCAACCTGACCACAGACACCAAACTGTACCACTGACACCACCTGTACCACTGACACCCAACCTATACAACTGTATAACAACCATTACCACTGACAACACCTGAACCACTGACATACCACCTGTACCACTGACACCGACCTGTAACCACTGACACCACCTGGTACCACTGACACCAACCTATACTACTGACTACCCACCTTGTACCACTGACACCTTCCCACCTGTACCACTGACAACCGACCTGTAACACTGACACCACCCTGTAACCACTGACACCACCTGTACTAACTGACACCCACCCTGTACCTACTGAAAACCAACCCTGTAAACCACTGACAACCTACCTGTACCACTGACCCCACCTGTACCACGACACCACCGTACGCACTGACACACCTGAACTACTGACACCTCACCTGTACCACTGACAACCACCTGTACCACTGACCCCACCTGTACCACTGACACCACCTGTACTACTGAAACCACCTTACTACCTGACACCCATCACCGTACCACTGACACACCTGTACCACTGACAACCAACCTGTAGCCACTGACCCACCTGTACAACTTGACACCACCTGTACCACTGACACCACCTGACCACGACACCACCTGTACTACTGACACCACCTGTACCAAGACACCACCTGGTACCACTGACACCACCTGAACCACTGGACACCACCTGTACTACTGACTCCACCTGTACTACGACACCACCTTACCACGTGACACCACCTTAACCACTGAAAAAACACCACCTGTACCACTGAACCACCCGAACTACTGACACCACCTGAACCCACTGACACCCACCTGTACTAACTGACACCGACCACCTGTACTACTACTGACAAACCACCTGTAAACTACTGATACCGGACCTCTACTACTGACACCACCTGTACTACTGACAACCACCTGTACTACTGACAAACCACCTGTACACTGGACACCACCTGTACCACTGATCACCACCTGTACCACTGACACCCCCGTGTAACCACTGAACTCCACCTGTACTACGACACCACCTGTACCACAGACACCACCTGTACCACAGACACCACCTGTACTCACACTGACACCACCTGTACTACTGACAACCACCTGTACTACTGGACAACCGAACCTGTACCACTGCAACCAGAGGGGGGGGGGGGGGGGGGGGGGGGGGGGGGGGGGGGGGGCCGCCACCCTGTACCACTAACACCCAACCTGTACTACTGACACCACCTGTACTACTGACATCCCCCACCTGTACCAGCTAACACCGGGGACCTTACTACGACACCACCTGTAACTACTCAGACATCCACCGTACTACTGACACCACCTGTACCACTGACACCACCTGTACCACTGACACCACCTTACCACTGGACACCACCTGTACTAACTGACACCACCTGTACTACTGACATCCACCTGTACCACTGACACCACCTGTACTACTGACACCACCTGTACAACTGTATGTGCACCACCTGTACCACTACACCACCTGTAATACTGACACCACCTGTACTACAGACACCACCTGTACTACTGACCACCACTAACTACTGGACACCGACCCTGTATCTCCTGAACACCACCTGTACTACTGAACACCACCTGTACCACTGACTCCACCTGTACTACTGACACCACTGTACTACGGACACCACCTTAATACTGCTGACACACCTGTACCACTGACACCACCTGTACTACTGACAACCACCTGTACTACTGACACCACCTGTACAACTGACACCGACCTGTACTAATGACAACCGACCGTGTACTACTTGACACCAACCTTTACCACTGACCCACCTGTACCACTGACAACTCACCTGTACCTATTACTGACACCAGCTGTACATACTGACAACCACCTGTACTACTGACACCCACCTGTACTACTGACCACCGACCTGTACTACTGACACCACCGTGTACTACTGACACACCTACCTGTACTACTGACACCACTGTACTCAGACACCACCTGTACCACTGACACCACCTTGATCCTACTGACAAACCAACTGTACGCACTGACACACACCGTACCACTGACACCACCTTACTATACTGGACACCGACCTGTACTACTGAATCCCACCACCTGTACTCTGACACCCACCTGTACTACTGACACCACTCTGTATACTGACTACCACCTGTAACCACAGACAACCACCTGTACTCTGACACACCTGTACTACTGACACCACCGGTACCACTGACACCGACCTGTACCACTGAACACCACCCTGTAAACTACTGACTTCCACCTGTATACTGACAACCACCTGTACCACTGACACCACCTATACTACTGACACCACCTGTACCACTGACAACCACCGTAACCACTGTCACCACCTGTACTACTTACACCACCTGTAGCTACTGACACCACTGTACTACTTACTGACAAACCGACCTGTACCACTGACACCACCTGAACGAACTGACAACCACCTGTACCACTGACACCCGACCTTTACCCACTGACACCACCTGTACTACTGACACCTACCTGTACAACTGACACCACCTGTACTACTGACACCACCTGTACTACTACACCACCTGTACTACTGACACCACCTGTACCACTGACACCACCTGTACTACTGACACCACTGTACTACGGTGACACCACCGGTACCACTGCACCACCTGTAACCACTGACAACGCACACTGTACTACTGACACCACCTGTACTACTGACACCACCTGTAACCACTAGACACCACCTATACTACAGACGCACCACATCCTGTACCAATTTACACGCCCACCGTACCACTGCACCCACCTGTAACTACTGACACCACCTGAACTACTGACACCAACCTGAACCACTGACACCCACCTGTACCACTACACCACCTGAACACTGACACCACCTGTACTACTGACACCACCTAGTACCACTGACACCACCTGTACCACTGACACACCTGTCCACTGACACCACCTGTACCACTGACACCACCTGAAAACTACTGACACCTACCTTACCCTGACACCACCTGTACCACTGACACACCAACACCTGTACCACTGACACTATCCTGTACTACTGAACACCCACCGTGTAACCACTGACGGACCACCTGTACTACTGAAACCAGCTGTACTACGACACCACACTGTACCACTGACACCACCTGTACCACTCACACCACCTTACCACTGACACCACCTGTACCACTGGACCCACCTGTACTACTTGACACCACCTGTACCACTGACACACCTGTACCACTGACACACCTGTATCCACTGACACCACCTGTACCACTGACACCACCGTACTACTGACACCACTGTACCACTGACACCACCTGTACCACTGACTCCAACCTGTACTACTGACACCACTTTACTACTGACACCACCTGTATCCACTGACAACCACCTGAAACTAACTGAACAACCAGCTGTACTACTGACACCACCTGTTATCCACTGACACACTGTACCACTGACACCACCTGTAACCACTGGACACACCTGTACTACTGACAGACCACCCTGTACCACACTGACAACCACCTGTACTACTGACACCCACCTGTAACCACTGACACCACCTGTACACTGGACACCACCTGTACCACTGCACCCACCTGTACTAACTGACACCAACTGTAACCCACTTGACACCACCTTACTACTGACACCACTGTACCACGAGACACCACCTTGTACCACTGACACCACCTATACTACTAAAACTGACACACCTGTACTACTGCCACCACCTGTACTAATACTGACAAAACCACCTGTACCACTGGACAACCACCTGCTACCACGACACACCTGTACCACTGACACCACCTGTACTACTGACAACCCACCTGTACTACTGACAATCCACCTGTACTACTGACACCACCTGTACTACTGACACCACCTGTACTACTGACACCACCTGTACTACTGACACCACCTGTACCACTGACACCACCTGTACCACTGACACCACCTGTACCACTGACACCACCTATACTACTGACACCACCTGTACTACAGTCACCACCTGTTACTACTGACACACCTGTACCACTGACACCACCTGTACTACTTACACCACCTGTAGCCACTGACACCACCCCCTGTACCACCTGACACCACCTGTACCATCTGACAACCACCTGTACTACAGACACCACCTTAACCACTGACACCACCTGTACTACTGAACACCGATCTGCCGTCTACAACCCCGCACATTTTTTCTTAGCTAAATTGTGTTATTTTGGAAAATATTATTAAAAATATATTTAGTCTTAAGAGGTGCATCATACCAGGGCCAATAAACGGTTAATATTGCAGCTCCTGGCCCATCGACGGGAGCTAACGTAAAGAGATTTAATTGTATGTAAAGAAAGGCTAGTTAGTCCTACAGCTTAACCGCTGGCGAGTAAGGTTACACTAGTTTTGAGTACATATATTAAGATAACAGGAACACGCATAAGTACAATTATTATATATAGTAACATGTGTATATTACCAGGATAACCCCAAAAATCAAGTGACTTATTTCCATTAAATCTGCATAATATAAACCAGTGTTCATGACAAATTAAACCTAATATTAACTTTTTTTTGGTTTAAAATGATGGTAATGTAACTATAATCAAGTTTTATAAAACATGACCGTTAAGGGTACTTAATAGTAGAAAAAACTGACAACGCAAATATTTTATAATTTACGACGAGTGCTAAACCTTAGGGGTCATATAGCACCTAGGAAATATAAATTTAAAAATTCCCAGGTTTTCTTGTTATGTAGTGTATTTAAGTAAAAAAAAAATATAAAAATAAAATATCAGTTTTGATCCCAGGGATGGCACTGTAGGTTGCTCCAGGTCATTGATCAAAGCACGCTAATCAAACTTACCTTGAATCAATAGGATGATATATAAGACCCGTCCATTAACTATTCTTGGCTGAAACAAGCAAAGGTTTATGATGATTTCCTATATCACAACCAATGTAAACCCGCATGGTGAGACAGCTAAGAAGGTTTAAGAGAAGAAGGAGAGGCCAAGCGCCAGCAGCAGCTTGGCTCTGGGAACACCCACTGACTATCCACCATCTACCACACCGCCTCGCATGTATCTCCATTATTCTTAATTAATATTGAATTTCACGCAGTTATAATGTCTTGAAATGTTCTCTGGAACTTACCTTTGTTGTCCGACTGGCGGTTATTACACTAGTACCGTTATTTATTTAATAAAAGTTTGTAAAACACTGAGGGAAAAATAAGGTTGGAAACAGGTGGTGTCAATCACATGGCTGGGCAGTGTTGTTCCTCCCTGGAGACACACCTGCTGACACTAGTGCTACACACCTGCTGACACATGGCTGGGCAGTGTTGTATCCTCCGTGAGACACACCGCTGACACTAGTGTAACACACCTGCTGACACATGACTGGGCAGTGTTGTTCCTCCCTGGAGACACACCTGCTGACACTAGTGCTACACACCTGCTGACACATGACTGGGCAGTGTTGTTCCTCCCTGGAGACACACCTGCTGACACTAGTGCTACACACACCTGCTCGACACATGACTGGGCAGTGTTGTTTCCTACCCTGGAGACACACCTGCTCTGACCAAACATAGTCACAACACCTGCTGACTGCATGATGGGCAGTGTATGGTTCCTCCCTGGAGACACACCTGCTGACACAGTGCTACACACCTGCTGACACAGACTGGGGCAGTGTTGTTCCTCCCTGGAGACACACCTGCTGACACATGGCTGGGCATGTTGTTCCCCCTGGAGAACACACCTGCTGACACTAGTGCTAACACACCTGCTGACACACAGAATGGCTGGCAGTGTTGTTCCTCTCTTGAGACACACCTGCTGACACTAGTGCTAAACAACACCTGCTTGACACATGGTGGGCAGTGTTGTTCCTCCCCTGAGACACCCCTGCTGACAACTAGTGCTACACACCTGCTGACACATGGCTGGGCAGTGATTGTACCTCCGATGGAGACACAACCTGCTGACACTATTCTACGACACCTCTGACACATGGCTTGGGCCTGTTGTTCCTCCCTGGAGACACCTGCTGACACTCAGTGCTACACAAACCTCTGACACATGGCTGGGCAGTGTTGTTCCTCCCTGAAGCCACACCTTGCTGACACTAGAGCTACAACACTGTCTGACAATGGCAGGGCAGTGTTTGTACCTCTCCTCCGTGGAGACACACCTGCTGACACTAGTGGGGCAACACACCTGCTGACACATGGCTGGGCAGTGTTGTTCTCTCCCTAGGAGACACACCTGCTGACACTAGTGCCTAACACACCCTGCCTGACACATGGCAGGGCAGTGTTTTCCTTTCGGAGACACACCTGTCTGACACTAGTGCTACACACCTGCTGACACATGGATGGGCAGTGTTGTTCCTACCCTGGAGACACCCTGCTGACACTAGTGCTACACACCTGCTGACACATGGCTGGGCAGTGTTGTTCCCTCCCAGGGACACACCTACTGACACTAAGTGCTACACACCTGCTGACACATGGCAGGGCAGTGTTGTTCCTCCCTGGAAACACACCTGCTGACACTAGTGCTTTACCACCTGCTGACACATGGCTGGGCAGTGTTGTTCTCCTCCCTGGAGACACCCTGCTGACACTAGTGCCACACACCTACTGCACATGGCTGGGCATTGTTGTTCCTCCCTGGAGACACACCTGCTAGACACGGATATTGCTACACACACCTTCGGAACACATGCCTGGGCAGTGTTGTTCCTCCTGTTAGACACACCTGATGACACTATGCAACACACCTGCTGACACAGCCTGGGCAGTGTTTGTTCCTCCTGGAGACCACCACCTGCTGACACATGGCTGGGCAGTGTTGTTCCTCCCTGGAGACACACCTGCTGACACATGGCTGGGCAGTGTTGTTCCTCCCTGGAGACACACCATGCTGACACATGCTGGGCCATTGTTGTTCCTTCTCTGGAGACACACCTGCTGACACATGCTGGGCATTGTTTTGTTTCCACCCTGGAGACACACCTGCTGACACTTGTGCAGGGCAGTGTTGTTCCTCTCTGGAGACACACCTGCTGACCCATGGCTGGGCATGTTGTCCCTACCCTGAGAAGCTACCACCTGCTGACACATGGCTGGGCAGTGTTGTTCCTCCCTGGAGACACCTGCTGACACATGGCTGGGCAGTGTTGTTCCTCTCTGGAGACACACCTGCTGACACATGGCTGGGCAGTGTTGTCCTTTCCTCCCTGGAGAACTCACCTGTTGACACTAGTGCGACACACCTGGCTGACAACATGACTGGGCAGTGTTGTTCCTTCCCAGAGACACAACCTGCTGACACTAGTGCTACACACCTGCTGACACATGGCTGGGCAGTGTTGTTCCTCCCTGGAGACACACCTGCTGACACTAGTGCTACACACCTGCCTACATGGCCTGGCAATTTGTTCCTTCCAGGAGACACACCTGCTGACACTAGTGCTACTCACCGCTGACACATGGCTGGGCAGTGTTTGTTCCTCCCAGGAACACACAGCTGAACACGAAATAGAGCGAAACACCACGTCAAAGACCTGGGAGTGATTATTCGGAGGATCTCACCTTCAAGGACCATAATATTGTATCAATCGCATCTGCTAAAAAATGACAGGATGGATAATGAGACCTTCAAAACTAGGGAGGCCAAGCCGCATGAGACACTCTCAGGTCACTTGTCTATCTAGGCTGGAATATGCTGCACTCTAACAGCAACCTTTCAGGCAGGTGAAATTGCCGTGACCTAGAAAATGTACAGAGAACTTTCACGTCGCGCATAACGTAGATAAAACACACACCTCAATTACTGGGAGCAGCTTGAGGATCTAAACCGTAATTCCCTGGAACGCAGGAGGGCGAGATACATGATTATATACACCTGGAAAATTCCTAGAGGGACTAGTAACGAACTTGCACACGAAAATCACGCAACTACTACGAAAGCAAAAGACTTTGCAGACCGATCACCCATCCCCCAATGAAAAAGCAGGGGTGGTCACTAGCACGTTAAGAGAACCATAACAAATAAGTGGCAGGCCCGAGACTGTTTCAACTGCTCCAGCACACAAAAAGGGGTTTACCAAAAGACCCCTGCAGTCTTCAAGCTGGCACTTGACAAGCACCTAAAAGTCACTTTTACCTGATCAGGCCGGGCTGTGGCTCGTACGTTGGTTTTGCGTGCAGCCACAGCAACAGCCTGGGTTGATCAGGCGGCTGTCCACCAGAGGCCTGGGTCACAGACCGGCCGCGGGGCGTTGAACCCCCGAAACTCTCCTCCAGGTAAACTTCCAGGTAAAAACTAGTGTCTACACACCTGCTGACACTAGTGCTACAACACCTGCTGACACTAGTGCTTAGCACACCTGCTGACAATGCTGGGCAGTGTTTGTTCCTCTCCCTGGAGACACACCTGCTGACACTATGCTACACACCCTCGACACTAGTGCTACAACACACCTGCTGACCACATGCGGGCAGTGTTGTTTCCTCCGTGGAGAACACCACCGCAGACACTTTAGTGCTATCACACCTGCTGACACAATGAATGGCTGGGCATTGTTGTTCCTCCCTGGAGACGACACCCTACAACTAGTTCTACACCTGCTGACACATGGTCCTGGGCAGTGTTGTTCCTCCTGGAGACACCCTGCTGACACTAGTGCTACACACCTGCTGACACATATGGCTGGGCAGTGTTGTTCCTTCCCTGAGACACACCCTGCTGACACTTGTGCTACACACCTGCGACACAAGGCTGGGCAGTGTTGTTTCCTCCCTTGGAGACACACCGTGCTGACACTAGTGCAACACAACCTGCTGACACATGGCTGGCAGTGTTGTTCCTCCCTGGAGACACACCTGCTGACACTAGTGCTAACACCTGCTACACATGGCTGGGCAGTGTTGTTCACTCCGTGGAGACACACCTGCTGAAACTAGTGCTACACACATGCTGACACATGGCGGGCAGTGTGTTCCTCCCTGGAGACACACTGCTGACACCTGGGACAGGTTGCAACTATGCCACCCTTTAGAAAATGCCATGCCCATATGAACAACAGAAATGCAAACTCCCCTTCCTGTAACTTTTTCAACCCTGGAAATGTGTACCTTTTCAGTACAGGAAAAACGTGCTATAACTTAAATTGCCAGGCATACATCAAAAGGGGGACAAAAAATAAAAAACATGGGCCAGGGGAAAACCGGGTAGCCACACCCTCAAGGGGAGGGTTTTTTAGTCCCAGGAAAAAAAAAAAACGGGGGAAAGGGCAAAAAAGTACCCCAAAACCATCTTTCCCTGGAGGGAACCCCAATCAGGGCCTCCACTCCAAACCACGTACAGATACAATGCCAAAAAAAAAATCCCCCCCCCCCATCCCAAAAATCCCACCGTCCGATAACTTCTTTTTGCAAAAAACAGGGTCTAAACCCCAAAAAAACACAAAATACCTTTCACCCGGGGGACTGTTTGCGGGGCAAAGGCAATGTTCGCGGCTTTCACTGAGACCCACAAAAAGGACCCTTTGGGGACAACGAATATGGATCCCAGGTTACAACCTATACAGATGTACGAGTGAACAGGCAAAAGGGGGGGGGGTTTGGGCCTGTCTTTGCGAGCTTTTGTTTGCACAGAATGCTTAATCCTCAAATGACGTGGGGAAGTTTTAGCAGTAAAAGGTCGAGAACCCCAAACCTAGTCATTGTGGTAGTCACAACCTCCGGATGCAACATCCCAGAAATTCCAGGAACAGCGTTAAAAATTGACCACTGTCGGAAAATTTTCCAGCTCCTCACCCAACATTTTGCTCCTGGGGATTTCAATTTTAAAGGCACCTAAATGGAGGAATATAGAAAATAATTTTGTTGCATAATAACACCGGGAGGAGCTTGATAAAAAAACTCCACTCACACGACTTTTAAATCCTGCACAAAATTTCAACTTAAACCACAAAAAATAGAGCCTACAGACTGGAGAAAACATACCTCATCTTCACTAACAAGAATCTATAAAAATGTACCATATAAAAAAACAATATCTCAATCACAACATAATTGGGGTTTCGACATGTATGCGTGGACCCCCAGCCCGACAAAATGAGACTATCACGGGGGAGCATTCCCAATTCAACTTCAATAACAAAAACATAAAGTGGGACCAAGTAAACCAAGTCCTAACCGATAAATTGGGGAAAGATAACAAGAACACAGACCCAAACTTATGCTAGAACGAAAACTGGGTGGCACTCGATGTATCAAAAGGGCTTTTTCCTCTAAAAAAAAGGGGAGGAGTAGATGAAAAAATAGAAAGAGACAGGCGCCCCTTTCCCCGGGGGCGAGGGAAAAGAATAACAAGGGGCAAAAAAGAGGTAATATATCAAAAATGCGCGGGGAGAAACTGGTCAGAGAAATAGAAAGCATCGAACTTAAGCAAAAAGAACCCTTTTAGGGGGCGGGGAATGCGGGAAAACAAAAGCCATAAATAAATCGAAAAAAACCCCCAAAGTATTTTTTCTCCTATGCCAAAATCAAATCGAAACAACGCCCCAGTATTGGGCCCCTATTAAACAAGAGGGCCCTACCAGATGACAGCAAGAAATGGTAGTACTAAATCCCAATATGACTAGTTTTTAGAAAGCCGCTACCAGACTGGAGTCGAAATCAAAATGAATTTTTTATGAGAGAGCCAAAAAATTTGATTAACCAAGCCTATCCGATTTTTCCTGACGCCAAATGACTTCGAACAGGCGATAAATGCATGCCCAGCAATCTGCCCCAGGGCCAGACTCATGGAACCTTGTTCATCGAACTGCAAGAAGCCCCTATCACGAGCCTTTTCCATCCTATGGAGGGAGCAGGACCGGGGGTCCCCTCAGTTACAAAAAACAACAGACATACCCCCACCCACAAGGGGCAGTAAAGCAAAAGCAAAGAACCGACCAAAAGCATAACATCCCCAAACATAAAATCTTGAAAGGGTCCTAAGAAGCAAGATCACCACCCATCTAGAACCCATCATTAAAACAACCCAGGGCAACATGGGTTTAGAACAGGTCGCTCCTTCGTTCAACTACTGGACACTACGAAAGGTCCTAAATGCCTAAAGGGCCCAAAAAAAATGCAGATGTAATATATACGACTTTGCAAAAGCCTTCGACAAGGGACCATGGCGTAATAGCACACAAAAAGCGCTAAAGGAAAAACAGGAAAAATCGGCGTGGGTCTAAATTTCCCACTAACAAAACAAGAGTAGTCGTCAAAGAGTAAATCCGGGGACTACGGGAAAAGCTCTGTTCCCAAAAAGGGACGTATAGCTCCCAACTTTTCCTCATCCTCTATCGACATAGACAAGGATGTCACCACAGCACCCTGTCTTCCTTTTCAGATGACACCCAATCTCCCGACAGTGTCTTCCATTTCAGACACTGAAGGCTTCAGGGGGACAACAACAAAACTTTCAGTGGGGTGCGAAAACAAATGAATTCAAAGATGAGAAATTTTAATTACTCAGATATGGTAAACATGAGGAAATTTAAAACTTCATCAGAGTACAAAAAAAAATTCTGGGCCCCAAAAAGAGCGAAAAACCAACGTCAAAGCCCGGGATGATTATGGGCGGGGATCCACCTTAAGACCATAACATTTTTCAATCGCATCGCTAAAAAATGACAGGATGGATAAAGAAACCTTTTAAAACTAGGGAGGCCCAACCCATGATGACACTCTTTAGGGCACTTTTTCTATCTAGGCTGGAATATTGCTGCACTCTAACAGCACCTTTTAAGCAGGTGAAATTGCCGACATAGAAAATGTACAAGAACTTTCAGGCGCGCATAACGGAGATAAAAAACCTCAATTACGGGAGCGCTTGAGGTTTTCTAAACCTGTATTCCCCGAAAGCAGGGGGGGAGATACATGATTTTATACACCTGGGAAAACCTAGAGGGACTATACCCAACTTGCAACGAAAATCACTCACTTCGAAAGCAAAAGACTTGGCGACGATGCACCATCCCCCCAATGAAAAAACGGGGTGTCATAGCACTTTTTGAGACCATACAAAAATTTTCAGGGGCCCGACTGTTCAACGCCTCCCCGCAAAATAAGGGGGATTCCCCAAAAGACCCTTTGGGAGTCTTCAAGTGGCACTGGAAAGCACCTAAAATCTTCCTGATCAGCCGGCTGTGGGTCGACTTGGCTTGCGTGCAGCCAGCAGAACAGCCTGGTTGACAGGCGCGATCCCCAGGAGCCTGGGCACAGACCGGGGCCCCGGGGGGGTTTGACCCCCGAAAATCCTCCAGGTAAACTCCAGGTAAACACACCTGCTGAACATGGTGGGGAGTGTTTTCCCCCTGGGGACACACCTGCTGACACAGTGCCACACCTGCGACACATGGGTGGGCAGTGTTTTTCCTCCCTGGAGACACACCTGCTGACCTTGTGCTACACACCGGGGGACACATGGCGGGCAGTGGGTTCCCCCCGGAGACAGACCTGCTGACACTAGTGGGGGGTACACACCGGGTACCCATGGCGGGCGTGGTGTTCCCCCGGAGACACACCTGCTGCATAGTGCTCACACCCGCTACACTATTTCCCACACCCCGCTGCACATGGCTGGGCACTGTTTTTCCTCCCTGGAGACACACCTGCTGACACTATGCTACGCACCTGCTACACTAGTCTTACACCCGCTGACACTATGCTACCACCTCTGAACTGGCTGGGTATGTTGTTCCCTTTCCCGGAGACCATCGCTGCACTATGCTCCACCGTGACATAGTGCTACCACCGCGACACTAGTACACACACCCGCGACACATAATGGGCAGTGTTTTTCGTCCCGGGGAAAACACCTGCTGACACTAGTGCTACACACCTGCTGACACATGGCTGGGCAGGATGTTCCCCCCTGGAGATACACCTGCCACTATGCTACTCCCTGATGACACGTAGCTTGGCAGTGTTGTTCCCCCAGGGGTGCCCTCTGCACTATGCTACACACCTGCTGACACAAGCCTGGGGATTGTTTTTTCTTCCCTGGAACACAG
>NC_069405.1:16332174-16353166 GCF_026875155.1 Cherax quadricarinatus | reverse complement strand
TAACTCACTACATTTTGTGACTGGGTGTGGGAAGTGTGAATTGCTCATTACACATAATTTTTTTCATGATTGTAGCCATGTATAAATGTAATTTAACCATTCTTACAGGATTCTTTACCTTTGTAACTTGTGAGTTCATTACCTTGTACCTAGTTCAGCCATCACAACTTTGGGAGCCCAGTCCCTGGACCCATTACGTACCTCTGTAATCTGTAAATACCTTTGTAACTTGTCATGATTGTGACTAGACCTACCTGGAGTTCATTACCTTTGTAAATTGTGAGTTCATTACCTTTGTAAATTGTGAATTCATTACCTCTGTAACTTGCTCAGCTATCAAAACTTTGGAGTCCAGTCCCTGGACCAATTATGTACCTCTGTAATCTTTTGACTACCGCCCACAGGATGGGTATGGGGTGCATAATAAACATATTAAGCTAAACTAACTGTTGGAGTGTGAGCAAAGTAACATTTATGAAGGGGTTCAGGGAAACCGGCAGGCCGGACTTGAGTCCTGGAGATGGGAAGTACAGTGCCTGCACTCTGAAGGAGGGGTGTTAATGTTGCAGTTTAAAAACTGTAGTGTAAAGCACCCTTCTGGCAAGACAGTGATGGAGTGAATGATGGTGAAAGTTTTTCTTTTTCGGGCCACCCTGCCTTGGTGGGAATCGGCCAGTGTGATAATAAAATAATAATAATAATTTATAACCAACACTGTTCTAGGTAGTAGGTTGGTAAACAGCAACCACCCAGGGAGGTACTACCGTCCTGCCAAGTGAGTGTACAATGAGAGCCTGTAATTGTTTTACATGATGGTAGGATTGCTGGTGTCTTTTGTCTGTCTCATAAACATGCAAGATTTCAGGTACGTCTTGCTACTTCTACTTGCACTTAGGTCACACTACACATACATGTACAAGCATATGTATACACACACCCCTCTGGGTTTTCTTCTATTTTCTTTCTAGTTCTTGTTCATGTTTATTTCCTCTTACCTCCATGGGGAAGTGGAACAGAATTCTTCCTCCCTAAGCCATGCGTGTTGTAAGAGGTGACTAAAATGCCGGGAGCAAGGGGCTAGTAACCCCTTCTCCTGTACATATTACTAAATGTAAAAGGAGAAACTTTTTTTTTTTTTTTGGGCCACCCTGCCTTGGTGGGATACAGCCAGTGTGTTGAAAGAAGAAAGAACCAACACTGTACATTTCAAACCCTTCTCCTGTAAAAATCACTAAATTTAAAAAGAGAAACTTTTGTTTTTCTTTTTGGGCCACCCTGCTTTGGTGGGATATGGCCAGTTTGTTGAAAGAAGAAGAAGAATGTACATTTCACCACAGTTATGTGCAATTTTTATACATTTAAATGACATATGTAGTCTTTGAAAAAAGATAGATATTTCAGGAAGAACAGGCCAGGTGTGATAAACAATGGTCAATGATACAAATGAACCAACAAAGAAAATAAAGGCAGCAAGAGGCATATAGTACTACCATATATATTTCAGCCTTACACCAAAGCCTCTTCAGCAGATAGTTTCATTGTGAAGGTCAAATATACAATACCTTCTGTTATATTTTTTCTAGATGGGTTCATTTGTACCAGTGAAAATTATCATATGTTTAATAAGGGCTAAGAAAGAATGCGGACTTACCAATGAAGGGAGATCCTTCTTTCTTCAGTCCGTCAATGGTTTTCTGAAGTATAATATCTTTAATTGTTTCATGTTCTTGTTGGGAGACAAAAGAGCAAGGACAGTAAGCCCCCATACCTCCAGTGTTTGGTCCCTGATCACCATCATGAAGTCGCTTATGGTCTTGGGCTGGAGGCATTACAGCTATTGTATTTCCATCAGTGAAGCACAATACCTAATGAAAGATCATGGCATAAAAGGAACAATGTTCTAAAGCATAATTTTTACATTTTAAATGTATTAGACGCACCCTTAATTTAAGGAGATTTTATAACCATTTTAGCGCATATTGTCATGTATGTGCCTACCACAGTTACTGCCATAACATTACCACACAACTGGGGACATCATATAGTGAATGTGAGAGACAGTGAGGAGGAGTTAGAAAGTACACTTAGAATACTGCATTTAACAGCAATGTCAACAGTAAACGCACAACAGTACATCATTACCTTCTCATGCACAGATCATAATGAAGTATTGGTGCACACAACTAAGATGTGTGGGGGGGGGGTAAAGGAAGTTTAGTGTGCAGAGGGGCTTCAACTTCCATAAAGCGTGCATGAATGCATTAGATAGGAGTGAGTGGAGGCAAGGTACAGTGCCTGTGCTCTGAAGGAGGGGTGGAGATATGTTGCAGTTTTTGAACTGTAGTGTAGGTGGGCCTGTGGCAAGACAGTGATGGAGTGAATGATGATGAAAGTATTTCTTCTTTTTTCAGGTCACGCTGCCTTAGTGGGAAATGGCCGACGTGTTAATAATAAAACAAAAATTGAGATGTGAAGTGTAATGACATGCAGAGGGTGAAGTATAATGGCATATTACAGAGGGGCAAAGTGAGGTGGTATGTTGTAGAGGGTGGTGAAGTGTGGTGATATGTTGTACAGGGTGGTAAAGTGTGATGGCATGCTGCAGAGTGATGTATGGTTGCATGTTGTAGAGGACATATGATGACTACTAAAGTGTGTTGGCAAGTATGAGAGTTATGGTAGCACATACATTGACGAGACATTTCTACCGGTAACACTTGATACTGCCTCTCCTGTAGATGAAAAATTGCTGTATTACGGTTTATGTAAATATCTGCATAACAAGCAGAAGCACTGTGGAACAACAAAATGAGAACTAGCTCAGAGCCTATGTTCATGTTGGGTGTTCACTGTGCTACCCATTGCCCAGCTTGTGTAAATGAAGTCTGAGCAAATAAAGCATCATATGTTATATGTTGGCATTTTTGTTTAATAAATGTATGAAAGAGGGGAAGGTACCTAGGGATTGGCGGAGAGCGTGTATAATCCCTTTATATAAAGGGAAGGGGGACAAAAGAGACTGTAAAAATTATAGAGGAATTAGTTAACTGAGTATACCAGGAAAAGTGTACGGTAGGGTTATTATTGAAAGAATTAGAGGTAAGACAGAATGTAGGATTGCGGATGAGCAAGGAGGTTTTAGAGTGGGTAGGGGATGTGTAGATCAAGTGTTTACATTTAAGCATATAATGTGAACAGTATTTAGATAAAGGTAGGGAAATTTTTATTGCATTAGGATTTAAAAAAGGCATATAATAGAGTGGATGGGGAGCAATGTGGCAGATGTTGCAAGTATATGGAATAGGTGGTAAGTTACTAAATGCTGTAAAGAGATTTTATGAGGATAGTAAGGCTCAGGTTAGGGTGTGTAGAAGAGAAGGAGACACTTTCCGGTAAAAGTAGGTCTTTTGACAGGGATGGGGTAATGTCACCATGGTTGTTTAATATATTTATAGATGGGGTTGTAAAAAAAAGTAACTGCTAGGGTGCTCGGGAGAGGGGGGGATTAAATTATGGGGAATCAAATACAAAATGGGAATTGACACGTTACTTTTTGCTGATGATACTGTTCTTATGGGGGATTCTAAAAAAAAAATTGCAAAGGTTAGTGGATGAGTTTTGGGAGAGTGTGTAAAGGTAGAAAGTTGAAAGTGAACATAGAAAAAAGTAAGGTGATGAGGGTATCAAATGATTTAGATAAAGAAAAATTGGATATCATATTGGGAGGGGGAGGGAAAAGGAAGAAGTGAATGTGTTCAGAATATTTGGGAGTTGACGTGTCAGCGGATGGCTTTATGAAGGATGAGGTTAATCACAGAATTGATGAAGGAAAAAAAGGGAAGTGGTGCGCTGAGGTATATGTGGAACAAAGAACGTTGTCTAACTTATCAAAGAAGGGAATGTATAAGAGTATAGTTGGGACCAACACTCTTATATGGGTGTGAAGCTTGGGTTGTAGATGCAGCAACGAGAGACAGTTTGGAGGCATGAAAGTTCTGTCTAAGCGCAATGTGTGGTTAAATATTATGCAGAAAATTTTGGAGTGTGGAAATTAGGAGAAGGGTGGAGTTAATAAAAATATTAGTCAGAGGGCTGAAGAGGGGTTGTTGAGGGGGTTTGGTCATTTAGAGAGAATGGATCAAAGTAGAATGACATGGAAAACATATAAATCTATAGGGGAAGGAAGGCAGGGTAGGGGTCATCCTCGAAAGGGTTGGAGAGATGGGGTAAAGGAGGTTTAGTGAGCGAGGGGCTTGGACTTCCAGCAAGCATGCGTGAGCATGTTAGATAGAAGTGAATGGAGACAAATGGTTTTTGGGACCTGACGAGCTGTTGGAGTGTGAACAGGGTAATATTTAGTGAGGAGATTCAGGGAGATGGTTATTTTTATATAACCGGACTTGAGTTCTGGAAATGGGAAGTACAATGCCTGCACTTTAAAGGAGGGGTTTGGGATATTGGCAGTTTGGAGGGATATGTTGTGTACATATACAGTGGACCCCCGGTTAACGATATTTTTTCAATCCAGAAGTATGTTCAGGTGCCAGTACTGACCGAATTTGTTCCCATAAGGAATATTGTGAAGTAGATTAGTCCATTTCAGACCCCCAAACATACACGTACAAAGGCACTTACATAAATACACTTACATAATTGGTCGCATTCGGAGGTGATCGTTATGCGGGGGTCCACTATATACTTCTAAATTGTTGTATTTTGAGCACCTCTGCAAAAACAGTGATTATGTGTGAGGTGAAAGTGTTGAATGATGATGAAAGTATTTTCTTTTTGGGGATTTTCTTTCTTTCTGGGTCACCCTGCCTTGGTGGGAGACGGCCGACTTGTTATAAAAAAAAAAAAAAAAAAAAGTTTCCTTAATTAACCCTCGAATGGTCCAAAGAGATCGACGTTCAAATTCGTAGTGCTACAAAAGTAGATCTACTTTTTTTTTACATATTTTCAATAACAAAAAAAAATGTAGATAAGTTTTTTTTACACGTTTTCAAATGTAAAACAAAAAAGATCTACATTTTTTTACATACTTTCAGATGTTGAAAAAACGTTTATATATGTTTGGACCATTTAAGGGTTAAGGAAGAGTCGTGTCTATACCATGAGAGCGACAGTCGGGGTCCTGATGCTTCCCAGGTCCAACTCACATTTTTGGTTGAAATATCGACAGATGAATTTTGTGTTGAATGATGAAAGTTTTTTCTATCTTTTGGGGTCACTCTAACTCAATGGGAAATGGTCGACATGTTAAAAAAAAAAAAGTAAAAAAATGTTTCCTTGGTTATACATCTATTTTAGCAGAATTAGCAGTGCAAATTTTGGAGTTTTTTACATCACATCTTATATGACAAAGTACAATAATGAAAATACTGCCATATATTTAAATCAGCTGAAGACTTAACAGTATATGGCCTGACTAGCATGTACCACATGACTAACAGTGGCAAGTGTACCATCGAGTGAGAAAGTGAATGATAATCTCAAGCCCCCAAAAATATTTGAGTACTGTAGGAGACAATGGATGGATAACCATTCTACTGACATCACCCATGGAAATACTGTCATGCATAAAACAATATTCAATCACCTCCAATCATGTGTGTGTGAAAATCATTTCAGACACTTACAGAAACCTCTTCTCCTTGTAGCAGCTCCTCTACAATTATCGTGTCTCCAGCAGTGCCAAAGCATTTACTGATAGTGTCTACAGCTTCCATAGCAGACGCAGGAGATTCTGCAACCACTACACCTTTCCCAGCTGCCAATCCTGAGGCTTTCACCACATACCCTGACCAAGATCCTCTGGAAATTTTAAACAAATTAATGTCTTGCCTCTATCAATACATATACCTTTTCTCATGGTATCTTCGGTATGCAGCAGTATACTATATGTATTTGACTGTTTCCATATAAAGGTTCACAGTTCTCACTTCTTTATAAAGTCTTTAGCTTGCTGAGGATCAGTGAATGTTGAATAGCTGGCCGTTGGCACTCCTTGACGCACCATAAAATCTTTAGCCCAGGCTTTGCTGGCTTCAATCTGGGCTGCTTCTTTCGTTGGTCCAAATACCTATTAACATACAATAAAAATATTTCACATAAAACTGTCAGGGTATAAACAAATAAAAAATGTAATGATAATATAATAGATGACTGACAGTCCATATTGCAAATTTTTTATCTATTTTAATGCACTGGTTGTTCCCACCAAAGCAAACAGACCAAGAGAAACATCTACTATTACTGAAGAAAAGAAAAGTTTGCAAAACAAGCTTTTATTGGGACAACGTTTCCATTAAATTAAACAGATGAAACAATGTGTATGCACACACACATATACTCTCCCTGAAGGAGAGGAGAGGTGGAGTGAGTAAAATTGTTTGAATCTGAAGAATCTTGAGTCTGTGGAACTATGCAAGATGTACATCGGACAATTATATTGGAATGCTGCCTGGTTTCTGGTTAGCATGTTTGCTCCATTATTGTGTAACTAGCTGCAAATGTTCCTGGGAAAATATAAGTTTGGTTCTTTTCAAAGATTGGTAAACTAGGTTCTTATCAACCAAAATTTTTAAAAAAGGAGATACTGAAACTGTATTGTCATACATTAAAGTTTGGGTGGTATCCCTCAACAAAAAGGATTTTAAAAATAAGAAAAATATTAATAATGCAATGGGCCTTTTAAAAGCCCAAAGGTGAGACGAGGGATTGTATAAACTCAATTTGAGGAGGACAGGTTTCTCAATGGCCACATGGATTTTTTTTAAGCAGGCTGTACCAAGAACCTTTTCAAAGGCCCAAAATTGAAATAAAAAATTTTTTTCCAAGGTTTTTTATTGCACATTGAACCCAAACCTAATGGGAAAATTCCCTTCCAATAGGCTTCATGTCGTACGGAAATTGTAAAGAAATTCTAAGACCTTTTAAACCTTTTTCACCCCTTAAATTTTATCATTAGTTTTAAAGACATTGTTCGATGGGTTTAAAAATTTGAAAAAAGGACAGGATACCTTTTTATAGGCCAGAAGTAAAAAGGTTACAGAAGGTAAGAATTTAATTTGGGGAGCATGTTTTCAAATTTTTAGCCTATTGGGAGTTTTTTGAGTTGATTGAGGTTGTACCAAAGATTTTTGGTGAGGATGAAAAATGAACTTAAAAGGTAATAAAATAGACAGGGTGTTGGGAAGATCAAGTTAGGAAATTTCAAAGGACAAGGAGGTTTTGAGTCTAGTCTCTGGTTTATATAGGTATGAATCATTTTGGGCATTAAATCCTGTATTCTATTTTTTCATCTAAGAAAATGGTCTCTCCAGTTTGGGGGGCTGACACTGATTTGGGTTTCTGAAACTTTCAAATACTTGTTTAAACTTTTCTTTTCGGCTAAAACCTAATGGGAAGCAGGTTTTAAAAAAAAATTTCCGTAACTGTTTATTTTCACCTAAAACTTTGGTATTTTAACCCTTTTTAAAAACATTTGTTAAATGCAAAGATCTTGGTTCAACACTTAACCACAACCTCCATAGTGGGGCCAGATTAAGAAGGCCGATCCCACCTTATTCACCCACAGTACCTACGTTTACCCTTGCTAAAAAAGCTAAAACCTTATTTATCCCCTATGTTAACTATGAAAAATCCATCCCATAATAGGACAAACCCAAAACTTAATATCCAAATTTAACCTTAATTTTCTTTCTTCATCAATTTTGTACTGCTGAGAAACCTCTGTGTTGAGGGAAACGTTTGAAATAAAATTAAAGTGCCATGCTTACCACAACGGGTATTAAAAGAGCCAAAAAATTTAAGAAAGTTCCTTTAAAAAGAACCCCCCCTTTTTATTTAAGAAGTAAGTAAATTTCCAATTTCCAAATTTTAACCCAAAAAAATTTTATCGGAGTACGTCATTATATACAACAATTATCGAAGTGTTTCCCTTGAATAATCCCTTTAAAAAAATAAGTTTAAAAAAAAAAATTTTATCAATACAAATTAAATACTAACTTTCTCCCCTCACAATTATTGAACAAACTGGATTGTAAAATTCAATTTAATTTATAAAGGAAAATAATTGCGAAAGAATACCCCCACATGGAAAATTTTTCCCAACCTTTTCCAAAAGGAGACATTTTTTCCCAACTTTCCATACTTTAAGCCAGTATAAGGAAAAAAAGTCATTTTTTGTCCTAAAGCTTTTTATTATTTTTCTTATTAAACCCCCCCACCCTACATGAAACTTCCTCCATACCCAATTACCACTGGCCACCTGGATTTTTAACACCACTTTCCCTGCCCCATAGTAAAAATCTTTTTCTTGTCAGGCTAAACTACCTCAATGGGAGACAGCCATGTTAAAAAAAATTTACAGGTATACTGATTTTACAGAAACAAAAAAAAGTTAATGAATATTTTAATCAGTTTAAATAGCATCAATGGATTATAAAAATTTGTTAGTATTTACTTCATAAACTTAAGCCAAACCCTTTAAATTTTCCTGCAGCAGTAAGTGGGGTTGGCCAGACCATCTGCCAAGGGTCCTCTGGCCCTATGACCACCACACTGACTTTACGATCATTGCATACACCAACAACTGCCTGGAAAACCCAATAAAAATATATGCACAATACAGTAACATATCTATCACATAGAGTCCCATAATAGTGGTCACCAAAATTACCACATTCCACAATATAAACTTTTAACAATGCATCTGTACATTAGCAACGTTCAAGTTTTATATGCCTTACTTGGTGATCCTTGATGTTGAGGGAAATGTTGGTGACATTGGGAGTGGTGTAAGTGCCAGCATTACCCGGGGCAACGAGGACAGATGACACTGCAGGAGAGGCAGCCAGGGCAGCAGCTAGAGCATGCTCCCTACCACCAGAACCCAACACCAACACCACACTCATCTGAAAGTAAAAGTAACATTGGTAGACAGCAATCTTCCAAGAGGGTTAAAAATGACAAAATTAAATGTATATGCCTGGAGTCCTCGATCATCATACTATCCAACACCATTACTCAGAACAGTGACATTCACCTTGGCCACACTCAACTTAAAACATAATGGTTAATGGGGTTGAAAGCCATTTGACTACGCTAGGATCATCAAAGTTGAACATAACTTTATCACCACCTAGCAAAAATACTTGAATCCCTAAAACATGGATTGAAGTAAACTCCCAAGTGAATATATATACAGTATACATATATGCAGAAAGAAATACATCTGCCTCCTACAGCTGAATTTCCTGACCTCAAACACTGAGTGTACCACGAAAGATCATTGTTCTCATGCTTTCCAGGTACTGTATTATACTCTATTGTACTTGAAGAAGACCCTAGTGGATGGATTGATGTACCAATAAAGGCTTCTTGTAGTTTAGTGTCTTCTTACCACCTGCACCATTAACACCATCTGTACCACTGACACATGTGCCACTGACACCAACTGTACCACTGACACATATACCACTGACACCAAATGTACCATTAACACCAACTGTACATTTAACACCACCTGTACCACTGACACCACCTGTACCACTGACACCACCTGTACCACTAACACCACCTGTACCACTGACACCACCTGTACCACTAACACCAACTGTACCACTAACACCACCTGTACCACTAACACCAACTGTACCACTGACCACCTGTACCACTAACACCACCTGTACCACTAACACCAACTGTACCACTGACCACCTGTACCACTGACACCACCTGTACCACTAACACCAACTGTACCACTAACACCACCTGTACCCTAACACCAACTGTACCACTGACCACCTGTACCACTAACACCACCTGTACCACTAACACCAACTTTTCCCACTGACCCCACCTGTACCACTGACACCACCTGTACCACTGACACCACCTGTACTACGACACCACCTTACTACTGACACCACCTTACTACTGAAAACCACCTGTACTACTGACACCACCTGAAACTACGACACCACCTGTACCACTGACACCACCTGTACCACTGACACCACCTGTACTACTGACACCACCTGTACTACTGACACCACCTGTACTACTGACACCACCTGTATACTGACACCCCCTGAAACCACTGACACCACCTTACCACTGACACCACCTGTACCACTGACACCACCTGTATTTACTGACACCACCTGTACTACTGACACCACCTGTACTACTGACACCACCCTTTTACTACTGACACCACCTGTACTACTGACACCACCTGTACCACTGACACCACCTGTACTACTGACACCACCTGTACTACTGACACCACCTGTACTACTGACACCACCTGTACCACTGACACCACCTATACTACTGACACCACCTATACTACTGACACCACCTGTACTACTGACACCACCTGTACTACTGACACCACCTGTACTACTGACACCACCTGTACCACTGACACCACCTATACTACTGACACCACCTGTACTACTGACACCACCTGTACTACTGACACCACCTGTACTACTGACACCACCTGTACTACTGACACCACCTGTACTACTGACACCACCTGTACTACTGACACCACTGTACTACTGACACCACCTGTACAAACTGACACCACCTTACTACTGACACCACCTGTACTACTGACACCACCTGTACTACTGACCCACCTGTACTACTGACACCACCTGTATACTGACACCACCTGTACTACTGACACCAGCTGTACTACTGACACCACCTGTACTACTGACACCAGCTGTACTACTGACACCACCTGTACTACTGACACCACCTGTACTACTGACACCACCTGTACTACTGACACCACCTGTACTACTGACACCACCTGTACTACTGACACCACCTGTACTACTGACACCACCTGTACTACTGACACCACCTGTACTACTGACACCACCTGTACTACTGACACCACCTGTACTACTGACACCACCTGTACTACTGACACCACCGTACTACTGACACCACCTGTACTACTGACCCCACCTGTACTACTGACACCACCTGTACTACTGACACCACCTTACTACTGACACCACCTGTACTACTGACACCACTGTACTACTGAAAACCCCTGTACTACTGACACCAGCTGTACCACTGACACCACCTGTACCACTGACACCACCTGTACTACGACACCACCTGTACACTGACACCACCTGTACTACTGACACCACCTGTACTACTGAACCACCTGTACTACTGACACCAAACCTGTACCACTGACACCACCTGTACTATTTGACACCACCTGTACTACTGACACCAGCTGTACTACTGCCCACCACCTGTACTACTGACACCACCTGTACTACTGACACCACCTGTACTACTGACACCCCCTGTATACTGACACCACCTGTACTACTGACACCACCTGTACTACTGACACCACCTGACTTACTGACACCACCTGTACTACTGACACCACCTGTACTACTGACCCCACCTGAAATACTGAAAACCACCTGTACTACTGACACCACCTGTACTACTGACACCACCTGTACTACTGACACCACCTGTACACTGACACCACCTGAAACCACTGACACCACCTGTACTACTGACACCACCTGTACTACTGACACCAGCTGTACTACTGACACCACCTGTACTACTGACACCACCTGTACTACTGACACCACCTGTACTACTGACACCACCTGTACTACTGACACCCACCTGTACACTGACACCACCTGTACTACTGACACCACCTGTACTACTGACACCACCTGTACTACTGACACCAGCTGTACTACTGACACCACCTGTACTACTGACACCACCTGTACTACTGACACCACCTGTACTACTGACACCAGCTGTACACTGACCCCACCTGTACAAACTGACACCACCTGTACTACTGACACCACCTGTACCACTGACACCACCTGTACTACTGACACCACCTGTACCACTGACACCACCTGTACTACTGACACCACCTGTACTACTGACACCACCTGTACTACTGACACCACCTGTACTACTGACACCACCTGTACTACTGACACCACCTGTACTACTGACACCACCTGTACTACTGACACCAGCTGTACTACTGACACCACCTGTACTACTGACACCACCTGTACTACTGACACCACCTGTACCACTGACACCACCTGTACCACTGACACCACCTGTACTACTGACACCACCTGTACTACTGACACCACCTGTACTACTGACACCACCTGTACTACTGACACCACCTGTACTACTGACACCACCTGTACCACTGACACCACCTGTACCACTGACACCACCTGTACCACTGACACCACCTGTACTACTGACACCACCTGTACCACTGACACCACCTGTACCACTGACCACCTGTACTACTGACACCACCTGTACTACTGACACCACCTGTACTACTGACACCACCTGTACTACTGACACCACCTGTACTACTGACACCAGCTGCCGTCTACACCCCGGCACAATTTTTTTCTTAGCTAAATTGTTATTTTGGAAAATATTATTAAAAATATATTTAGTCTTAAGAGGTGCATAATACCAGGGCCAATAAACGGTTAATATTGCAGCTCCTGGCCCATCACAGCAAACGTAAAGAGATTAATTGTATGTAAAGAAAGGCGAGTTAGTCCTACAGCTACTGCTGGCGGAGTAAGGTTACACTAGGTTAGATACATTTATTAAGATACAGGTACACGTAAGTACAATTATTATATATAGTAACATGTGTATATTACCCAGGATAACCCAAAAAATCAAAGTGACTTATTTCCATTAAATCTGCATAATATAAACCAGTGTTCATGACAAATTAAACCTAATATTGAACATTTTTTGGTTTAAATGATGGTTAATTGTAACTATATCAAGTTTTATTAAAATGACGTTGTTAAGGGTACCTTAATAGTAGAAAAAACTGACAACGCAATTATTTTATATTTACGACGAAGTGCTAAACCCTTAGGGGTCATATAGCACCTAGGAAATATAATATCAGGTTTTCTTGTTATGTAGTGTATTTAAGTAAAATATAAAAAAAAATATCAGGTTTGATCCAAGGGATGGCACTGTAGCTCCAGGTCATTGGATCAAAGCACTGCTAAACAAACTTACCTTGAATCACTTGGATGATATATTAAGATCCCGTCATTAACTATTCTTAGCTGAAACAGCAAAGGTTATGATGATTCCTATATCACAACCATGTGGTAAACCCGCAGGGGTGAGACAGCTAGAAGGTTAAGAGGAAGAAGAGAGGCAGCAGCAGCAGCAGCTTGGCTCTGGGAACACCACTGACTCCACCATCTACAACACCGCCTCTCATGTATCTCCATTATTCTTAATTAATATAGATTTTCACGGCAGTTATATTGTCTTGAAATGTTCTCTGGAACTTTTACTTTGTTGTCCGTCTGCGGTTATTACCTTAGTAACGTTATTTATTTAATAAAAGTTTGTAAAACACTGAGGGAAAAATAAGGTTGGAAACAGGTGGTGTCAATCACATGGCTGGGCAGTGTTGTTCCTCCCTGGAGACACACCTGCTGACACAAGTGCTACACCTGCTGACACATGGCTGGGCAGTGTTGTTCCTCCCAGGAGACACACCTGCTGACACTAGTGCTACACACCTGCTGACACATGGCTGGGCAGTGTTGTTCCTCCCTGGAGACACACCTGCTGACACTAGTGCTACACACCTGCTGACACATGGCTGGGCAGTGTTGTTCCTCCCTGGAGACACACCTGCTGACACTAGTGCTACACACCTGCTGACACATGGCTGGGCAGTGTTGTTCCTCCCAGGAGACACACCTGCTTTACAAGTGCTACACACCTGCTGACACATGGCTGGGCAGTGTTTTTTCCCCCTGGAACACACCTGCTGACACTAGTGCTACACACCTGCTGACACATGGCTGGGCAGTGTTGTTCCAACCTGGAGACACACCTGCTGACACTAGTGCTACACACCTGCTGACACATGGCTGGGCAGTGTTGTTCCTCCCTGGAGACACACCTGCTGACACTAGTGCTACACACCTGCTGACACATGGCTGGGCAGTGTTGTTCCTCCCAGGAGACACACCTGCTGACACTAGTGCTACACACCTGCTGACACATGGCTGGGCAGTGTTGTTCCTCCCTGGAGACACACCTGCTGACACTAGTGCTACACACCTGCTGACATGGCTGGGCAGTGTTGTTCCTTCCAGGAGACACACCTGCTGACACTAGTGCTACACACCTGCTGACACATGGCTGGGCAGTGTTGTTCCTCCCAGGAGACACACATGCTGACACGAAATAGAGCGAAACACCAACGTCAAAGACCTGGGAGTGATCATGTCGGAGGATCTCACCTTCAAGGACCATAACATTGTATCAATCGCATCTGCTAGAAAAATGACAGGATGGATAATGAGAACCTTCAAAACTAGGGAGGCCAAGCCCATGATGACACTCTTCAGGTCACTTGTTCTATCTAGGCTGGAATATTGCTGCACTCTAACAGCACCTTTCAAGGCAGGTGAAATTGCCGACCTAGAAAATGTACAGAGAACCTTCACGGCGCGCATAACGGGGATAAAACACCTCAATTACTGGAGCGCTTTAGGTTTCTAAACCTGTATTCCTGGAACGCAGGAGGGAGAGATACATATTATATACACCTGGAAAATCCTAGAGGGACTAGTACCGAACTTGCACACGAAAATCACTCACTACGAAAGCAAAAGACTTGGCAGACGATGCACCATCCCCCCAATGAAAAGCAGGGTGTCACTAGCACGTTAAGAGACCCTAAAAATAAGTGTCAGGGCCCGAGACTGTTCAACTGCCTCCCAGCACACATAAGGGGGATTACCAACAGACCCCTGGCAGTCTTCAAGCTGGCACTGGACAAGCACCTAAAGTCAGTTCCTGATCAGCCGGGCTGTGGCTCGTACGTTGGTTTGCGTGCAGCCAGCAGCAACAGCCTGGTTGATCAGGCGCTGATCCACCAGGAGGCCTGGTCACAGACCGGGCCGCGGGGGCGTTGACCCCCGAAACTCTCTCCAGGTAAACTCCAGGTAAACTAGTGCTACACACCTGCTGACACTAGTGCTACACACCTGCTGACACTAGTGCTACACACCTGCTGACACATGGCTGGGCAGTGTTGTTCCTCCCTGGAGACACCTGCTGACACTAGTGCTACACACCTGCTGACACTAGTGCTACACACCTGCTGACACTAGTGCTACACACCTGCTGACACTAGTGCTACACACCTGCTGACACTAGTGCTACACACCTGCTGACACATGGCTGGGCAGTGTTGTTCCTCCGTGGAGACACACCTGCTGACACTAGTGCTACACACCTGCTGACACATGGCTGGGCAGTGTTGTTCCTCCCTGGAGACACACCTGCTGACACTAGTGCTACACACCTGCTGAAAATGCTGGGGAGTGTGTTGTTCCTCCAGGAGACACACCTGCTGACACTAGTGCTACACACCTGCTGACACATGGCTGGGCAGTGTTGTTCCTCCCTGGAGACACACCTGCTGACACTAGTGTTTACCTGGAGTTTACCTGGAGAGAGTTTCGGGGGTCAACGCCCCCGCGGCCCGGTCTGTGACCAGGCCTCCTGGTGGATCAGCGCCTGATCAACCAGGCTGTTGCTGCTGGCTGCACGCAAACCAACGTACGAGCCACAGCCCGGCTGATCAGGAACTGACTTTAGGTGCTTGTCCAGTGCCAGCTTGAAGACTGCCAGGGGTCTGTTTGGTAATCCCCCTTTGTGTGCTGGGAGGCAGTTGAAAAAGTCCGGGCCCCTGACACTTATTGTATGGTCTCTTAACGTGCTAGTGACACCCCTGCTTTTCATTGGGGGGATGGTGCAAACGTCTGCCAATCTTTTTCTTTCGTAGTGAGTGATTTTCGTGTGGGAAGTTTCGGTACTAGTCCCTCCCAAGATTTTTCCAGGTGTATATAATCATAATTCTCTCCCCCCTGCGTTCCAGGGAATACAGGTTTAGAAACCTCAAGCGCTCCCAGTAATTGGAGGGGTTTTATCTCCGTTATGCGCGCCGTGAAAGTTCTCCTTACATTTTCTAGGTCGGCAATTTTTACCTGCTTTGAAAAGGGCTGTTAGAGTGCAGCAATATTCCAGCCCCAGATAGAACAAGTGACCTGAAGAGTGTCATCGTGGGCTTGGCCTCCCCAGTTTTGAAGGTTCTCATTATCCATCCTGTCATTTTTCTAGCAGATGCGATTGAACAATGTTATGGTCCCCTTTAAGGTGAGATCCTCCGACATAATCACTCCCAGGTCTTTGACGTTGGTGTTTCGCTCTATTTCGTGGCCAGAATTTGTTTTGTACTCTGATGAAGGGTTTAATTTCCTCATGTTTTACCATTTTCTGAGTAATTGAAATTTTCTCATCGTTGAACTTCATATTGTTTTCTGCAGCCCACTGAAAGATTTTTGGTTGATGTCCGCCTGGAGTCTTGCAGTGTCTGCAATGGGAAAACACTGTCATGCAGATTCGGGTGTCATCTGCAAAGGGAAAACACGGTGCTGTGGCTGACATCCTTGTCTATGTCCCGGGTATGAGGATTTAGGAACAAGATGGACTAGTACGGTGCCTTGTGGAACAGAAGCTTTTCACCGTTAGCTGCCTCGGACTTTACTCTGTTGACGACTACTCTCTGTGTTCTGTTAGTGAGGAAATTATAGATCCATCGACCGACTTTTCCTGTTATTCCTTTAGCGCGCATTTTGTGCGCTATTACGCCATGGTCACACTTGTCGAAGGCCTTTTTGCAAAGTCTGGGATATTTACATCTGCATTCTTTTGTCTTCTAGTGCCTTTAGGACCCTTTTCGTAGTGATCCAGTAGCCCGAGACAGACAGGAGCGACCTGTTCTAAACCCATTGCCCTGGGTTGTGTAACTGATGGGTTTCTAGATGGGTGGTGATCTTGCTTCTTAGGACCCTTTCAAAGATTTTTATGATATGGATGTTAGTGCTATTGGTCTGTATTCTTTGCTGTTGCTTTACTGCCCCCTTTGTGGAGTGGGGCTATGTCTGTTGTTTTAGTAACATGAGGGACGACCCCCGTGTCCATGCTCCCTCTCCATAGGATGGAAAAGGCTCGTTTATAGGGGCTTCTTGCAGTTCTTTATGAACACAGAGTTCCATGAGTCGGCCCTGGGGCGAGTGCATGGGCAGTCATTTATCGCCTGTTCGAAGTCATTTGGCGTCAGGATAACATCGGATAGGCTTGTGTTTTAAACAAAAATTTTTTGGCTCTCTCATAAAAAATTCATTTTGATCTTTGACTCTCAGTCTTTGGGTTTGCGGCTTGCTAAAAACTGAAATCATATTGGGACTTGAGTAGCTCACTCATTTCCTTGCTGTCACTGTGTAGGACCCATCTTGTTTAAGTAGGGGCCCAATATGGGCGTTGTTCTCGATTTTGATTTGGGATAGGAGAAGAAATACTTTGGGTTTCTTTCGATTTCATTTATAGCTTTTTGTTCTTTTCCCGCGATTCCTGACTCCTAAAGGATTCTTTTAGCTTAAGTTCGATGCTTGCTATTTCTCTGACCAGTGTCCTCCCTGCGCAAATTTTAGATATATTGACCTCTTTTAGCCGCTCTGTTATTCTTTTTCCGTCGCCTGTAAAGGGAGCGCCTGTCTCTTTCTATTTTACATCTAATCCTCCCTTTTTCTTAGAGGAATAACCTTGTGCATACATCGAGTGCCACCGAGTTAATCTGTTCTAGGCAAAGTTTGGGTCTGTGTTGCTTAGTATTATCTTCCCAGCTTATAAACGGTTAGGACTTGGTTTACTTGGTCCCACTTTATGTTTTTGTTATTGAAGTTGAATTTGGTGAATGCTCCCTCGTGACTAGTCTCATTTTGTCGGTCTGGGGCTCCTCGCATACATGTCTGACCTCAATTATGTTGTGATCTGAGTAAATTGTTTTTGATATGGTGACATTTTATCAGATCATCCCTTGTTAGTGAATATGAGGTCTAGTGTATTCTCCAGTCTAGTAGGCCTATTTATTTGCTGGTTTAAATTGAATTTTGTGCAGAGATTTAAAAGCTCGTGTGAGTGTGAGTTTTCATCCCGAGCTGCCTCCTGGTGTTATTACTGCAACAATATTATTTGCTATATTCCTCCATTTTAGGTGCCTTAAGTTGAAATCCCCCAGGAGCAAGATGTTGGGTGCAGGAGCTGGAAGATTTTCCAGACAGTGGTCAATTTTTAACAGCTGTTCCTGGAATTGCTGGGATGTTGCATCCGGAGGCTTGTAGACTACCACAATGACTAGGTTTTGGTTCTCGACCTTTACTGCTAAAACTTCCACTACGTCATTTGAGGCATTAAGCAGTTCTGTGCAAACAAGTGACTCTGCAATGTACAGGCCAACCCCCCCCTTTTGCCTGTTCACTCTGCTGACATGGCTGGGCAGTGTTGTTCCTTCCAGGAGACACACCTGCTGACACTAGTGCTACACACCTGCTGACACATGGCTGGGCAGTGTTGTTCCTCCCAGGAGACACACATGCTGACACGAAATAGAGCGAAACACCAACGTCAAAGACCTGGGAGTGATCATGTCGGAGGATCTCACCTTCAAGGACCATAACATTGTATCAATCGCATCTGCTAGAAAAATGACAGGATGATAATGAGAACCTTCAAAACTAGGGAGGCCAAGCCCATGATGACACTCTTCAGGTCACTTGTTCTATCTAGGCTGGAATATTGCTGCACTCTAACAGCACCTTTCAAGGCAGGTGAAATTGCCGACCTAGAAAATGTACAGAGAACCTTCACGGCGCGCATAACGGAGATAAAACACCTCAATTACTGGGAGCGCTTGAGGTTTCTAAACCTGTAAATTTCCCCGGAACGCAGGAGGGAGAGATACATGTTATATACACCTGGAAAATCCTAGAGGGGCTAGTACCGAACTTGCACACGAAAAATCACTCACTACAAAGCAAAAGACTTGGGAGACGATGCACCATCCCCCCAATGAAAAGCAGGGGGGTCCCCTAGCACGTTAGAGACCATACAATAAGTGTCAGGGGCCCGAGACTGTTCAACTGGCCTCCCAGCACACATAAGGGGGATTACCAACAGACCCCTGGCAGTCTTCAAGCTGGCACTGGACAAGCACCTAAAGTCAGTTCCTGATCAGCCGGGGGTGTGGCTCGAACGTTGGTTTGCGTGCAGCCAGCAGCAACAAACCTGGTTGATCAAAGGGGCTGATCCACCAGGAGGCCTGGTCACAGACCGGGCCGCGGGGGCGTTGACCCCCGAAACTCTCTCCAGGTAAACTCCAGGTAAACTAGTGCTACACACCTGCTGACACTAGTGCTACACACCTGCTGACACTAGTGCTACACACCTGCTGACACATGGCTGGGCAGTGTTGTTCCTCCCTGGAGACACACCTGCTGACACTAGTGCTACACACCTGCTGACACTAGTGCTACACACCTGCTGACACATGGCTGGGCAGTGTTGTTCCTCCGTGGAGACACACCTGCTGACACTAGTGCTACACACCTGCTGACACATGGCTGGGCAGTGTTGTTCCTCGCTGGAGACACACCTGCTGACACTAGTGCTACACCTGCTGACACATGGCTGGGCAGTGTTGTTCCTCCGTGGAGACACACCTGCTGACACTAGTGCTACACACCTGCTGACACATGGCTGGGCAGTTTTGGTTCCTCCCTGGAGACACACCTGTTTGACATTTGTGCTACACACCTGCTGACACATGGCTGGGCAGTGTTGTTCCTCCCTGGAGACACACCTGCTGACACTAGTGCTACACACCTGCTGACACATGGCTGGGCAGTGTTGTTCCTCCCTGGAGACACACCTGCTGACACTAGTGCTACACCTGCTGACACATGGCTGGGCAGTGTTGTTCCTCCGTGGAGACACACCTGCTGACACTAGTGCTACACACCTGCTGACACATGGCTGGGCAGTGTTGTTCCTCCCTGGAGACACACCTGCTGACACCTGGGACATGCAACTATGACCACCCTAGAAAATGCCATGCCCATATGACAACAGGAAAATGCAAACTCCCTTCCTGTAAGCTTTTTCACCCTGAAATGTGTACCTCTTCAGTATAGGAAAGACTGTGCTATAACTTAAATTGCCAGGCATACCATCTAAAGGGGACAAAAAGATACAAAACATCCAGGCCATGGGAAAACCTGGGTAGCCACAGCCACTCAAGAGGGAGAGGTTTTTTAGTGCCAGGAAGGAAAAAAAACTGGCAGGAAATGGCAGAAATCGTACACCAAATCCAGTCATTCCTGGAGTGGAACCACAGTCGATGGGCCCCCACTCCAAACCAACAGATACAGATACTAATGCCGGAAAAAAAATCCCCCCCAGTACCAACAATACCACCAGTCCGTATGACATTCTTCTTTGCAAAAATACAGGGTCTAAAGCCAGCAACAAACAACAAAATACCTTTTCTCCGTGGACTGCTTGCAGAGGCAAAGGCAATGTTTGCGGCTTTCACTGAGACCCCCCATAAAGGATCACTTGGACAACGAAATATGGATCCCAGTTTTCAAACCCATACAGATGTGACAGAGTGAACAGGCAAAGGGGGGGGGGTTGGCCCGTACATTGCAGAGTCACTTGTTTGCACAGAACTGCTAATGCCTCAAATGACGTATGGAAGTTTTAGCAGTGAAGGTCGAGAACCAAAACCTAGTCATTGTGATAGTCTACAAGCCTCCGGATGCAAATATCCCAGCAATTCCAGGAACAGCTGTTTTAAAAATTTACCACTGTCTGGAAAATCTTCCAGCTCCTGCACCCAATATCTTGTCCTGGGGATTTTAACTTAAGGGACCTAAAATGGAGGAAAAAAGCAAAAAATATTGTTTTTCAGTAAAAACACCAGGAGGGAGCTCTGATGAAAACTCACACTCACACG
>NC_069405.1:16301959-16331674 GCF_026875155.1 Cherax quadricarinatus | reverse complement strand
AACATTTTGTCCTGTTTCCTGCCGAACCTGACCTAACCAAACCTAACTATGCAAAAACTCAATGCACATAAAAGGCCCTAAAATCTGGAATTCATTACCTGTGAATATAAAAGAAACAGTTTATAAATTCAAATCTCTTCTCAAAAATCAACTTACTCACCCACAACTAAATAAATACTGAATAATTGTATCTCATAAATGTTTCTCATTATTGTATCTCATAAATGTCTAACCTGTGACCAGATCAAACTTTATTTTTAATTACATTACCTAACAGAATACTCCATTCTACTGAATGCTCAGCAACACAGTAAATGACCATATGACCTGTCTTTGTAATACTCATTTGTGCTAAGTTGTTCTGTTTACAATAATGTTTTTATCATGAATATATCATGCTTAGTTTTTAATCTTAATTAATTTTAAGCTGCCCTCATAATGCTTGCATACAAGGGGCTTTGGCATGTTGCACTGTAATAACTTTGTACTTCACTGTATCATGTTCAATAAATAAATTACAGTTATAAAACGGCAACATTAACACCCGACCTTCAGTGTGCATGTCATTGGGGGGTGGGGAAGGGGGGTTCTCCTGTAATTCCTATCTAAAGGACTCAATCGGCCTACTGGTTTCCCCCATCAAATCCCTTCAATAAATGTTACCTTGCTCACACTCACACTCCAACATGCTTGCTGGAAGTCCAAGCCCCTAGCAAACAAAACCTCCTTTACCTTTCCCTTCAACCTTTCCTAGCCCGACCCCTACCCAGCCTTCCATCCACTACAGATTTATACACTAAGTCATTCTATTTCATTCCAACCTCTTTTGGGGGGGGGGGGGGGCCGGCATGTCCCGAAACTCATCTCAATAACCCCTCCTCAGCCTCTGGATAATAGTTTTGGTAATCCCGCACCTCCTCTTAATTTCCAAACTTCGCATTCTCTGCATATTCCCTTCACACATTGCCCTCAGACATGTCATTTTGACTGCCTCCAGCCTTCTCCTTGTTGCAACATTCACCACCTATCTTCAAACCCCACTTGACACCCACCCTCATATAAGAGCGTTTTGGTATAACTATTATCTCACACATTCCCCTCCTTGCTTCCATGGATAAAGTTTTTTGTCTCCACAGACTCAGTGCACCACTCACCTTTTTCCCTCATCAATTCTATGATTCACCTCATTTTTCATAGACCCATTTTACTGAGACCGTTTTATCTCCCCAAACATATGAAAACATTCACTTCCTCCATATGCTCTCTCCTCCATTCTGGATTATCCAGTCTATCGTTACTAATTTTATCCTCATTATCTTACTCTTCTATATTCACTTTCAATTCCTTATCTTTACATACCCTAGCCAAACTCGATCCACCAACCTCTGCAACTTCTTTTCAGAATCTACCAAAAGCACAGCGTGCCATCAGCAAAGAACAACTGAGACAACTCACTTTGTGTTTAGATTCTTTATCCTTTAACCAAACGCCTCTTGCCACACCCGAGTTTTGCTCGGGGGGGACAACTCCATCTATCAATAAATTGAACAACGTAGTGACATCACACAGCAGTGTCTAAGGCCTACTTCTAACTGGCAAATAATCTCCTTTCTCCTACATACTCTAACCTGAGCCTCACTATTCTCGTAAAAACTCTTGCACTGCTTTCAATAACCTCCTCCTATTCCATACATCTGCAACAGCTGCTATTGGAAAATTTTTTTTTCATACCCTATCCTATCCACCCTAAATGCACAAGAACCTCCACATTAAATATTGTTCATCTATGTTCACTGTAAACCTTACACGAGTTTAATTTGCACCCAAAACCCTCGTCCCAATTAAATCATAATTATTTGCATTAGATAATTATTAATAAGATAAGAGTATTGTTACCATTAAAAAATACATTTAGTTGTTTTTTTGGGTTTTCCGAAAGATGTCATATTGTTGCTTTGCTTTCACACAAATGCTGCAGAATTATGATAATATTGAGATATCGATGTGATATCATGTAAGGTTACGTGAATCTATGACCTGTGATGTGTGACCGGCTGCAACCTCGCTGCTTCGAGTCGTTCACTTCAAATACATGGCTCCATTAGGGCCTCTTCCAATAGGCTCAGGTCAAATATGGCCTTGCGGCTTCTCAGCTATTCATTTTATTTCTTTTATATCTCAAACGCCTGTTTCGCCGATGTCATCTAGACGATAAAACTTGTTGTTCTTTGCTGTTGACTTGGCACGGGTTCCTTCTAAGGTGTCATACATTGTTTGTAACATTGGTTCCCTGTATGAGTGAGAGATTTAGTGAATCATCGTGTGTTGTTGAACACTTTCTCTCGGGGTTATGGTTCTGTATGAATAATCTTGCAGCAAATATTGTACTAGATTTTACACTGTAAAAGTCAATTTGGTTTAACGAGTTACGATTAAGTTTTTCCTTATCTCAATTACATCCATATTAGAACTTTGTTATAACTCAATTATACATTTTTATTTCAATGAAAAGTCCACATTTTTGATTGAATTTTCTTGACCGCATATTTTGCAATATATTTAACGCTGTATAAGTATCAATTCAATTTGTTTCTGATTATTCCCTTTGGCTCTATGAACCGTGGTTATTATTGTTTAATCTCATCTATCATCTAGTCAATCAGTGTGGGCATTAATAATTGAGGGGGAGCCTGTCAGGGAGCCAAGAGATATAGCTCACCTGTCTAATACTTAAACACCATTACTGCCAGAAAATGTTCTGAAAGTATATAATTTATTATTATATAATCCAAAAAGAAGCGCTAAGCCACAAGGCTATACAGCGTTGCAGGGTAGGGAAGGAACAAGGATTGGATGGCAGAAGGGGGGGGGATGATCAACAGGTTGTACAGGAAACAGCGGGCAGGGGATAGTACGGGGGTAGAGGGTAGCAAGAGATTGAAGTAGAAAGGGCTGAAGGTATCAGAATTTGTGAAGTAAGTCATTTGTTTGTCAAAAAGTCAATGAGAGAGCCCGGTATGAAAGGTGGGTCCATCAGCGAGAAGGGAAGGTAAAGAGAGAGCAGCGGAGCGAAGACGACCCGACAGAGTAAATTCTGCGTGCTCGTTGATTAAAGTGGGCAGTCCAACAGAATGGGCTGACTGATAATGGAGCTTGGCAATTCTCACAGAGAGGAGCAAGACGCCTCCTCCATGAGATATCCATGAGTAAGACGAGTATGGCCAAGCGAAGACGGAAGAGGAGTATCTTCCAACACCTCGACACTGGTGATAAGAAGACGGCCAGTAACCTATACTCGGTTTGTAATTTGGGGTAGTGGGGTCCGAGCATAGTAACCAACGTTGTTGCCAACGGGTGTGAAGGGGGGAAGATATTGCAGCAAAATAGTCCGTAAATGGAATACCTCTATAAGAAACTGGTGGGTCATGTACTGCTGACCGCGCAGCAGTGTCTGCCTGTTCATTGCCCTGTACGTCAACATGACCAGGGACCCAACAAAAAACAATATCTTTATGCTTGGTAAAGATGCGGCGTAGCCAAAGTTGGATACGGAGGACTAAGGGTGAGGTGTATCAAATTTTTGTATAGCCTGTAAAGCACTAAGGGAGTCTGAGACAACCACAAATGATGACACAGGCATAGATGCAATACGGATAAGTGCTGTAAGGATGGCATATAATTCAGCAGTAAAAATACTAGCCGAAGATAGTAAATGCCCTTGTACGACGCTGTCCGGAAACACTGCTGCGAATCCTACGCCGTCAGAAGACTTAGAGCCATCTGTGTACACAGCAATGGCATGAGAATGAGAGTGAAAGTGGTCAAGAAAAAGAGAGCGGGAAGCGACCGTAGACAGTTGGGCTTTCGAGCAAGGGAGGAGAAAGAACAGACTCGAACAGCTGGAACTTCCCAGGGGGGTAGGGAAAAGTGAGATGCTACATGTACATAGAAAGGTGGTAGTTGAAGAGAAGACAAGAGCGAATGAAGGCGAAGAGAGAAGGGACGGAGTAAACAGGGCGGCGAACAAATAAAGAATGTCTACTAATATCAGTGACCATTCTATAAATGGAAGGATTGCGGAGATCATGAGAGCGTACATAGTAGCGCAGGCAATGGGCATCACGGCGATCGGATAAGGATGGAACGTTCGCTCTGCATAGAGGCTCTCGACAGGGGAAGAGCGGAAAGCACCAAGGCATAAACGTAATCCTTGGTGATGAATGGGGTTAAGGCTAGAGAGAGTAGCAGGAGATGCCGCTGAATAGATCTGGTCACCATAATCAAGTTTTTGATAAAATAAGGGTGGAATGTAGGCGAAGGAGGTTCGACGATCAGCTCCCCACGAAAGATGAGCAAGGGTTTTAAGAAGGTTCAGCCGGCTGTGACAAGTTGCCTTCAGAGAGGTAATGTGAGGTTTTCCAGGATAACCTACGATCAAAGAGGAGGCCCAGAAACTTGACTGTATCACGTTCAGGGATACGGGAGCCATAGAGGTACAAAGGATGATCGGAGATGACAGAGCGTCTAGTGAAAGTGATTTGGTGGGTTTTAGTGCTGGGAAAATTTAAACCCACGTGTGGTGGCCCAATTGGAAACACGGTCGACTGCATGTTGGAGAGAAACTGTAAGGAGGTGACAGTCAGCGCCTGCACAGGCAATAGCGAAGTCATCAACATAGAGTGATTTACCAAATATTTGATGGAAGACTAGAGGCCAAATCATTAATAGCAAGGAGAAAAAGTGTTGTGCTCAAACACATCCCTGGGGGACACCTTCACTTGGATAAAGTCCGGGAGAGCACATTATTAACCCGAACACGGAAATGCCTGTCAGTTAAAAAGTTCTAGGAAGGATGGTAGATTGCCTCGAAGGCCTAAGGAGTGGGCTTGGGCTAAAATATTATACCTCCAAGTTGTGTCATATGCCTTCTCAAGGTCAAAAAATATGGCAATAACTGAGTGGTTATTCGCAAAGGCATTACGAACATACGTATCCAAGCGTAGTAAGGGGTCTATGGTAGAACGTCCCTTACGAAAGCCATATTGACGAGTGGAGAGACTGTTGTGTGTCTCTAAATACCACACTAAACGTCTATTTACTAGGCGTTCCATTACTTTGCAAACTGCACTGGTAAGAGCAATGGGACGATAGTGGGAGGTTTCATGTCCCGTAGTGCCTGGTTTGCGGAAAGGGAGAACAATGGCGGATTTCCACAGCTGTGGAAGAACTCCTTGTGACCAAATAAGATTGTAAAGGCGTAATAGGACTGCAAGGGCTGACTGATGTAAATGTTGTAGCATACGAATATGAATGTCGTCGGGCCCAGCTGCCGATGATCGACAAGCTGAGAGTGTTGCCTCCAGTTCTTGAAGTGTAAAAGGCACATTATACTGTTCTTCTCTGAGAGAAGAAAAGTCCAAGGGTGCTAACTCTCTGGCAGACTTTGAGGAAAGAAATGAGGGGCATAGATGGAGTCCCTGAGAAATACGGACCAGATGATTGCCAATTTCATTGGCAACATCTAGTGGGTTTGCTATATCAACACCGGCAACCCGCAGAACAGGAGCCGGGTCAGGAGAATATTTACCACTCAGTTTTCGTACTTTTTTCCAGACTGCACTCATAGAGGAAGCAGAGGTGATGGTGGAGACATAATCTCGCCAGCAAGTGCGTTTTAAGCGTCAACGGATGACCACGGCGTGCGATCGCACGCTTCTGTTTAAAATCAAGGAGTCGGCTCTCTGTGGTTCTATTGTACCGGTACTGCCCCATGCAACGCATGTCAAACGTTTTTTTAACTGACGAGCACAGCAGGAGACCACCAAGGCACGCTTTTTTTGAGAATGCCTGCCCGAAAAGTTTGGGGTTATGAATGAGAAGCTGCGGTGGGGGAATGGGAAAACGGAGGACGAGAAGAGGTGGTTAAAAGCTCATTGCGATGGCAGGACGAAGAGAGAAAGGAACCCTCTTTTAAAAAACAGTCAGGTCTTTGTGAGTAAAGGATTCCAATTTGCCCGATTAAAATTGCCAGCGTGGTGGGGTGCGAAAAGAGGGTGGCGATATGAAGGGGAAAGTAAGGAAAATGATTGGGAAAGAAATGATCACTGTCATGTTAAGTCCGGGGATGGAGAAAACAGACCAAGTAAAGTCTAATGCGGGCGGAGGTAAAGGGAAAGAGCAAACTGAAGAGATCGATGCAAATGGAGGAGTATGACCATGACCCGTCCCGAGCACGCTACAAGTATACTCAATGGGTTGTGCGACTCACCTATAGACACGTCACCCCCACATGGAGGGGGGGTGGGGTGGCCAAGGTAAAGCTCTAACTGAATTCCACGGGAATCAAGTGAGGACCCTCCCAGAGGAAGGGTTGGGCATTAAATCACCAAAGTAAAACAGAATCGGTCGGCGGTAATGACGAAACAAGAAGGCAAAATCCGGGAATAGTTAATGCTCCGAGAAGGTGAGAGATTATAAAAGAACAGAGCGTCTATACCACCTATGTAAGTGGATACAGGAGCTGCTGTGTAATGCAGCGAAGCTGATGAATAAATAGCTGATGGTTCGGTATATCAGTGTGGAGAAAGAAGGGCACTTTCATTAAAAGGTCCCAATCAGGAAAAGTTCTGAAGGAATACAATAAATTTTAGCCTGAAGATGTTGAGAAATAACAGAAGAGTGTTAAATTTGGTTCCTGTAAGCAAACACCAACAGGGGCCAAACTGGGAGAGTAACATCTGAAGCTCACCCCGATTACCCTGAGGCCGCGGTTATATTCACTGTAAAAATGGCCATGATGGGCAATGATAAAGATACTGAAATCCGCAGGTAAAGGTTCCTACGGACTAGAAGGGTTTGAAAACGTCCCATTGCGGGAGGCAGTGGAAATGTTCAAGCACAGCGAAGGATCGTTGCGCTGTTGAAAGAAAGGAGACAGTTGCGCAGAAGGTGCAGAGGAGAGAGAAAGAGCGGGAAGGTGGATCAGTGTCATGATGGTTTGGTTCTCTGCCAATTTATTTCAAGAGATTGCCTTCAAGTGTTTCGGAATTCAGAGATGTCGTTTGTTAGGGAGACAATATTGGGAAAGGTTAGGGGGAGGATGAGTAAAGATTGGAAACTGTTATTGGGACTGTACCAGGTAGGGGGGGGGCGGACAAGGGTGGGAGGGGAACTGGAAAGAAAGAAGCGATGCAGGGGGACTAGAAGAGACAGGAACCTGGGCGGGTGGCAGGACAGAGAAGAAAGAAGGAAGAGAGAAACTTGGGGATGGGACAGGGGTGAAGGTACATTACGAGGAGGAGGTGGTGAATGAACCTCTGCACTTGTAACTGAGCCTTTGAGAGGGGAAGCAACCTAGGACAGAGACAGGGGTGGGTTTTTAAAATTGAGGTGGTTGGGAGAAGGGGGTAGGGTGGTTGGTTACCGGGACCCCTTTTTTTTGAATTTTGAGAAGTAGGGAGGGACGATTGGGAAGAGGTTGTCGTACGAGGTTCTCGTCGATATGAAGGCTTGTAAGAGGAGAACTCGGAAGAAGAAGCGAGATTAACTGAGGATGTTTGATTTGAAGGTAGGGACCGTCTCTGAGCCCCGGAGGGACAGCAAAAGAATTGTTAACAGGAGTGATTATGGGAGAGAGTAACACACAGAGGTGGGTTTTTTTTTTTTTGTAGAAGATGGGATACCAGAAGGTGGGGGGACGTTTTGAATCTACGGATATAAGAAAAACTCTGGAGTCTCCTTGGTGGCGGAGATGAGGAAACTTGCCTTGCATAAGGGGAGACCTTCTGGTCTCTTTGAGGTAAAACGGATTTCCGCTCGTTTTAATTAGAAACTGGGACAAACGGCTCGGAGAGTACGAAGCGTGTGAGCCTCATGACAGTTAATGGCAAGAGGGAGATCGATTGGCAAGAGTATATTGAATGGTCATCGGCACCACAGATGGGCATTCTGGCGGGTTTAGGATCTGCAATATTTCGCTGGATGGCCAAAAATCGCCAGCAATTTTCTACACTGTTGTGGTGTAGGGATCACCCTTTCGAACTTGTAACCGATGTCCTGCTATATAAACGGAGGATGGGACGTTCTCACGGCTTGTCAAAAAAAGTTAAACGAGCCACATTTGCCCCCCCCCCAAAATAGGGTATGTCTCCGCCAGGGCAGGAATAGAACGTAAGTGGTCTACCTTGAGGATTGGGAGATCTTGGAAGTGCCAAGCTCGTTTCTAGAATGTCGGTGCCACATTAGTCAGGAAATTTGTTTGAACTAGGGTATGGGGACCAGTAGAACGTACACCACTACAAGAAATGAGGGAATGATGTTTTTCAAGGGTGACAGGAACGTTATCTATATGGAAAGACGAGAGAGCTTCACGAGCCTTTGGGTTAAGCCCATTTCTGTACGGTTAATGATGCGCGTTACGCTCTTAGGCATGGAAAAAGAAATATCTTACCAAACATGCGTAGGGAGAGCCTTGCCGATTACTATGGTCAGAAAAGATGGCAGTGAGAAGTTGGTCGTTAAAGTGAAGAATTTAGTCACTGTTCAGTTTCTGAACAACTGAGCGGGGGAAATGGTTAGTGAAGGGACGTGTCGAATCGTTTTCTGAGAAGAACGAGAAGGGTTGGAAAGGTTTTGGAGAGGAAGTATCATCAGCAAGGTAAATGTCGTTGACGTTAGGCGTGGGACCAGAGGTGGGTCCGACGTGGAAATGGTGGTCGGCGATCTGTTGTGAAAAATTGACCCGCACCCGTTAGAGGGAGAAGGCCGGAAGCATAGTTCAGCGTTGGAGGTTGGAGACGCGAAAGGTCTGATAAATCGAAGGAGTCAAAGTCGAGGCCTCGAGTACCTGATGAAGCGGGTGATGAAAAACAGCACCGGCAAATAGGTACAGAGGCATGAGGGAAATGTCTGAAAGAGTGGTTCCAAAAGACGAGGAGGGTTGGGTCAGATACGGGGTTTGCGGTAGCAAGAAAAGGGGCCCGGGGGCGGAGTACCAGGTCATGGGACTAGGGCTGCATGGTTTAGGTTACTTCTTCTTTTTGTTTTTAGGAAAAAAAAAAAGAAAAAGTAAAGAAATAAAATAAAAAAAGAAAAAATAAAAATAAAAAAAAAAAAGGGGGGAACCCGGGGAGGGATATGTCCTAGGAGGAATGAAAGGCAAGAAAATAGGAATCTCACTCCGCGCCCAAGTGGACTCGACCACGCTAGTAGCGCAGATGCAGCATGGATACCCGTGCCATACCCTACCCTTCATGCCTCAGTAAACAGCAACATCTGGATAGAACCTTCACATCTGTCGAGCTACCTCGCGTGGACAAATAGATGCGGGCGGCAGGGGAATCGCCACAGATACCTCCTTCAGCACCACCCCCCGGAAAATCGTAGGTGGCTCCAGTGATACACCCGTCGCCCAAACAAAAAGCACCCAAAAGCTCTCCGGGATACCGGGGAGAAGGAGAGGGATCGGACATCCCCAGGCAATCCAGATTAGATTCACGGCAAACTACGCCACCGCCAAGAAACCTCACGGAAGGGAATGGAGATTGGGGACCCCGGTGTCCTTTCCCCTACACTAGGAACTTAGCGCGCCTGTGAGAGAAATCACGAAGGCTAAAAAAGGAGGGGGAGGGCAAAAGGGAGGATGAGGGAGGAGGAGGAGGAATGGAAAAAAGGGGAGGATGGGGAGGATGGATAGGGGGAGGGCCCGGGTGAGGGGGGTGGGTAATTAGGTTATTCGGTCTGAGGGGGGAATGAGACCGATCAGGGCTAATTCTCAGGACCAAGAGCCTCTTCACCACGCCAAGGAGCCCCCCCCACTTGAAGAGGTTTGTTTTATGGGGCAGAATAACGGTACATTAACCACTACTCAAGAATTGAGGAGAAATGTGTTTTTCAAGGGTTGACAGGGAACAGTATCTATATGGGTAAGACGATGGAGAGCCTCACGAGGCCTGGGTAGCATTCTGTACGGTTTAATGATGCGCGTACCGCTCTTTAGAGCATGAAAAGAAATATCTTTACCAACATGGGTTAGGAGGTGCATTGCAATTACTATGGTCAGAAAGATAGCAGTAGAGGTAATGTTGGTCGTAAAGTGAGAATTTAGTCCCCCACTGTTCCCCCCCCCCCCCCCCCGTCTGAAAACTGAGCGTGGAAGGTATTTATGTGAAGGAACGTTTGTCGATCGTTTCTGAGAGAAGAACGAGAAGAAGGTTGAAGGTGGAGAAGAGAAGTTTCATCAGCAGGTTAATTGTCGTGACGTTTTAGGCGTGGGGGACCAGAGTTGGGTCCGACTACGTTGGAACGGGTCGGGCGATTTGAAAATTTGCCGGCACCGTATAGAGGGAGAGGCCGGAAAGCATAGTCAGAGCGGAGAGGCGAAGGTTCTGATAAATCGAAGAGTCAGTTCGAGGGCCTCAGTACTGAATGGGGTGGGTGAGGACAACACGGGCAAATAGGTACAGAGGCTTGAGTGGAATGGTCTGAAGAGTGGTCCAAGACGAGGGGCCGGGGGGTTCAGGAACGGGGGGGTGCGGTATCAAGTAGGGGGCCCGGGGGGTACCAGGGATTCATGGACTAGGGCTGCCCCCATGTTTAGGTTACTCTTTCATTTTTTGTTTTTAAGAAAATAAAAAAGAAAGAGGAAGAAAACGAAAAAAATAAAATAAAAAATAAAAGAAAAAAAAAGGGGGGGGCGGGAACGGGGAGGGTTAGTTCCCTAGGAGGGATGAAAGGGCCCAGGAAGGATAAAATATTCCATCCGCGCCCAAGAGGACCTCGACACCGCTAGTAGTTAGCGCAGATGCAGCATGGAACCCCGTGCCTTCCCTTCCTTCATGCAGTAAAACCAGCAATCTGGGGGATAGCAACCTCACATCTGCCGAGCTACCTCGGTGGACAAAGAGGAGGCGGCCGGGAAATATCCCGCCACAAAAGCATACCTCCTTCTGCCCACCACCCCCGGGAATTGACAGGTTGGGCGTCCGAGCTACACCCCGTCGCCCAAAAAGACACCCAAAGCTACTCCGGGATACCGGAGATAGAGCGAGGAGGATAATTGGGAAATCCCTAGGCATCCAGATTTCACGGCAGAACTACGCCACGCCAATAGAAACCGCACGGAGAAATGGGATGGACCCCGGTGTCCTTTCTTCTACCAGGGAAACTAGCGCGCGGTGGAGAAGAAGAAGAAATCCCTAAAGGACAAAAAAAAAAGAAGGACGGGCAAAAGTGCGGAGGAGTGGGGATGGGAGGAGGAAAGGAAAAAAAGGGGAGGAGGTGGATGGGGGGAGGATGGGATAGGGGAGGGGGAGATTGGGGGGTGGGGGATTAATTTTAGGTTTCGGTCTGGGCAGAAGACCTATAGGTCTTAATCTCAGGACCAAGAGCCGCTTCACCAGCCAAGGAGCCCCCCTTGATAGAGGGACATGATTGCAAGAAATCATGAAATGGATGGAGTTTGAAACCCATGGCAGACAATCCTAAAAGTGAGTTTTAGGACTCACTTGCCATGGGAGTCAAATCCACCATTATTGTGGTGATTTACTGGGATTACAACCTGTATATTATTATATCATGGGGAGCACTAATACCCATAGATTATACCAGCGCATGTGGGGGGAGAATGGAAGGTATTCAGGCTCAATTCAAGGGAACTGGGCTCAGATCCAATTCCTAGATCAAGAGCCCCTTCACCAGCATCAAGGAACCTCTTGTAGGGATACAAACTTGTAATAAAATGCAATCCTCAACACTAACAAGCTTTCCTCAATGCTACCTTTAGCACAATTTTTTTTAGCATATATGTGAAATGTGTATATTCTGCTGCAATATGGGAAGCATTTCTAACAATTTGTTCACACTGGTTAGTTCTTAGTCATAAATAAAGTTAATGTACAGTACCTTGATACATATTACAGTATTTCCCATTATATTTGTCTTTTTAATCACATTATTGCTACTCAGATGACCTTCTGTTTTCATTTAATTCTTGAAATCATTGATTACAGAGTACGTACAACGTCTATGCACAAACTCGCGTTTTAACAAAGACAAATTTGTTTCAACTCTACTTGCAGTGCACTACAAAATTCATGTTTATAAAACATCTTCTAAACAATGAAAATTTTTAGGCTGTTAATACTGATATAAATAGATGAATTCTCCATGGGGAAGTGGAACAGAATTCTTCCTCCGTAAGCCATGTGTGTCGTAAGAGGCGACTAAAATGCCGGGAGCAAGGGGCTAGTAACCCCTTCTCCTGTATATATTACTAAATTTAGAAGGAGAAACTTTCATTTTTCCTTTTGGGCCACCCCGCCTCAGTCGGATATGGCTGGTACCTTGAAAGAAGAAGAAACAGATGAATAAAGAAAATAACAATTGCATGGAAATTTTGATCAAACTAACAATATGAAAATATACACAGGCAAAACTTATATTTGATTTATTGCAAATCACAAATATGATGTTATGGGTGAATCAAAAATAAATGTTGGATCAAATGCTCTTCACTGAGGACCACAATATGTATTAATCTCATCAGATTATAACAGCCCTATACAAAAAACATATATTTAGTGATTAATAAAACTTGAGTGCATGATTGCTTCCTAAGTTTCAATATATAAATAACCTGTACACAAGAGAATGAAACATTTGAAGACATTTTGGTCCAACTTGATACAAGTCAGATTGAAACATCGTCGTAAGTTTCATTCTTCTGTGTAGGTTATTTATATATTGTTCTAGTCACAGTATTGTACCCTTATATTCTTTAAGATTCAAGCTGTGTAAACTATGGAGCCTATTAAAGAAATTTTAAAGCATGGAAGCCACTACAATATGTTGAGCAATTTGAAATCACCTGTTCAAAACAACTTAAATGAGAATTTATATAAATCATCCATCTGTCAATTGGACACAAGTGTTGAAATGATCTGCTCCCATTTCTTGAGGAAACACTGCCAGCGCTCCCCTCAAGGAAGGTTCCTTGATGTTGGTGAGGGGCTCTTGATTTAGGGAATTGGATCTGTGCTCCAGTTCCCCGAATCAAGCCTGAATGCCTTCCACATCCCCCCCCCCCAGGCGCTGTATAATCCTCCGGGTTTAGCACTTCCCCCTTGATTATAATAATAATAATAACTGCCAGCGCTACTATAACCGAGTACAGGAGTCATCATTTCTGAGAACAACCTGGCCCCTGGCTACCATCTCCATTGCTCAGCAACACAAAAAACAATAAATACTGTCAGTGTTTTTTCCTGAGAATACCTCTACCTAAGCTCCATGGGTGAGTGGAACAGAATTCTTCCTCTGTAAGCCATGCGTGTCATAACAGGCACTTAAAATGCCAGGAACAAGGGGGTAGTAACTCCTTCTCCTTGTACGCATTACTAAATTTAAAAAGAGAAACTTTTGTATTTCTTTTTAGGTCACCCTGCTTTGGTGATATAGGGTTTGTTTGATAAAAAGAAAAAAAAAATTACCTAAGCATGGACTTACAGCTATGCCCCCACCTATTACTTGCTGAACCATTCAGGAAATAGAAAATGATTATTATAAAGTAAATATAAATGATTATTATTGTATTACAAGTCACTCCAGCATAGGCATCAGCATAACTAATCAGCATAACTAACCTAATATGTCTCCAGGCAAGATGGGCACTGCCTCCTGGGTCACAATAGCCCCTCCATCAACCTCTTCCTGAATGGACAGTAGTGGTAGTAGTAGTAGTAAATAAGAATGAAAATTATTACCATGGAAAGTATAGGTGTGTTTATCTCAAATATTGTGTAAAGTTCAAGTTTATCAAGGATATGCTGTATGACCCTAGTGGGTTTAGAGCTTGGTTTTGATGATAATAATTATCAAGGATGTAGAAATTAGTCTCTAGAAAGTTACAGGGTTAACAAATATTATTCTTTTGAGAATTACTGTATGTGAATATAATAAAAAGATGTGATGAATGGTTTGAAAAACCGACAAGTTGAAGATTGAGACACTTATGCAGCATATGGGAATCTTTATTCAGGAAACGTTTCGCCACACAGTGGCTTCATCAGTCCAATACAAAGAGGAAGGCGTAAGGAGAGGAGGAGTATGAGGTAATCAGTCCCTCAGCCTGGAATCAATGTGTTCAGTCCATCAATCTTGTAGAATGTACAGCATAGGGCCGTAGACATGGGATCTTATTACAAAGAATTCTTCAACACTTGTTCAACATTTGGACGAAGACCTACTTCGACTAGTGGATGGTACCACTATGACCCCGCCTCCACCTGCTTCACCTCACCTCACTACAGTATATAAGCCACGTCTACGGCCCTATGCTGTACATTCTACAAAATTGATGGACTGAATCATCGACTCCAGGCTGAGGGACTGATTACCTCATACTCCTCCTCTCCTTACGCCTTCCTCTTTGTATTGGACTTATGAAGCCACTGTGTGGCGAAACGTTTCCTGAATAAAGATTCCCATATGCTGCATAAGTGTCTCAATCTTCATAATTAAAAGATAACTCTGAACAATGGAAATAAGTCACTCTGTCTAACTTTTTTGGGTTATCCCAGGTTCTCTACACATATGCTGCTATGTATGATAATTCTATGTAACTGTATTTGTGTATACCTGAATGAACTTACTTACTAAGTTATGGAATACTGAATCAGTTGCATAGTTTACTAAAACATGAAAAAAAAAAAATAAATAAGCTGCTACAATGTAAACAAAATTATTTCAAATATTTAGAAGCCCTTCTTTTTTTTAGCAATAATGCTATATTTTCTAAGAACCAGGAGTCACAATACAATGATCCCTCTAAGAACCAACACTGAACAAAAGCTGTATAATATTCCTCTCATCAAAGACTGCAGCAACATTTGATAATTTACTTAAAAATCTTGTCCCTAATTTAACTTCTAGTTAGGTGAAACAGCACTGCTAGTTTGTAATTTTAAAAACTACCAGTATATCATGACAGCATTAATTTTTTAGTTGCCCTACCATGGTGGAAAATAGTCAGTGTAATAAAAAATTAGTCATCTAGACAATTCAAGAAATAATGCTTTTCCCCAAGAGATGCTCACAGCAACGAAGTGCACAGTGCAGCCAGTCAGTGTCACTCTAGCTTCTAGTGCTTGTCTCTGTGCATGCATCCCCTTAAATGATGGCAGGAGAGATGGGTGGATGTTGAGAAGCTGTCCCCGCCATGTCCTTACAAAATTGCCAGTCAGAATTCTCATAAATCCTGCCAGACAGATGAGTTCTGTGTCTACCTCCCTCAATGCCATTGTCAGAGCTGCATCAAATTCCTGCCGATTCTTGTAGTTTTTGTGAGGGATTACCTGGAAAAACTAGCCATGGTAAAAACCCGAGTCATAGTACTGGACAAGTAATTTAATTTTCTTAATGTAGTAAATAATGTTATTTGTAAATCAGCAAGTGATTTGGAACTAATTTCAAGGCAATAAAATATTGGCTGGATTTGAGGCCTGTAGGTGGAAAGTACAGTGCCTGCACTTTAAAGAAGGGCTTTGGGATACTGGCTGTTTGGAGTGGCATCTAAACTGTCATATCTAGGTACCTCTGCACGGACAGTGATTGTGTGTGACTAATGGTGAAAGCGTTTTTTTTTTTTTTTGGGGGGGGGGGGGGGGTCACCTGCCTCGGTGGGAGACGGCCAATGTGTTGAAAAAAGAAAAATGTTAAATGGTACATCTCACTGAATGAAGTGGGGTTTGAACCCATGGCAAGCCAAATCTAAAACTAGCAGGCCAGTGCGTTATTCACTATGCTATGACTACCTAATACACACAAATAGCCTGCAGGTTATTTGTGCATCGTTCCAGCCACGGTATTGTGCCTTTTTTTTGTTAATTAATAAACATGTTACCTAATAAACATGTCTGTTTAAACTAGACACACTACCTTGTACAATAAAACCAAATAAAAATAATATTTAAAGATCTTTCTTTAATAATACCAGTGAAACATTAGTAGACATCCTATTTAAAATAATCTGAGCAAATTAATCTAATGAAGATATGAGAAAGTATAATAACAAGATGGATATATATAAAAATGTACAACTGAAACAATTTACAGACATGACAGTATTTCTTTTATCATATCTCAGTATGGTCGCACCCCTCCACATTTACAAGTAAATTTTCATATGATTCTGACAATATTACAACAAGAGCAGACTGCTTCATCTTTTTTTTTATCAGAAATGTTAGTAAACCTGATGAGCTGTTGGAGTGTGAGCAAGGTAATATTTAATGAAGGGATTTAGGGAAACTGGTTAGCCAGACTTGAGTCCTGGAAATAAGAAGTACAATGCCTGCACTTTAACCCTTTGACTGTTTCGGTCGTATATATATATATCTTACGAGCCACCATTTTTGACATACAGTGGACCCCCGAGTTTCGTGATTAATCCGTTCCAGAGAGCCTGCCAAAAGTCGAAATTCATGAATCTCGAAACCATTTTCCCCATAAGAAATAATAGAAATAAAATTAATCCATTCCAGACACCCAAAAATATTAAAATAAAATATTTTTTTTTTCAAATTAAATAAAGATTTACATAATGAAAACAATCAGAAATCAAGCACATGCATTTAAAAAAATAACAACATTACACTTACCTTTACTGAAGACTTCTGCGTGGATGGAAGACGGGAGGAGGGGATAGGAGGAAGGTGTACACTATTGTTTGGAAGGAGAATCTCCTTCCATTAGGACTTTAGGTAGCAAGTCCTTATCTGGGGTTACTTCCCTTCTTTTAATGCCACTGGGAACAACTTGAGAGTCACTGGACCCCTGTCGCACAAAATGTCTGTCCAGAGAGGTCTTTTTCTGGCGTTTCTTTAAGATTTCCCTGAAGTGGGACACAACACTGTTATTGTACATGTTGCAGATATGGCTTGTTTCAGCTTGGTCAGGGTGATACTTTTCAACAAAACTTTGCAACTCATTCCACATTCCACACACATCCTTAATTTATTTATTTATTTATTTATTTAGTAATTTAAGCATACAAACAGAGGTACAAAAAATACAGGTAAGAGCAGCATGCCAAAGCCACTTATATGCATAGCATTACGGGCTGGCTTAAAATTAACTTAAGATTAACTAAGCAATGATGAAATCAGTGATAAAACATTATTGTAAACAGATAACTATAAAGCACAAATGAGTATTACAAAGACAGGTCATATGGTTGCTTGCATTGCTGTACATTCAGTCGAATGGAAGTATTCTGTTAGGTTAGTGTATTTAAAAAATAATAAAGTTAGATTGGGTCCTAGGTTTAACATGTGTGAGATATAATTGTGAGTAAAAATTAGGATATACAATTTATAAGGTTCAGTTATTCAGTATTTATTTGGTTTTGAGTGAGTAAGTGATCTTTGGAAGAGACTTGAATTTATAAACAGGTAGTGTTTCTTTTATATTTACAGGTAATGAATTCCAGATTTTAGGGCCTTTTATGTGCATTGAGTTTTTGCATAGCATGAGATGGACACGAGGAACATCAAAGAGTGATCTGTGCCTTGTGTTATGGTCATGTGTTCTGTTGAGGTTGGCAAGGAGATGTTTGAGGGGAGGGTTAATATCAGAGTTAAGTGTTCTATGTATGTAATAGGTGCAATAATAAGTATGGATGTTCTGTATGGTGAGTAGGTCGAGTGTTTTGAATATTGGTGGAGTGTGTGAAAATTTGTGTGGACTGCCTCCAAGTGAGTCGCCTACCCTGGCAAACTCTGTTGACACTGAGCTCTGAGGTGGGTACCTCAGCCTCACAAGTGGCTTATAGGACAGATTTTCACAAATGATTGGTATTGCAAGAAACCTCGCCTGCATGCACGTATAAAGGACTAACTTACTTGGTGTTGCAGCATATATCCTGATCTTCACTTCCCTAAGCTAGCCTTAGCCCCTTTGGACTCCCCCTCAGGAGCCACGTGCAACCGGGAGCATTAATTCCTGCAATATTCAATCGTAATTAGTGTCCTGCCTGCACATCAGAAATTCCTATATCCAAGAGGGTATGTATCCCCTAGTATAACTATGCAGACTCAGACCCCCGCTTCAGACGGCTCTGAGACACTGGTACTTACTGGCATGCTCTCTCTGTTGCAAAACCGGACCCCCAGTTTAAAACTCACCCACGATTCCCAAGACACTGGGCCAGAATCTCGAGAAAAAAGTGAAGGTCTTGTCTTACTGTATGGCCTGATGGAGGTGGTCATCTACGGTACATCGAGGTGCCTTACCAGATTTCCCCGGGTCTCAGTGTGAAGACACGTGGGGCGCCGTCTGTGTTCATGGCACGTCTTGTCTTGGTGTCGTCTCTCGTAAGAAGAACGAGCTGGGTCTCCCTTCCAGACCCTCATCTCTTCGTTCAAACTAGGGCTGCCAGTTCTCCCTAGCTAACTTATCCCAGTGTTTGCCTACATTATCGGCCGGATTACTACCTATGTTAAGGTCTTAGGTCTACTTTATCATTATCTACAGATGCCTTAGTAAACCTAATATTAGTGTACTACCAGTTTTAAAATACCTACTTCCCCTTTCCCTGAAGAGTTAAATCTATAAATTAAATACATGCCTACCAGAATCCATTGCCGACAAGAGGGAAAGCTTCCCTGTTTGGGTGGGGTATAAAGGGGCCCTCCAGCTCAGCCGTCCGTACGGCCATGCTGGATCTGCCCTGTGGAATTTTAGGGACCAAATAAATTTCCACAGTGTGTTGCCTGTAGTGAGAATTTATCATCATTTTTAATGCAGCCTTTTGTTGGGTAATTAGTGGTCCGGAGTGGTTAATTGTTGTTGAGCCCCAAAGCACAAATTCCATAGGTGAGATAGGGGTAAATAAGAAGTGGTAAAGGGCCCGGAGGGCTGACTGTGGAAACATAGTACCGTATCTTCGGTAGTATGCCTACAGTCTTGGAGATTTTCTTAGAATTTGTTGTATATGTGTATGAAATTTGAGTCTATTATCGAGGTGGATTCCTAGGAATTTCCCTCTGTTAGCTTTGTGATAGGTGATCCCTTTATTGTTATGTTAAGAGGTACATCTGTAGCTCTGTTACCAAACTGAATGAAGTAGGTTTTGTCAATGTTTAGTGTAAGTTTGTTAGGCCTCATCCAGGTAGATATTTTCTGTAATTCGGTGTTTACAGTATTTGCTAGCGTGACTGGGCTCGGGTGAGAGAAGACGTATGTAGTGTCATCTGCAAAAAGTGTGGGTTTGAGTAATTGCGAAGCATTTGGTAGGTCATTTATGTATAGGAGAGAGAGAAGAGGGCCAAGGACACTTCCCTGTGGGACACCAACTGTAATTGGTTGTGCGGAAGAGCTTGCCCCATTTGCGTACACATATTGGCTTCTGTTGCTGAGGTAAGACTTGAGGTAGTTGAGGGAGTGCCCTCTAATACCATAGCGTGACAATTTTACGTGGAGCAAGTCATGGTCAACTGTATCAAAAGCTTAACGTAAGTCAATGAAGATCCCCAGTGGGACTTCTTTTTTCTCTATTGCAGTGTATATATGTTCTAGCATGTGTATAATAGCATCATTAGTATTTTTATTAGGCCTGAATCCAAATTGGCAGGGGTTGAGAATGTTTTGGGAGAGGAGGTAGGAGTAGATTCGTTTATGAATTAATTTTTCGAAGATTTTTGAGAGAGGGTGTAAATTGGATATTGGCTTATAGTTATTCAACTCTGTTTGGTCTCCTCCTTTATGGATCGGGGTGACCCTTGCTATTTTGAGAACTGTAGGGAAGGTGGAGGATTCAATGGATTTGTTAAAGAGTGTTGCAATGATTGGTGATAGTACTTGTGACGCTTTTTTGTATATAAAGGGTGGTAATGTATTTAAATTTAATCACAGAAGAAGGCACCTCATCCACTCCCTGTTCCTCCTCGTCTAAAGCAAGTTCCTCGGCTGTGGTCTGATGCTGTTCCAGTTGAAGTTCTTGCAGTTCATCAATGGTTAGCTCTTCTCTGTGGTCCTCCATCAACTCTTCCACATCCCTGTCACTCGCTTTATTTACCAAAGGGCTTGCACTAGCTTTCCTTGGGTCCATGATCACTTATTTAGCAGTTGCAAGCACAAAACACAATGGATTATTATGAAATGTATTGTATGAACCCGCAGGGTGATGGTCACGTGTTGGTAAACAATGGCACACTGAGCATGAATGGCGTGGGAGACTGGCTTGGTGTGTGCGGTGACGGGCAGATGGGTACCGGATGGTCGCTGAAACACGAGTCTTTTCACGAAACTGGAGGCCAAATTTTTCCATAAAAACTCGCCCGAAGGTCGAATTTCACGAAAGTCGAGGCTGCCGAAACTCGAGGGTCCATTGTATATATATATACATGTATTCAAATTCTAGCGGCTTCAAATCAAGCAGGAGAAAGCTGGTAGGCCCACATGTGACAGAATGGGTCTGTGTGGTCAGTGTGCACCATATAAAAAAATCCTGCAGCACGCAGTGCACAATGAGAAAAAAAAGCTGACCGTTTTTTTAATTAAAATGCCGACTTTGTGGTTTATTTTCGTATAGTATTTATGATTATATTCTCGTTTTCTTGGTCTCATTTGATAGTATGGAAAACATATTATAGAAATAGAGGTGATTTGGATTGGTTTTCTATGAAAAGAACCTTGAAATAGAGCTCAAAGTAGGGGAAACATTTGATTTTTGCCGATGTTCTAAAGTAAACAAATTATGTCATTTTCCAATAAATGTCCAAGCAGCCATTCTAATATGCAGTCATGAATGGGTTGACATTATTTATACAATTATTACAATATTGCAGTAGTCTGTATAGCAGTAAATCTTCTATTTTATGTTTGAATAAAAATTCAAAATAGAAAGCAAGAGTAATATCAGAGGGGCCTGAAGATGTGACTGATGAACAAAGAAAATATTATTTTAGAGCCAGGAATGTCTGCATTGTACATTCTGAACCATATTTTGAAATTGGCATATTTTTTTTTTCGTGAAATTGGCAAAATTGCAAATTTCTGACCACGTTATTGGGTAGTTGAAGTCGATAAATGGGTAGTTTCTTGTACTCAATCGATAGATAGGGGGGGGCTTGGGGGTGGGATCAGGATGGACAGTGGTTGATAGAATCAGGGTATGTGGAATATGGTATATGGAGGAGGTGCAGACCTGCAGGAGGGTAAATTTGGAGTCTGTCACAGGTAGGTTTTAGGTAGACTTGGAGGCTTTAAAAGCGAGGGACCTGCTTTGCATCAGGGGTAGTGGGTAAACTCTTGTTTATAGAAAGGGTATGGGGGGGGGGCAGAGGTTTTTCCTTAGGGTCAGATATTTTTAAAAATGAGGAGGGCAGGGTTTTAAAGAAAGGAGGTATTAGGCAATGTCAAGAGGGGGTTTGGGATGTTGTTTTAGGACAGTATGGCTATATATAAAGCGGGGTTTTTATTAGGGAAGGGGGTGTGAGGGGGGCTAAAGTAGGAGGGTTATGGAGGGGCACAAAAAATGGTGGATGGCAAGGATTGGGTTTTTTGTGAAGTTTGTTAGGTTTTTATTGACGTGCAACAGGTGGTTGCATGGTGAGGGTAGTGGGGGTAGGGAATTTTTCAAGGGTAGCCGTGTATCCAAAAATTTGATTGGGGGGGGGCATTTGGGGATTTTAGCCCAAATTTGGATACAAGCTAGAGAAGAGAATTAGTGTATGATTTATCATGGGGTTTTGGCCCCCAAAGGGGGTAAGATGCATGGGGGTTCATGGAAAAAGGCTTTTTTGCCAGTTTTTTTTGATTTGAAATGGATTTCATGTGGTCTTTTTTTGTCCCTTTTGGGGGGGGTGAGATCATGGATGGGTGGGGTTTCAGATTGTTGGGGTGGATGCTTGCCACTTTTAAAGGGCTTTGGTTAGATGTAAGTGGGTGCCTAAGGATGTGGGAAGGGCTATAATGTAATCTAGTAGATTATCTGGTATTCATGGGGGGGAATGAGGAAAATTTAAGGGGTGTACGAGGATAAAAGCATGGTCCAAAGGGAGATACATAACCTGAAGGGGGCTGCTATAGTGACAGACGCCCAAGTAAATATGCAAAAGCAAAAACAAAATGATGACCAATAGCGGGGAAATGAAAGGGAGGTCATTTTTAGTACAAAAAAGTAGTGCTAGGAAACTTTGTGGGACTCCCTAGGCTTGACAAGTTTGGGAAAAAGTGGGTGCCAAAAGACCCAAAAATGTCTTGGACAAAAAAAAGTAGCAATGAGTTTGGTGATTACCGTGGAGGCCTAAGGGGTGGGCTTGGGATAGAATGCTGTATGTCCAAGTGTTGTATGCCTTTTCTAGATAAAAAAAGACTGTTAGGACAGTGGTTGTTAGCAAAGGCATTTCGAATAAACGTATGTAAGTGGAGCAAGAGGTCTAAAATCGAGCAGCATTTGCAAAAGCCATATTGGCGAGGGGAAAGGCTATTCTCTCTAGGGACCACATTAGACGTCTATTCACCAATCGTTCCATCACCTTGCAGACCATGCTGGTTGGGGCAATGGGATGATAGTTGTCAAGCCCCCGAAGTGCCAGGTTTGCAAAACGGTAGCACAATAGCCGATTTCCAGTGTTGAGGAAGAACCCCTCGTTCCCAAATTAGATAAAAAAGACAAAAGAATGGGAAAGGTCATAGAATGGAGATGTAGCATACCGATGTGGATATGTCCCGTTGCCGACGGCTGGCTAATGGAAAGTGTGAACTTCAACTCTAGAGTAAAAGATAAGTTATATGGCTCCAATCCATCGGAGGAGAAATCCAAGGGCAATTGCTCTTTGGTAGGTTTAGATGCAAGAAATGAGGGACAGGTGATGCCCTCAGGAAATACAGACAAGATAGTTCCCGATTTCTGTGGCAACTTCTAAAGGTTCTGGGACAACTCCAGCAACCCGCAAAATCAGAGCTAGGTCTGGAGTGTACTTATGACAATTTCCGCACTTTTCCAAATCGTGCACATAGGGGAAGGAGGAGGTAATGGTAGACAGTCTCACCAACAAGTACGTTTAGCATCACAGATGCTGCGAGCAATTGCCCTTGCCTGCTTAAAATCCAACAGATGCTCCGCGGTATGATATCGATAACCGTCCCCACTCGGCACGTTTTAAACACTGCACGGGCGCATGTAGGAGACCACCAAGTTAAACATGTCTGAGAATGCCTACTCGAGGTTTGGGGGATAGTCCTAATTACAGCAATGCATTCTAAGGTCAAAAATTGTGTGCCAGTTTATCAATGGAGGACAAAAGGGGGTCCTTGCTACAGGTGGTAAGATGGGAGTACAAGTCCCAATCTGCTCAAGCAAATTGGCAATGAGGGGTATGAAACGGTTGGGTATATGTAGAAGGATAGGAAAGTGATCACTTGTAAATCTGGAAGAACAGACCACTCTAAATCAAGTGCAGTGGGCGAGGAACAGATCAGTGCAAGAGATTAAAAATTGGTAGGAACACCCGTATTGAAACCATGAAGAGGAATAGAAGTGAGAAGTGTCGCCAACTGATCACCACGAGTCGTAGTGGGACCCTCCCCACAGATGAGCATTAAATCACCCAAGATGGGCAGCGGTAGAGAAAAAACCGCGGTGTAAATACAAGCTGCAGTATAATGCAGCAGGGAACGAACAAAAACTTGATATGGTATATCAACGTCACAAGAAGCTTACTTTCATCAAGTGATTCTTCAGGTAAAGGATGCATCAAGTAGCCCGAAACTGGGCAAATTACAGCAGAACGAATTTTGAGCTTTTGCAACCCAACATACTGGGGACATCTGGGAGAACAACAGTTCTCCTCGATTGCCCCTAAGGCCATGAATATTCCATTGTAAAAAAAGACTTATGGAAATAAAAAATGTTAAGAAACAATAGAACCTATGAGATTTTAGGATTGGTAAAGTCAGTGTGTGGGGGCAACAGTAAGCAAGGAAGAATTAGAATACTGCAGAGGAAGAGATTGTTGCATGGGCCGTGAAATTGAAGGGGTAGGAGGTGGCAGGTTAGTGTCCATTGGGGGTGTCGTCTCTGCAGTGTAGCTGGAGATAGCATCTAGTGTCTTAAGGAAGCTGACGATGCCAGCAACTGGAGAAGCATTGCAAGTAAAGGTCTGAGCAACTACGGAGGTAGACTGGAGTGGAACGGGAGACTACACAAAGAGGGGGGGATGAACTTCCCCCTTCATGCGAGCTGGAAAGGGGGGAGAACTAGGCTCTGAGGTAGAAGATTCTGTACAGGTGATGGATGTAGAGGCAGTGTAGGTCTGAGGTTTCGTTGACCGAGAAGCAAGCGAGATGAAGTTAAAGTAGGAAGTGGTGCAGAGGTAGGAGTGTCGGGATAAAAACTGCAGAAGAATTAGAAATTGGGGCAACCCCAGAAGACATGGACGTAGAGGGACTGGGAGGACCATCGAGGTTGGAGGTCTTCAGGCTACCCAAGCATACGAGACTAGGAACCTTTCCTTGAAGGCAGAGCCAAGAGAGCCATAGTGTAAGGCCCTCACACTCAAGGCGACTGCTCTCTTGTTCAATACAGTAGACCTGGCAATGGCATGTAAAAGGAAGAGGTTCCTTACAATTGAGAAGAGGGGAAGACTGCAAGACTTGGGAATGATCCACTGCAGACCAGACTCTCAGATCTGCAGTTGAGCGGGATGCCGAAATCTCCAGCAATTACGACACTGTTTGGGAATGGGAACTACTATATGGACCTCTAAGCAATGGCCTGCAATGGACAGGACGAAAGTTCATGGCAGTAAGGTTAAACTAGTATTGTTACTGGAAAAGTGCCTCTGCCCAAGAGCAGGCAGGATGTTTATGTACAAGAATAGGGAGGTTCTGTTCCAAAATATCCTTGCTAAAAAAAAAAAAAAAAAAACCACTACAATGGTATGCAGTAAGGCCACTACCACTGCAAGAATTGAGAAGCATGCTCACAAACAGTGACTGCTATGTTATCTATGGAAGTGATGCAGGAGAGCACGAGCTTTCTCCGCTTTCTGTACTGTTATGACAAGTGCACTGCTTAGAAGAGCATTGAAGGATGTTTTGGCCGACGTGCTGTAAAAGTTAGATTCCATTATCAGAAAGATATTGGTTTGAGAAGTGATCTGTAGAAAATTTCTACATGGCACACATTAGCCTGCCGGTAGGTAGTTTGAGCAATTGACTAACTATCAGTAGGTTGCCTTGGAAGTTTAGTAGTACCACAGGCGATGTAACCCGAGGGAGGTGGGTAAACTCCCAAACTAATTCAGGGAAGCAGAATGCAGTGAAAGGTATGCTAGAAGCAGCACGAATAGAAACGGGTAGCACTAAGCAGGTGATGAAGCATTACCGGCAGAAGGTACAGGGCAAAAGAAGTCTGTAGAATGGACCGATATTGAAGCCAGATCAGAACAGGGAGTCTGATCAGAAGTGGGTCTGGAAGAAGGGCTTCACTGAGCGAAGACTCCATAAAAGGTGCTTCTGCTGCGATTTCTTAAAAAAGGATGGGAGAGTTGCTAGGAGCCCTAGAGGGCCTCGAGCCTATCTGAAGATGAGGCATGGAACCCATGCCATATCCTACCCTTCACACCAGCACTTAAATTTCACGTCTACTGAGCTACCTCGGCAGACTCAAGATGCAGTCTGAAACCCCACCACAAAGCATACCCCTTCGGCCGCCACCTCCCAAAACTGACAGGCAGCTTCCAGAGATACATATATTACCCAAAGGGCACCCTGACCACTGCCTAGAAATCCAGGAAGGAAGCAGGGCACCTTCAGATAATTCAGATTCCATAGCAAACACTGAGGGACCTCATCGAGTGGAATGAACCTTAACATGCCATCCCCTACCTGGAAACTAATGCCAGAGGGGAGGACCCTAGAGGCAACAAACAGGATGTGAAACAAGAGGGTGGGGGGGGGGAGGGGAGGAAAGGTGATAGAAGTTGGGGGGGGGATGGGATACAGAAGGGAGGATGGGGGGCACATTTAGACTAAGGAGAAAAAGGATTTGATAGAGACCAAAAGCCCCTCTGCCACTACTCCTAGGCAGTAGGAATCTACTAGGTAGGGACCAGTCCAGGACAAAGTTGGCAACTAGGTAACGAAGTTGTGACCACGATTGTGGGCATAGGTACTACCAATGTTAGAGGTCACTTAGTCACTAGAAAACAAGTCGTGGAAGCTCCTGTTCGAGGCAAAGAGACTTCCATGGCACAAGTTAAACCTCAGACTAATTCCTTTCAGGTAAATTTGGCACAAACTACGCTGGGCGAGCCTCATTACTATTAAGGCAAGAGGAGGTATGCTGCATGGTCTGCTGAACCAGACTGGGCATTCTGCCATGGACCTGCAATATTTTGCTGGATGGCCAAAACTAAATTTGTGGCATGTGGTATAGGGATCAATTCAGACGAACTGTCGCGCAATAGAGGACAACCTCACAGCAGTCAAGTTAGGAGAGCTACATTAGAAGGGAAGTCTCCATCTGCTGGCAGGTAGTACAAGTGTCCTGAGAATTGGGAAAGAGTTAGTTGCTAATGTCAGTATCATGATTGAAATTATGTTGAACAATGGTAAGAGGAAGGAGAGAATGAACCACTACAAGAACCAAGAAAAATGTTTCAATAGTGACTGGTCAGGAAAATATCAGCTTGGCCAGCATTGCATATATTCGTGAATAGTTTGCAAGAACAAGGAATTAAATTACTTTCTTTTAGTTTTTCAGGGAAGTGTAATAAGTAATCTTAATAGTGGCATTTTAAAGCAATATGTAGAGGGGAAACTACTACAATCTTGAGGTAAAGCTAAATATAGGGTAATGAGCGAATGTTTAGGTATTAGTGGTTTAGGAGTAGTGTTCTCTAGACTGCACAGTAAAAAAGTTGTCAGCACTAAGTTGTAGAAAGGGTAGTTTCGAAGATACTCGAAATTAAAGATTAGAGAAGTTACCGCTCATACAACAATGAAAGACTATACTTAGCTATAACCTTGAAGGGTTAAAAGACAGCTTCATGAAGTTTAAGCGTGATTAAGGCGATAAAACTAAAAGGGGTTCATGTAGTATTAAGTTCAGAAGTTAATCAAATACAGAGGTCTGTAGTTTCCAGATAACTAAAGTAATCTTGCAAAAATTTAAAAATTTATTCAGAAAATTACATTAAGCTCTTTAGGGCAGGAATTGTTAAGTACTCTTGCTATCAGCATCTTCCATTATCCTAGTTTTTTTTCCTTCACTACTTTGGCAAACTCTTCAACCCCGGGTTGGTTTGCTTCAGCGTAGCCGGCAAACGTTGATTTGCACCTCTCCAGCCAGGCAGTAACATTGCAGTGTTTCACAATAGGTATCCCAGCTGCCTCTATTGTAGAGACGGTAGCTACGATTACACAGTCAGCTACGGTGATTGTGTCTCCCACTGCCCACTCGTGATCAGCCAGCATGTCATTAAAACCAACCCAGTGCTTCTTCCAGAGGTGCTGTTTATCGGGGTTTTAATTTTCCTCCATCCTCGTACAATACTGGGAACTGAAATTAAGAGTAGTTATTTAAACAGTCTGTAGCTAGTAAACCTATAGTGGGAAGGGTCTACTTTCTTGCTAGAAGTAATTAGTGTAGTTCAGTTTGCTCTAGTTTATATTTAATATTTGAAACTCCAAAGCAATATAATGCCCAGAAATGAGTTATAAAATGGCATTTTCCTTAACTAGCCAATTCTCCCACCCTCCCACAAAGCTTGGTTCAGGTAGTTTAAGTAAACGACCTTGGACGTTCACCGTTAAACGAAGTTAGCCCTAGTGTTTCCACAGTTAAGAGCAATGAGGGGGAGGGGCCCCCGAAGATGATTAAATTTCAAGCAAGCCTTCAGCTTAAGATTTAGCGGTACGGAGCTCTACAGCGTCCGGGCCCGAGCTTTTCCATGCAGCATGGCTGTACGACCATGCCAATTGTGGGTTAAGTTTAAAAGATTGGTGCTTTGAAAGCAAGAAAGCTTGGCTTACAAAAAAAAAAAAAAAAAACAGATTTTAAAATAAACGTACCAAGTACTCTCGGAAAACGCTTGTAGAGGGTTTCTATGTCAAAGTAACAAGAGGGGGGATCCACCATGGCGCGAGTCTGGTGGGCACTTGGGTAGAAGGATGTTTCTTTCCCATAGGAAGAAACCAAGTATTTGCAGATAGCCCGGCTGGGGAAATTAAGAATTTTATAATTAAGAGCTTAAGAGATTCAAGTAACTTCAGTCTTATGAACAGTCACGTACTCAGTTTAATTCAATACAGGCTTAAGATTGGACGATAAAAGAAAAATTTTTATGTAATACCTTTCCCCAAAGGGTAAAGTCACCTGTCGACTATAGTAGGAACGCAGTGCTGAGGGTTAATGGCCAGGAAGTCTGGTTTCAGGTGATCTTTGGCCGTCAAGTTAATAGGTTTTAGGTTTAGTTCTAGATTAATAGCTTTGGCTGTCAGCATCACTGATCGACAGGGAGTGGAGTCGGGAGTATAGTAGAGATCCACAGACATGATGAACTCTCCTAGAAGTTTGGAGAAATACAGTGTTTAACCAGGTACCAAAGTAGTGGAGATGAAGGAAACTAATTGAGTAGTGAAAATTGAGGAAGCTTTATGTTGAGAATATTTGGCCTTACCTGCTGTGTTCATTATAAATATATAATGAACACTTACTTGTTTGGACTCAAAAGTCCACACCTTACTGCCGATTATAGGTTGATTACAAACTCCTTGTGACTCAAGAATTGCGCAATCCCCCGATCTACAAGAAACTCTTAACATACCTTGCTCTTTGTAATGGAGCTATGGTGTTCTCAACACCTTCGACAATATTGGGACTGATAGAAGCTGAAGTTGTCCTTGGATGTCCACGTCTTCCATTGTTAAGGAAAAAGCACACTGGTACACTGTTCTACAAATTTGGTTTTATTGTTCACAATTTATCAAAGAGAAGCTGATCACACTTCAAATGTTTGTGTTTTGAACTTTGTTCACACTTTATTTACACTACGCACAGATCAGTGTCCTTTTCTGGTTATCCTGGCGTCAGTGTCTCGTAGTAGAGTCAAAGTTAGTCTGGGGTCGTCACACCGCTCCATGCGTCACTGCCCTAATACAAAAAAAAAAAAAAAACGGGTCTGAAAACTGGTTACCGCATCCTTGTCATCATGTGGAGCAAAGAGAATGGTTTGTTTCTGGCCGCTTAACGAAAAAACCATGCACTTTTTTCCTATGGGGAATTATGGGGAGCAGGGGATTTCCTTAATTGTTCCTGGTGTGAGAATTTTATAAAAATACCCCGGTTCAACAACGCCTTCAAGGGGAAAAGGTCAGTGACACTATTGAATCTGTTACAATTACCACTTTGGAGTGTAAACAAACGCCTTTCGCCCTTCGCTGGGGCTTGGGCCACTCAGGGTGAAGGGGGCTGGGCAGGGGGCTACCTGGAAGGAAATTTCACCTTTTCGGGTAGAAAAAAAAGGAAATAATTTAAAGTAATAGGGTTAAGAGGTTTAAAATATAAAAACTTTTTCAAATTAATCTTTTAAATTGAAGTATAAAAAAAGGGAAGTGAGGAAAATCTTTTCGGGAACCTGGGGTTTTTCAAAAAAGACCCCCAAATTCCCCTATAGGTAAAAGGGTAGGGTTAAAAAATTAAAAATTAGG
>NC_069405.1:16251409-16301459 GCF_026875155.1 Cherax quadricarinatus | reverse complement strand
AAAAAAAAGCTGCCCGTTTTTTTTTTTTAAAATGCGCTTTGTGGTTTTTTTTGTATATATTTATATTTTTTTCTCTTTTTTTGGTCTCATTTGTAGTATGGAAAACTATTAAGAATAGAGGTGATTTGGATTGGTTTTCTATGAAAAGAACCTTGAAATAGGCTCAAAGTAGGGGGAAACATTTGTTTTTTGCCGATGTTCTAAAGTAAACAAATTTATGTCATTTTCCAAATTTAAATGCCCAAAAGCAGCCATTCTAATATGCAGTCATGAATGGGTTGACATTATTTATACAATTATTACAATATTGCAGTAGTCTGTATAGCAGTAAATCTTCTATTTTATGTTTGAATAAAATTCAAAATAGAAAGCAAGAGTAATATCAGGGGGGCCCTGAAGATGTGACTGATGAACAAAGAAAATATTATTTTAGAGCCAGGAATGTCTGCATTGTACATTCTGAACCATATTTTGAAATTGGCATATTTTTTTTTTTTCGTGAAATTGGCAAAATTGCAAATTTCTGACCCGTTATTGGGTAGTTGAAGTCGATAAATGGGTAGTTTTTGTACTCAATCGATAGATAGGGGGGGGCTTGGGGGTGGGATCGGGGATGGACGTGGTTGATGAATCAGGGTATGTGGAATATGGTATATGGAGGAGGTGCAGACCTGCAGGAGGGTAAATTTGGAGCTGTCAAGGTAAGGGTTTTTAGGTAGACTTGGAGGTTTAAAATTTGCGAGGGACCTAGTTTTTGCATCAGAGGGTAGTGGTGGTAAACTCTTGTTTAGCAAGGTATGGGGGGTGGCAGAGGTTTTTCCCTTGAGGTACAAAATCATTGTAGAAATGAGGAGGGCATGGTTAAGTAAGGAGGTAGTTAGGACAGTTTGTAAAAGAGGGGGTTTAGGATTGTTGCCTTTAGGACAGTAATGGCTATATATCAAGGGGAGGTATATTAGGGAAGGGGGTGTGAGGGGAGCTAAAGTAGGAAGGGTTATGGAGAGGCACATAAATGGGGGGAGTGGCAAGGACTTGGGGGTTTGTGAAGTTATGTTAGGTTTTTATTGACAGTGAAAACAGGGGGTTTTGCACTGGTGAGGGTAGTGGGAGGATAGGGAATTTTGCAAGGGGTAGCCGTGTATCCAACATATGATTGGGGGGGTCTTTTGGAAGGATTTTAGCAAACTTAGGATCAAGCTAAAAGTAAGAGAATTAGGTTATCGATTCATCATGGGGTTTTCTGGCCTCCAAGGTGGTAAGATGCATGGGGTTCATGGAAGAGGCTTTTTGCAGTTTTGTGATGTTGAAATGGCATTTCATGTGGTCTTTTTTTTGTCCCTCTTTGGAGGGGGGTGAGATCATGGATGGGTGGGGTTATCAGATTGTTGGGGTGATGTTTTGCCACTTTTAAGGGCTTTGCTGTTAGATGTAAGTGGAGTGCCTAAGGATGTGGGAAGGGTATAATTACATCATAGAAAGATTATCTGGATATCTCATGGGGAATAAAGAGAATTAAGGGGTGTACGAGGATAAAAAGCATGGTCCAATGGGAGACTATCAATCCTGAAGGGAGGCTGCTACTAGTCGACCGCACCCAAGTAAGCTATAGCAAAGTCATGACAAAGTATGACCAAATATGCAAAGGAAGAATGAAGGTAGGTCATTTATAGCTAAAAGGGAAAGTAGTGCTGAGGACAACTTTGTGGGAAACTCCCTAGGCTTGTACAAAGTCTGAGGAAAGTGAGGTGCCAATAGACCCAAAAATGTCTATCGGACAAGAAAGTAGCAATGAAGTTAGGTAGATTACCGTGGAGGCCTAAGGAGTGGGCTTGGGATAGAATGCTGTATGTCCAAGTTTTGTATGCCTTTTCTAGTAAAAAAGACTGTTAGGACAGTGGTTGTTAGCAAAGGCATTTCGAATAAACGTATTTTAGTGGAGCAAGAGGTCTAAAATCGAGCAGCATTTGCAAAAGCCATATTGGCGAGGGGAAAGGCTATTCTCTCTAGGGACCACATTAGACGTCTATTCACCAATCGTTCCATCACCTTGCAGACCATGCTGGTTGGGGCAATGGGATGATAGTTGTCAAGCCCCGAAGTGCCAGGTTTGCAAAACGGTGCACAATGCGATTTCCAGTGTTGAGGAAGAACCCCTCGTTCCAAATTAGATAAAAAAGACAAAAGAAAGGGGAAAAGGTCATAGAATGGAGATGTAGCATACCGATGGGATATGTCCGTTGCCGACGGCTGGCTAAGGGAAAAGTGTGAACTTCAACTCTAGAGTAAAAGATAAGTTATATGGCTCCAATCCATCGGGGGAGAAATCCAAGGGCAATTGCTCTTTGGTAGTTTAGATGCAAGAAATGAGGGACAGGTGATCCCCTCAGGAAATACAGACAAGATTTTCCCCGATTTCTGTGGCAACTTCTAGAGGTTCTGGGACAACTCCAGAACCCGCAAAATCAGAGCTAGGTCTGGAGTGTACTTATGACAATTTCCGCACTTTTCCAAATCGTGCACATAGGGGAAGGAGGAGGTAATGGTAGACAGTCTCACCAACAAGTACGTTTAGCATCACAGATGCTGCGAGCAATTGCCCTTGCCTGCTTAAAATCCAACAGATGCTCGCGGTTGATATCGTAACCGTCCCCACTCGGCACGTTTTAAACACTGCACGGGCGCATGTGGAGCCCACCAAGTTAAAAATGTTGAGAATGCCTACTCGGGGTTTGGGGGATAGTCTAATTACAGCAATGCATTCTAAGGTCAAAAATTGTGTCCCAGTTTATCAATGGAGGACAAAGGGGTCCTTGTTTACAGGTGGTAAGATGGGAGTTACAAGTCCCAATCTGCTCAAGCAATTGGAATGAGGGGTATAAAACGGTTGGGTTTTATGTAGAAGGATGGGAAAGTGATCACTTGTAAATCTGGAAGAACGGGCCCACTCTAAATCAAGTGCAGTGGGCGAGGAACAGATCAGTGCAAGAGATTAATAATTGGTAGGAACACCCGTATTGAAACCATAAAGATGAATAGAAGTGGAAGTGTCGCCAACTGATCCCCACGAGTCGTAGTGGGACCCTCCACAGATGAGCATTAAATCACCCAAGATGGGCAGGGGTTTAGAGAAAAACCGCGGTGAAAATACAAGCTGCAGTATAATGCAGCAGGGAACGAACAAAAACTTGATATGGTATATCAACGTCACAAGAAGCTTACTTTCATCAAGTGATTCTTCAGGTAAAGGATGCATCAAGTACCCCGGGAAACTGGGCAAATTACAGCAGAACAAATTTTGAGCTTTTGCAACCCAACATACTGGGGACATCTGGGAGAACAAACAGTTCTCCTCGATTGCCCCTAAGGCCATGAATATTCCATTGTAAAAAAAGACTTATGGAATAAAAAATGTTAAGAAACAATAGAACCTATGAGATTTTAGGATTGGTAAGTCAGTGTGTGGGGGCAACGTAACAAGGAAGAATTAGAATACTGCAGAGGAAGAGATTGTTGCATGGGCCGTGAAATTGAAGGGGTAGGAGGTGGCGGGTTTTGTGTCCATTGGGGGTGTCGTCTCTGCAGTGTAGCTGGAGATAGCATCTAGTGTTTTAAAGGGAAGCGACGATGCCAGCAACTGGAGAAGCATTGCAAGTAAAGGTCTGAGCAACTACGGAGGTAGACTGGGTGGAACGGGGGGGAACTACAAAAAGGGGGGGGGGATGAATTTCCCCCCTTCATTGCGACTGGAAAGGGGGGAGAACTAGGCTCTGAGGTAGAAGATTCTGTACAGGTGATGGATGTAGAGGCAGTGTAGGTCTGAGGTTTCGTTGACCGAGAAGCAAGCGAGATGAAGTTAAAGTGGGAAAGTGGTGCAGAGGTAGGAGTGTCGGGATAAAAAACTGCAGAAGAATTAGAAATTGGGGCAACCCCAAAAGACATGGACGTAGAGGGACTGGGGGACCATCGAGGTTGGAGGTCTTCAGGCTCCCCAAAGCATACGAGACTAGGAACCTTTCCTTGAAGGCAGAGCCAAGAGAGCCATAGTGAAAGGGCCCCTCACACTAAAGGCGACTGTTTCTCTTGTTCAATACAGTAGACCTGGCAATGGCATGTAAAAGGAAGAGGTTCCTTACAATTGAGAAGGGGGGAAGACTGCAAGGACTTGGGAATGATCCACTGCAGCCCAGACTCTCAGATCTGCAGTTGAGCGGGATGCCGAAATCCCCACCCAATTACGACACTGTTTGGGAATGGGGAACTATATATGGACCTCTAAGCAAGGGCCCTGCAAGGGGAACAGGACGAAAAGTTCATGGCAGTAAGGTTAAACTAGTATTTTTTACTGGAAAAGTGCCTCTGCCCAAGAGCAGGCAGGTGTTTATGTACAAGAATAGGGGGGTTTTCTGTTCCAAAATATCCTTGCTAAAAAAAAAAAAAAAAAAACCACTACAATGGTATGCAGTAAGGCCACTACCACTGCAAGAATTTAGAAGCATGCTCACAAACAGTTACTGCTATGTTATCTATGGAAGTGATGCAGGAGAGCACGAGCTTTCTCCGCTTTCTGTACTGTTATGACAAGTGCACTGCTTAGAAAAAGCATTGAAGGGGTGTTTTGGCCGAGTGCTGTAAAAGTTAGATTCCATTATCAGAAAGATATTGGTTTGAGAAGTGATCTGTAGAAAATTTCTACATGGCACACATTAGCCTGCCCGGGGGTAGTTTGAGCAATTGACTAACTATCAGTGGTTGCCCTTGGAAGTTTAGTAGTACCACAGGCGATGTAACCCGAGGGAGGTGGGGTAAACTCCCAAACTAATTCAGGGAAGCAGAATGCCGTGAAAAGGGATGCTAGAAGCAGCACGAATAGAAAAGGGTAGCACTAAGCAGGTGATGAAGCATTCCGGCAGAAGGTACAGGGCAAAAGAAGTCTGTAGAATGGACCGATATTGAAGCCAGATCAGAACAGGGAGGGCTGATCAGAAGTGGGTCTGGAGAAGGGCTTCATGAGCGAAGACTCCATAAAAGGTGCTTCTGCTGCGATTTCTTAAAAAAGGATGGGAGAGTTGCTAGGAGCCCTAGAGGGCCTCGAGCCTATCTGAAGATGAGGCATGGAACCCATTTCCATATCCTACCCTTTTACAAACCAGCACTTAAATTTAAAGTTACTGAGCTACCTCGGCGACTCAGATGCAGTCTGAAACCCCCACCACAAAGCATACCCCCTTCGGCCCCCACCCCCCAAAATGACAGGCGCTTCCAGAGATACATATATTACCCAAAGGGCACCCTGACCACTGCCTAGAAATCCAGGAAGGAAGCAGGGCACCTTCAGATAATTCAGATTCCATAGCAAACATGAGGGACCCCATCGAGTGGAATGAACCTTAACATTTCCACCCCCTACCTGGAAAAATAATGCCAGAGGGGGGACCCTAGAGGCAACAAACAGGATGTGAAACAAGAGGGTGGGGGGGGGAGGGGAGGAAAGGTGATAGAAGTTGGGGGGATGGGATACAGAAGGGAGGATGGGGGGCACATTTAGATAAGGAGAAAAAGGATTTGATAGAGACCAAAAGCCCCTCTGCCACTACTCCTAGGCAGTAGGAATCTACTAGGTAGGGACCAGTCCAGGACAAAGTTGGCAACTAGGTAACGAAGTTGTGACACACGATTGTGGGCATAGGTACTACCAATGTTAGAGGTTTACTTAGTCACTAGAAAACAAGTCGTTGGAAGCTCCTGTTCGAGGCAAAGAGGGCTTCCATGGCACAAGTTAAACCTCAGACAATTCCTTTCAGGTAAATTTGGCACAAACTAAAGCTGGGCGAGCCTCATTACTATTAAGGGAAGAGGAGGTATGCTGCATGGTCTGCTGAACCAGACTGGGCATTCTGCCATGGACCTGCAATATTTTGCTGGATGGCCAAAACTAAATTTGTGGCATGTGGTAAAAGGGATCAATTCAGACGAACTGTCGCGCAATAGAGGCAACCTCACAGCAGTCAAGTTAGGAGAGCTACATTAGAAGGGAAGTCTCCATCTGCTGGCAGGGAGTACAAGTGTCCTGAGAATTGGGGAAAGAGTTAGTTGCTAATGTCAGTATCATGATTGAAATTATGTTGAACAATGGTAAGAGGAAGGAGAGAATGAACCACTACAAGAACCAAGAAAAATGTTTCAATAGTGACTGGTCAGGAAAAAAATCAGCTTGGCCAGCATTGCATATATTCGTGAATAGTTTGCAAGAAAAAGGAATTAAATTACTTTCTTTTAGTTTTTCAGGGAAGTGTAATAAGTAATCTTAATAGTGGCATTTTAAAGCAATATGTAGAGGGGAAACTACTACAAAACTTGAGGTAAAGCTAAATATAGGGTAATGAGCGAATGTTTAGGTAGTTAGTGGTTTAGGAGTAGTGTTCTCTAGACTGCCCCAGTAAAAAAGTTGTCTAGCACTAAGTTGTAGAAAGGGTAGTTTCGAAGATACTCGAAATTAAAGATTAGAGAAGTTACCGCTCATACAACAATGAAAGACTATACTTAGCTATAACCTTGAAGGGTTAAAAGACAGCTTCATGAAGTTTAAGCGTGATTAAGGCGATAAAACTAAAAGGGGTCATGTAGTATTAAGTTCAGAAGTTAATCAAATACGAGAGGTCTGTTAGTTTCCAGATAACTTAAAGTAATCTTGCACAAATTAAATTTATTCAGAAAAAAATTTCATTAAGCTCTTTAGGGCAGGAATGTTAAGTACTCTTGCTATCAGCATCTTCCATTATGCCTAGTTTCTCCTTCACTACTTTGGCAAACTCTTCAACTCCGGGTTGGTTTGCTTCAGCGTAGCCGGGCAACGTTGATTTGCACCTCTCCAGCCAGGCAGTAACATTGCAGTGTTTCACAATAGGTATTTCCCGCTGCCTCTATTGTAGAGACGGTAGCTACGATACACAGTCAGCTACGGTGATTGTGTCTCCCACTGCCCACTCGTGATCAGCCAGCATGTCATTCAACCAACCCAGTGCTTCTTCCAGAGGTGCTAGTTTATCTGGGTTTAATTTTCCTCCATCCTCGTACAATACTGGAACTGAAATTAAGAGTAGTTTTTTTAAACAGTCTGTAGCTAGTAAACCTATAGTGGGGAAGGGTTACTTTTTTGCTAGAAGTAAAATTTGTGTAGTTCGTTTGCTCTAGTTTATATTTAATATTTGAAACTCCAAAAGCAATATAATGCCCAGGCAATGAGTTATAAAATGGCATTTTTCCCTTTAAATAGCCAATCTCCACCCTCCACAAAGCTTGGTTCAGGTAGTTTAAGGTAAACGACCTTGGACGTTCCGTTAAACGAAGTTAGCACTAGTGCCACAGTTAAGAGCAATGAGGGGGATGGGCCCGAAGATGATATTCAAGCAAGCCTTCAAGCTTAAGATTTAGCGGTACGGAGCTCTACAGCGTCCAGGCCGAGCTCTTCATGCAGCATGGCTGTACGACCATGCCAATTGTGGGTTAAGTTTAAAAGATTGGTGCTTAGAAAGCAAGAAAGCTCTGTGCTTACAAAAAAAAAAAAAAAAAAAAGCAGATTTTAAATAAACGTACCAAGTACTCTCGGAAGCGCTTGTAGAGGGTTTCTATGTCAAAGTACAAGAGGCGATCCACCATGGCGCGAGTCTGGTGGTCACTTGGGTAGAAGGATGTTTCTTTCCCATAGGAAGAAACCAAGTATTTGCAGATAGCCCGGCTGGGGAAATTAAGAATTTTATAATTAAGAGCTTAAGAGATTCAAGTAACTTCAGTCTTATGAACAGTCACGTACTCAGTTTAATTCAATACAGGCTTAAGATTGGACGATAAAGAAAATTTGTATGTAATACCTTTCCCAGAGGATAAAGTCACTGTCGACTATAGTAGGAACGCAGTGCTGAGGGTTAATGGCCAGGAAGTCTGGTTTCAGGTGATCTTTGGCCGTCAAGTTAATAGGTTTTAGGTTTAGTTCTAGATTAATAGCTTTGGCTGTCAGCATCACTGATCGACAGGGAGTGGAGTCGGGAGTATAGTAGAGATCCACAGACATGATGAACTCTCCTAGAAGTTTGGAGAAATAGTGTTTAACCAGGTACCAAAGTAGTGGAGATGAAGGAAACTAATTGAGTAGTGAAAATTGAGGAAGCTTTATGTTGAGAATATTTGGCCTTACCTGCCGTGTTCATTATAAATATATAATGAACACTTACTTGTTTGGACTCAAAAGTCCACACCTTACTGCCGATTATAGGTTGATTACAAACTTGTGACTCAAGAATTGCGCAATCCCCCGATCTACAAGAAATTCGTAACATACCTTGCTCTTTGTAAGGTGAGCTATGGTGTTCTCAACACCTTCGACATATATCGGCGACTTTATAGAAGCTGAAGTGTCCTTGGATGTCCACGTCTTCCATTGTCTAGGAAACGCACACTGGTACACTGTTCTACAAGATTTGGTTTTATTGTTCACAATGTATCAAGAGAAGCTGATCACACTTCAAGTGTTTGTGTTAGACACTTTGTTCACACTTTATTTACACTAACGCACAGATCAGTGTCCTTTTCTGGTTATCCTGGCGTCAGTGTCTCGTAGTAGAGTCAAAGTTAGTCTGGCGTCGTCACACCGCTCCATGCCGTCACTGCCCTAATACAAAAAAAAAAAAAAAACGCTGACCTAGTACCTTGCATCCTTGTCACCTCCTCGATGAAGCAAAGCAGAATGTTTGTTTCTGGCTGTCTTAATCAGAAACAACAATGTACACTATTTTTACTATGGTAATAAAGTGGGAGCAGGATTTTCCTTAATTGTCCTGCTAAGTAAGAGATGTACTGTCTTATAAAAATACACGTTGCAACACCGCTGCAAGGAGCAGAGGTCACTTGACACGTCATAGCATCTGTGATCAATTACTCACTCTAGCAGTAAACAAGACGCTCGCCCCTTCTGAGGGCTGGCCACTCAGGGCTGAAGGGGGCTGAAGGGGGCTGATAACCCCCTCCTGGAGAAAATTTCTCCACGCTTTACGTGCTACGAGGAAAAAAGCAGAAATAATTAAATTGTCAACTAGTAGAGTAGAAATAAAAAATCTTTTTGCAAAGTTAAATCAAATTAGAATTAGAGTAAAAAGGGCAATGTGTAGTAAACATCTAAGTCCCTGCAACCTGGTTCGTCTTTATGGAGATCACTAATTTCCAAACCTATAGCGTTTAAAAGGTTTAGTTCTCAGCTATGAAGAGGGTAGGGCGCGAATCGCGTAGCGCCTGTAGGCACTTATTGTAAAAGGCATTATCCATGGCTCGGGTTGAAGCTTTCCAAGTAGTCTCCACGTATCTAGGTACGCACCTACTGCTAGGGCAACTAGTAGGTACTTTGGTGTTAGTATTTGGGGAGTTTCATGCTAGGGAAAGGGGAGGGTTGCAAGCATTAGTTTCTATGAAGGTTTAAAGCGAGCAGAGGTAGAGCGAGACCTTTGCCTGCAAGTTATGCAAGTAATGTTTCAGGAGATTGTAATCATGGGGAGGGGGGGGGGGATGGAAAATATTCAAGCTCAGTTCAAGGAAGTGAAGCACAGATCCACTTCCCTAGATTAAGAGCCCCTCATCAGCGTCATGGAACCTCCCTCGAGGGGATAGAGAGCCCATTACATTTAAGACTCCATGATAAAGCCAGTTCATGAAGAAGTAATGATTCACGAATAACTTATGGAAGAGAACCTTATGATTATTTCGGTCCGACTTCGACCATTTTCAAATCTATGGGAGGGTTATTTGTGTATTGCCCCTTCTTGTGCTCAATAAAAATGTAAAAAAAAACTACTAAACAATATTAAACAACATACTTCACGTGGTGTGTGGTTAATGAAGGAAAGGACCAGACTGATCCACCAGCCACAGACAATACAGCAAGTAAACATTGTTGACCAAGAATGACAAGTGACAAGACTGCCCGAGATGCCAAAACAAACCCATCCCAAATCTTATTGAATCACAACAATATTTAAAAGAGATACGAAAAATATCTAGAATAACGGAAGAGAGTGAAACATTTAGGAATAATTAAAACAAAATCATTATAAATAGCTTTATAAATGGCCTCTCTGTTGTCAGCGCCATCTGTTGCTTAAATAATAATTTACACAACATGGCACACAAGTGTATATGCACCGAGAGGTGTATATCTCTCGTTGTATACATGAAGAGTATTTAAAAATGTCCCCGACTGGTATTCTTCCTTAGTTGAAATACTATAAACCTAATTTACCAATCAAAAAGACGCCCGTGAATCAACGCAGAAATATTCTTATTAAAGTATTTACACAGAATTTACTTTATTCATGAAATCTGCAGAAGCCTCCAGAAATATATTTAAAATTTACACTCAAGGCAGAAGGAAATTTTAATGACTGAGACGGTCAATAGGTGTAAGCAGTAACACATTCGCTGCTTGACCTGGGCGGTGTGAGGGCATGTGGCTCCTGCCTTCTGCTGGACATTGGCTGAGGCTCAGATTTTCACAAGATGGCATAGTTTGCGAAAAGGCGTGCAAACACTGTTTGCATGGAGCTGGTGCGTGGTGCTGTTACGTCTCAGTCAGTGCATGTGCTTTTGCCGGCAATTATCTGTGACACTTAAGGTGTGTCGGATCAAGATCTGTATAGTGTAGCGCTCAATGGGGCATACCGAGTATTCAAGTTAAGATCAGCAGGAGTGTATGAACGGCTGGTGGACAAGCATCAGGATGGTTGTATGGACGTCAAGTCGGCAGTATGTGTTCGCTTCATTGATGTGTCTCGGCACTATACCTGGGTGAAGGTGCACAATATACCTTTCGAGGCTGATGAGACAGACCACCTGGAGTTTACCTGGAGAGAGTTCCGGGGGTCAACGCCCTCGCGGCCCGGTCTGTGACCAGGCCTTCTGGTGGATCAGAGCCTGATCAACCAGGTTGTTACTGCTGGCTGCACGCAAACCAACGTACGAGCCACAGCCCGGCTGGTCAGGGACTGACTTTAGGTGCTTGTCCAGTGCCAGCTTGAAGACTGCCAGGGGTCTGTTGGTAATCCCCTTTATGTATGCTGGGAGGCAGTTGAACAGTCTCGGGCCCCTGACACTTATTGTATGGTCTCTTAACGTGCTAGTGACACCCCTGCTTTTCATTGGGGGGATGTTGCATCGTCTGCCAAGTCTTTTGCTTTCGTAGTGAGTGATTTTCGTGTGCAAGTTCGGTACTAGTCCCTCTAGGATTTTCCAGGTGTATATAATCATGTATCTCTCCTGCCTGTGTTCCAGGGAATACAGGTTCAGGAACCTCAAGCGCTCCCAGTAATCGAGGTGTTTTATCTCCGTTATGCGTGCCGTGAAGGTTCTCTGTACATTTTCTAGGTCAGCAATTTCACCTGCCTTGAAAGGTGCTGTTATTGTGCAGCAATATTCCAGCCTAGATAGAACAAGTGACCTGAAGAGTGTCATCATGGGCTTGGCCTCCCTAGTTTTGAAGGTTCTCATTATCCATCCTGTCATTTTTCTAGCAGATGCGTTTGATACAATGTTATGGTCTTTGAAGGTGAGATCCTCCGACATGATCACTCCCAGGTCTTTGACGTTGGTGTTTCGCTCTATTTTGTGGCCAGAATTTGTTTTGTACTCTGATGAAGATTTAATTTCCTCGTGTTTACCATATCTGAGTAATTTAAATTTCTCATCGTTGAACTTCATATTGTTTTTTGCAGCCCACTGAAAGATTTGGTTGATGTCTGCCTGGAGCCTTGCAGTGTCTGCAATGGAAGACACTGTCATGCAGACTCGGGTGTCATCTGCAAAGGAAGACACGGTGCTGTGGCTGACATCCTTGTCTATGTCAGATATGAGGATGAGGAACAAGATGGGAGCGATTACTGTGCCTTGTGGAACAGAGCTTTTTACCATAGCTGCCTCGGACTTTACTCTGTTGACTACTACTCTCTGTGTTCTGTTAGTGAGGAAATTATAGATCCATCGACTGACTTTTCCTGTTATTCTTTTAGCACGCATTTTGTGCGCTATTACGCCATGATCACACTTGTCGAAGGCTTTTGCAAAGTCTGTATATATTACATGTGCATTCTTTTTGTCTTCTAGTGCATCTAGGACCTTGTTGTAGTGATCCAATAGTTGAGACAGACAGGAGCGACCTGTTCTAAACCCATGTTGCTCTGGATTGTGTAATTTATGGGTTTCTAGATGGGTGGTGATCTTGCTTCTTAGGATCCTTTCAAAGATTTTTATGATATGGGATGTTAGTGCTATCGGTCTGTAGTTCTTTGCTATTGCTTTACTGGCCCCTTTGTGGAGTGGGGTTATGTCTGTTGTTTTTAGTATCTGTGGGACGACCCCCGTGTCCATGCTCCCTCTCCATGGTAAAAGCTCGTGATAGGGGTTTCTTGCAGTTCTTGATGAACACGGAGTTCCATGAGTCTGGCCCTGGGGCAGAGTGCATGGGCATGTCATTTATCGCCTGTTCGAAGTCATTTGGCGTCAGGATAATATCAGATAGGCTTGTGTTAACCAAATTCTGTGGCTCTCTCATAAAAAATTAATTTTGATCTTCGACTCTCAGTCTGGTTAGCGGCTTGCTAAAAACTGAGTCATATTGGGACTTGAGTAGCTCACTCATTTCCTTGCTGTCATCTGTGTAGGACCCATCTTGTTTAAGTAGGGGCCCAATACTGGACGTTGTTCTCGACTTTGATTTGGCATAGGAGAAGAAATACTTCGGGTTTCTTTCGATTTCATTTATGGCTTTTAGTTCTTCCCGCGATTCCTGACTTCTATAAGATTCTATTAGCTTAAGTTCGATGCTTGCATTTTCTCTGACCAGTGTCTCCCTACGCATTTCAGATATATTGACCTCTTTTAGCCTCTCTGTTATTCTTTTCCGTCGCCTGTAAAGGAGCGCCTGTCTCTTTCTATTTTACATCTACTCCTCCTTTTTCTTAGAGGAATAAGCCTTGTGCATACATCGAGTGCCACCGTTTAATCTGTTCTAGGCATAAGTTGGGCCTGTGTTGCTTATATATTTGCCGCTTATTTTTGGTTAGGTTTTTCGTTTACTTGGCCCCAAATTTATTTTTTTTTTTTAAAAATTAAATTTTATGAATGCTCCCTCATGACTAATCTCATTATGTTGGTCTGGGGCCCCGGCATACATGCGAACCCTAAATTTATGTTGCCCCTTTTGGTTCGCATCGCTTTTGGGCCTGCGGACGGGATCGCAAGCCCCCACTTCCCCGGGTTTTCTGCGCATTTTTTCATTTTTCAAACTTTGGCGGATTACAAGGGCAGGGGGATCACACAGTTTTCTTGATTTTTAAGGGGGTTTCTCCGACCCTCAAACGATAACATACTTCTTCCTGCAATTTTTAAGGGATTTTTAAGGGCCCTCCCAAATGGAACTGAATGGTGGGGGCCCCTTAAGGGTTTTTTAAAAGAAAATTTGTGAATTTTTATGGGGGCCCAGTTTCAACAGCATGTGGTGGAGGAGAAATCGGAACCCGAATGGGGGCCCAACTAAACGATGGATGTGTCATGCATGACGTATCTTTTTTCTACCAAACGGGGGGAAACGGGGTGAGAAATCCCCTTTGAGGCGCCCAATTTTTGGAAAAGGGGACTTTTCCCCGCAATTTAGGGAGTCACCCCCTTTGAGGCTAGAGGAGGAAAATGGCGGTTTGGCCCAAAAGGGGGCCCCCCCCGGGAAAAAGGTTTTCATACACCTCAAGTTTGACTTAAAAAGAGCCAATACCTTCGTTTTGTTATTTTTGACGGGAAACAAAAACTCGGGTATTTTTTGGTCCTTATGGGGGACAAAGGAGGACAGCGCCCTTTCCCAACTTATAAAACATAAAACGGCGCAATGTGCCCCAAAAAATTTTGGCCAAAAAACCCGGGGGGGGGGTTTGGTTTTGGGGGGGACCCCCGGGTTGGAGGAGGTCCGCAGAAAAAGGCAGTGGCAATGGCGAAAAACGGGACCCCAAGGAGGGGGGGTGGAAAAGGGGGAAAAAACAGTTGGGACGTTGTCACACCCCCGTGGGGGAGGGGAAAACCTACACCCAAAGCCTGGGGGTGGTGGGGAAGGGGCAGATCGAAAAAGGGAGGTGTCCTTAGAGCTTTCCCCTTCCAAAAATTTTTGGGAAAGGGGGCCCTTTTGGGGGAAAAGGGACTTTGGATGGACGGCCCATGAGGGGCAGCGATTGAAAGGGCTGAGTGAGAAAAAGGGGAAAAACGGGAAAATTGGACAGGAACTTTTGGGTGGAAAGAGGCCCCAAAAGGGAGGTGTACCGGGGGAAAAAAGGGTTTTTGGAGGCAGCTCTATAAGGGGCCAGGGGGTTGCCCTAAAAATTGACTACGTTTTAAAAAACCGGGGAAAAGACCAGGAAAAAAGGCTGGGCAGGGGCGGAATAAAATCCCCCCCGGGGGGGGATACAGGGAAAATCGGGGGGAGGGACAGGGGGTAGGGGTCTTATTAAAAAGAGTAGAAAGGGAAAGTGTGAGCAGCTTGAAGGGAAGTGTGAGCAAGCCACAGTGGCACAGAGGTAAGCCACCTTTCCTTGACCATTCAGGTGTGTAACGCTAAATGCTAATGGCCTCAAGACTGAAGTAAAAAGGGTATGGTTGGAGTGGTTCCTCAAAAGGTATGACGTGGACGTTTGTTTCCTACAGGAGCATAACCATAAGTCAGGTAGTGAGTTGCGATTGAGAGGATATAAGTTGTTTGTAAGCATGGCAATGCTTTTAAAGGGAGGAGTGGCTGTTTTAGTAAAGGAGACCAGTCTTTTGCGAGTCATGGGGTGGGGGGGGAGGGTTGTTCGGGTGGATGGGTGGCGTGAGGATAAAAACAGACTTTGTTCGGGACGTATTGTTATACTATCTCAGGGGTTTACCTGCTATCACGATAATTGGAGGTGATTGGAATTGTGTGATTAGGCAGGGAGACGTAATACCTAGGGGGGCGGGGTGTGTGTTGGGTGCCTTACGGGAGGCTTTTCGAGATGTCGGGATCGTAGATGTGGTCGGCAGGGGGGGGTATCAGGTGGAGCACACCTATGTACAGGGGAGTTATGGGGCAAGGTTGGATAGGATTTATGTTAGGCAGGGGATAGAAGTGAGGAGTGGAGAGGGTTAGAACAGTAGACGTGGGTTTGTCTGACCACAGAGCAGTGATGGCTGACCTTCGGGTGGATGGTATTCTGAGAATATATCAGAGTTATTGGAAATTAAATGTGAGGCTTTTACAGAAGGAAGATCAAGGTTGGTCCTTTCAGGCATGGTGGAAAGGGTTTTGGGAGGCTAGGGATGAGGAGGTGGATTTGCTAGATTGGTGGGAGATGCAGGCAAAGGTGCAGATTGCAGGATTTTTTAAGAAGAGGGGCAGGGAACGGGCAACGCTGGAGTTTGGATTGCAGAATTATTTAGAGGGCCAGTTGAATGATTGTTATGGGGGGGTAGGGAAGGTGTGGGAGGAGTTATGGGGGAACTTAGAAGTCGTTTAGTGGAGATGCATAATGAGCGTTTTGATGCACTCAGGGTCAGGGCAGGCTTGGAGGATGTACTAAAAGGTGATAAGCCAACCGGGTATGTACTCCAAAAATTCAAGGCCAGACAATTGAGGAATACAGTGGCACATATTGTCGTGGAGGGGGGGGGAGGGTTATGTGCAGGGACAGGGTCTCTCTGACACAGATTGTATCAGTAGGTATACTGATTATTGGTTTACGGAGAAATGGAAGAGAAGGGGAGGGGAGGTTGGGTTAGAAACATTTAGAGCTATAGGGGCTCATCAGGGTTTGGGGCAGGGGGATCGGGACATGTTGGAGGGAGGCACTGAGGAGGCAGAGGTGGGGGAGGTGGTGAATGGGTTGAGTCAGGGGAAGGCACCGGGAATAGATGGGTTATCTAATGATTTTTACAGAGAACTGGGGTTGTTGTTTTGGTGCCAAAGAAGAGGGGGGAGGAGAAGGGTTTGGGAGATTACGTCCGTTGTCGTTAATGTTACAGATTACAAAATTTTTTGGTGAGGTATTGGGTAACAGGTTAAGAGAAAGGTAATTGGGAATCAGCATACATGATGGTCAGTAATGGGATAGCCAGGACGGACTATGAAGAATGGGCACAGTGGGATAAGGAATTTTATAGAGAACTGCCAGGGAGGGGGCGTCCTTGGCTTGGATTGGGCTCAGGCCTATGACTGCGTGAAGAGGACTTTTTGTGTGGGCGTTTTGGAGAAATTGGGTTTTTGGAGGGGGGGTAGTGAGGTGGGTGCAACTCTATATGAGGGGCTGTCATGAGGGTGCAGGTTAATGGAAAGCTGGGGGGGACTGTGATGATGGAACAGGGCACTTAAGGCAGTGGGTGCCCGCTTTTGCAGTTGCTCTTTTGCATGTGTGCAACATCCTTTCTTGAGGCTGTGGAGGAGGAATTGTGGGGGGTAGGGGGAGCATGGGAGGAATAGTAGGTTACTGTTGAATGACACAACTGTGTTAGTTACGAGTGGGGACGCTTTAAGAGGTGGGAGAGGTGATAAGAGTTTTGGGAATGTTTTCAGGATGTAGTTAATTTAGCAAAGTCTAATTTTTGGAGTAGGAACCTGGGTTGGGGGGAGGTTGGGGGAGGAGATGGGATGACGGTTTTGTCGGACAGAATTTTTTATTTTATATTTTTTGAAAAACGCAATACAAGTTATACAGTAGACAATGTAAGCAATGAAACGTATCCCATTATTATAACAAAAGAAAACTTCACATTCCCTACCGTAGCACAAAACTTATACATAAAGAACTAAACTAAATACTGCCCACAGCTTCATAATACAAGGTGGGTTTAGTAACATCCAAAATTGGCAGCCTAAACACAATATTCATATAACCCAAAGAATGTCACAGGTATTGACATTTACATAAAAACGTATGTACAAGACATTTTTGTACTCAATTATCCAAAATTCTTTACAACACTTTTATTTGTATGATATTAAACTTCATATCAAATACATAATACGTAACACCCTCAATAAATACTACGCAGACACAAATAATTGTAGGTTAGAAAATAACAATCTCCACAACCTCACCACAGAAAAACTAAACACAGTACAATATACAAATGATTACTCCCACCTCACTTCCATAACACTACATTCATCCACCTCACGTCCATGACACTACAATTCATCCCACAAGCGAACTTACACAATACACGTTTATTTAGTAATATTTTTCAAATAAATTTCCAGTTTTAAGTAACAAACTTCCTTCTACCATATAATGAAATATACATAGTCATTACTATTTAAACATTAACTTAAACAAGACTATATTTCTTATTCAACAGACCGCAGCTAGTTCTGCCTCACCATCCTAACCCCTAACCCTACTTAACACATTGTACATAACACGTCCATATATACCCATCACTCGTCAATAATATTCATTGAACTTCACCGAATACCAATATACAACCATACTGAGTACTGAAATTCTCTCTACATACTGCTAATATACACTTGATGTATGATAAAATCACCAACCACATTACATTATCTCATTATACCTACATTTGTACACAGACAATTTAACACGCCCGTATTCCGTTGCTTAATACAACCACCAGTCCTGATAATACATTACAACATATTTCAAATTTAACTTATCCATAACATACATCAGTATACATTCGAGTATGACCGTATACTTTTTCACATGCCCCCAAAAATATTGCTCATTCCATATCCATAAAAATCTTAACTTTTGTCTTACAAACCACCACCTAACTTACTTAAAACACACTCCACAACTACGCTGCCTTTTTTTACACCATATCAGGATCTTTCCTCATACCATTCCCAAATTCCGAGTCGGCCCGATGCAACCCCTGAAGAATCCAAACAACACCCCCCCCCCTTTTTTTTTTTTTTTTTTGTTTTTTTTTTTTTTTTTTTTTTTTTTTTTTTTTTTTTTTTTATTTTTTTCTTCTTTCCTTACTCCGCCAACTAAACCTCTGACATTCATACTTCGATACCTTCAGGAAAAACCCTTTTCCCCATGTACTTACCATATAATCCCTCTATTACGACAAGTGTTTTGTACATTGTTGCACCAATACCATTTCTTTCGCACCATCCAATCCCCATTTTACCCCTCATGGCCCATGATACGAAAACAAAATCAGTTATGAGTACACCAAAGCACGCTGCACAGACTCTTTCCACACCTCCCCACACCTAAACTCAATGCCCTTTATACCGATATCCCTCCCCCACCCACCCTCCTCAAAATCCCCACCTCATCCACCTCCCGTATACACTACAAATTTTTACAAAAATATACTACATGAAAAGCTGTCTCCCTATCCCCACACACCCTACATACGTCCTCCACCATCAACCCTCTCTCCCGAAGCACCACACCAGACGGCAATATTCCATGAAGGAAACGAACATTACCTCTCTCACTCTTGGTCGATGCGCACCAACCGCAACCTTACCCAAATGTCTCCCCATGCATACATTGTAATATGCCCTGCAACATTTGCAATCACCCTCCAACCCCTAACAGCACGCTCCAGAACACCTACCCGTATCCTAGACGATCTCTAACATTCAATAAAGCTCGCAGGCACATCCTCACACACTCTCTCATCTCGCTCTGATCCTAACCTACCCACCACCTTCGTGCCTCCTCATATAATGCTGCACAACCCTTCCCCACAACGACCTTCCACTCGGAGAAACCCCCTCTTCAAATATATAACACTTAACCCTTAATCTTATATCTATTAACCCAAACCACCTTGTCGACCGGTAGCATAACAACACTTCTAAACCCAACCAATCACACACACCCAGAACCCCCATAATATTCGAAAAACCTTTTTTTTAATTAGGCATTCTAGTTATGTCCGGTCCTGCCAACAGGAGTATACTGTTTTATACTGCTGCCACATGCCAGACCATAACTATATAACATCACATTCACCACCAATACACGTTGATAGTATCGTCAACATGCAAGGGTTCCCAAAACATTTAACCTACCCACCAACCTATCCACTGCCCTCCCCAGAATTAAGCATCCGTGGCCTCCCCCGCATTGCCCATATATATTTATACCCACACACCTTTAGTCTATCTAATCCCAACCACCACCAACGCACTCCAGCTGTTCCCAACGCGCCTCACCTACCAAATTCCTAAGACCAACAATTTCGATTTCTCCACAAGCACTTTAAACCTGTAACTCCTTCAAAACCACCAATTACATCCTCCAGCCTCATGTAAACTTTCCTCCCTGCTCATTTAGAATTGTTGTAAACATCCACATACCCTATTATTCCCATCCCACCATTTCTCCACACACGTACCACCTCTAAACATATCGCCCCACTGCCACTATAAAAAGGTCCTGTATACAAGCAAACAACAGTTGAGACAGAGGACAACCCTGCCTTATGCCTACTACCCATTGAAACCCACTCACCCAATTTCCCATTCACCTGCACACGTACCCTACCCTAATTAAACAAAGTCTCAATCCAACGTACCACACTCTTCCCCAAAACCCTTCTCCGTAAATATGCCACAGTGCCTTTCGTTCTACGCAATCTACGCATCAGCAATCCAATGCTAAGACACCTCCCCCCATTCATTCCTCCCCCTCCATACTTTCCACAAATCTTTTATTATCCATGTCCCTCATACATCGTCCTTCCCGGCACCCCATACTGACCTCCGTCGCAACAACTCTATCTATCATGCACTTCGCCTGTTCCCCAAGATTTTTGCGAATATTCTTATAATCTGTCACATAACAACGACAACGCCCCTGTATTCTGCACTGTAGTAGGGCCTTCCCTTTTGGGATCAAAACTACTACTGCGTAGCTGCAACTCTCGCCCATCCACCCCTCACTTATCATCACATTCATCAGGTTCATCTAAAAAATCCTTCAACACACTCCGATGCTTTCCCACATAGAATTCACTAAGGTAACCCATCTATAACCTGCCTTTACCTCTCGCCATATTCTCCAAAGCTCTCCATACCTCCCCCTCTTCAATATCCCCTCCAATGCCATCACGACACTTCCACTCAGCACACAAGATACATTCTCTCCCAATCTCTCCAAATCCTCCACGTACACCTCCACACTCCGCAAATATTTTTCCCAACTCAACTATTCATAAAACACTTCATACCCTCAGTAGTTCTCAACTCCTTGACCCTACGCTTACCCACCTAAGTTCTTCGTGTCTACCAGCTTATCAATTTCCATTGCCAACCTGCGTCTCCGCTGTCCCCGTAACACACAGGCTACGGCCTGTCACCCCAAATCGCCTCCCTAAACCACCTTGCACCCTCGCCTCATCAAATCACTATTGTGCATATCCCTTATCTGCCACTTTATGCTTCAATTTCCTCCATTGGAAACACACCCTGTCACAGCACCCCTCTGATAACAACCCTGCAACCGCCCCTCTAAATACGTTGAAGCCCATATGTCATCCATGCCTCAATCTTTCCCCTCGCACATAATATTGCCTGATCCTCGTTCTTCCGCAACTCCCATCCCACCACCCCAATAAATCCGGCCTTTGCACTCTTTACCCCCCACCCCACAAGTCCTCCCACAAACTTTCCAAAATCCCCTCCTCCACCCCCTCACCCAGTAGTCGTACATTTCAGCTTCCAGTACCCCAAATATCTCTTAGGCCAAACCGTCCCAATTTAAATCAGCATAAAACGCCCTATTGATCTGAATAAACGACATTCCCGTCTGCACCCGCGTCACCCTCACTCCCCTTGTCATCATACCAACATGATCTAATCGTGCAGCATATCCTTTCTATGAAAAGTGTGCTTCTATCTCGCAATCCCCCTCCATCACTAAATCCCTCAATCCCACACCTCTCAATAGAATCCCCTAAACCTGCCAAAAAACACCCTGCCCCCTCTCGGTTCCACATCCTTCCTCGCACCACACAGTTCCAGTCGCCACCAACTAATGTCAACTGACGGTAAATGACCCGCAAATAATATACCAATACGTTATTCCAAATTCATTCTTACCTTACATCATTCTCAGCCGGCACATACACACAAACACTGCCATCCGCTCACTACTCTCCACCACCCATCTTTTCTTAATACACGACTCCCCCCCCCTTCCACCTCCTAATAACAACAAACGGGCCGTCTCTCGGATCAGGATTCCCACCCCTCCCTTCATTCGCTCCGAATACATCACAAAACACTCTGTACCCTTCCACCTCCAATTTCCTATCCCAGCTTGAAATTAGTTCCTGCACAAAAACAATGTCGTAGCATAACGTCTTAAAATCCTTTACCCACAGACGCTACTCACTCGCACACAATCCATAAATATCAACGTCATCACCGGAAACCTACTTATGTGATTTCAACCCTCTGCCCTTTTCCACCTTTCACTGACATGCTTTCAGTGTGTCTGCTTCGTCCACTTTCTCTCCACCCACTGCCCACTGGTGCTTCCCCTGATCTCAACACCTTACCAGGCGTACCTTAGCACGTCCACGCACCACATCAACCCACGCTTTTTTTTTTTGCCCCCGGGTCTCTGTGCCGGGGTTAAAACACATCCGAGTCGGAATATGTCGCCGCCCTCTTACGGTTGACACACTCCTCTGCATCCATTTCTAACTCACTGGATGCCTCCCTGTGAATCTCAGCAGTCCCACCTCAATCACTTCCCAGCCACTCCTGGCGAGTCATCTGCCATGTTCGCCAATCGTCCAAGTTCCTCATCTTCAATCTGAACAAACTCCTCACCATATCAAGTGATCCTCATAACCTGCTTCTCCCCAAAAGGATTTTTCCTGCACGTTCACCATTAGGCCCTCCCTCTACCCCGCACGTCACCAATCTTGCACAGTCTTTCGTTCTCTCAAGGCAGATGCCTCACTTCCCACTAACTGGACCAGTGTTGGGCTGGTACCCGGGCCACCATGGCAGCTCACGGCTCCCACTTCCTCACTCCAGAATGCCACTTCTATTTACAGTGCCTCATGCAGCATGACCCACCTCTGTTCTGCTCTTTCACCTTCTCACTACCTAGGTCCTATCTCCGCTGCATCTCCCACACTGGGCCGCCATAGGTCATAAGCACCACATAACTACCCGTCTTCTGCTGCCCAGCGTAGTACACCATTACCTGTGTCCTAAATCGTCCAGTATGACTAAGACGGATGGGGCAATGCCTCAACTCCATCTTGATCGTGAACGTACCATCCGGCAAGCCGGCATAACGCCCCATCCGTCCATTTACCAGCCATACCAGGTGTACAGGTCCATACTGTATCAAATACATCCGCAATCATTCTCGTCCGCCTCAAATGGCACATTTCGGATTTTCACCCATGTGTAATGCTTAGACACGTCGATTAGCGAACACGTAAATCGCTGAATTAACATCCACGCTCCTGTCCTGGTACTTGTCAACCACCGTTCATAGCAACACTCCAGCTGGGACTCAGCTTGACGAAAATACGATAGGCACCATTTAGTGCAACACCAGTACAGTTCTTGATCCGCAACACCATAGGTGTCACGGATAATTTGCGGTAAAAGCACTTGTGCAGACTGAGGCGTTATTGCACCACGCAATAATTCAATGCACACCGTGTGCAAACGCCTTTTCACAGACTGCGCCATGTTGTGAAAATATGTCTCCTCCAATGGCCAGCAGAGGGCAGTAGTCACACGTCCGCACTCTGCGCAGGTCAAGCGGCGAATGATGTTGTGGGAGGTAGGGGGGGAGCATGGGAGGAATAGTAGGTTATGTGGATGACACAACTGTGTTAGTTACGAGTGGGGAGGCTTTAAGATGGGTGGGAGAGGTGATAAGGAGTTTTGGGAATGTTTCAGGAATGGTAGTTAATTTAGCAAAGTCTAGATTTTTGGAGGTAGGAACATGGGTTGGGGGGAGATTGGGGGAGGAGATGGGATGGACGGTTTGTGACAGAATTAGGGTGTGTGGGATATGGTATATGAAGCAGTTGCAGGAATGTAGGAGGATTTTTTTTTTTATATTTTTATTTAAAACAACACAATACATTAAATAGATAAAAGAACACAGTATCAGTTCTTACTCAAAATTATAAATCTCATTGTCTAAATGAACACAGACGATTAACGTTGTGTTGTCACACCTGTCCCACATCCCATATACATTACATCCAATGTAACTATGTTAAGTAAGATTACACAAGATAATCATAACAATATTCATCATTATTATTATAACCAAGGAAAACCCAAACCTACAATCTGCATTATTTTTTCCACTTTGTTATTTATATATTATTAATCCACAAAATCTTCAAACCCTCCTTTACAATACTCATTATTGCCAGTGCTTCTACCCCCCCCCGTATGTACAGTCCCCATTCTAAATAACATACATTAATTTCCCTAATGAATGGTCATTGAAAACAATTTCCAGCAGACTTCCAAACAAAAACAGTCAGGGTCATTATAAGACATGTAGGAACGAGTCCTGCAATCATATATGTATACATATACGCATGCATATACACATACGTGTATGTGCACTTATTCATAAGAACAAACTAAATCATACATAGAAATAAATCGCTAAATGACTTGTCTGCAAATAAACTAAATATTACAATCTATGATAGAACTATACCAAAGACATTGGTTACCCCCCAAAACCCCTACAATACACAAAGTTAAATGTTACTGATTAACACTCAATAATAATAGGAACCTTCCACAAAATAAGGTAACATATAAACCCCATCCAAATACTTATATATTTTCGTACATAGTGCATAATGTACATATTCAATACAATAAAAAAAAAAAAAAAAAAAAAAAAAAAAAAAAAAAAAAAAACAAAAAGAGGTGTATGACAAGGCTGAATCTATCTCAGATTAAAAATATATAAGACATAACCTCACATTATACATATAACTATAGAACCTCCTATATAATGATTCTTATAACAATAAGGGAAAAAACCGAAAATCACATACAACTTTTGACTCTATGATTTTACAAAAATTCATAAGGTCTACATACCCCGGAGCTCCCAACGGCTCCCTACAATAAACTTTACCCACATCAACCACCGTGCAAACCAATCAACCATACCTCACCAGGCTCCAATCACACAAAGGGCGCAACCACTGAAGAGACCAACCCCTTGCCTCTCACCCCATACTCAAACGGAGTAAACGTTCAACAGTAAGTCCACGATATCCCTCCGGAAAACTATTTTTTTTTTATATTTTATTTAAAACTTTGTATTACAACATAAAAAGAATAAATATATAGACGACTCACAAAACTCCCTAAACAGGTAATCCAGAAATATAATTCCATAATCAACAGTACACCATATAATTCATAATCACAGTACCCCATATAATTACCATGCAAACATGCATCCTTATACCTGAACTAAACATTTCCCATATATGGTAACTCTGACATCAGATAATACACAGGTCCAGTGACTACTAACCCAACCATCCACTTTACATTGTCAGTTATACACAGTGCACCAACTAAAACACCACCTTGACCATCCCCAAAATGCCTTACACTCGAGGCTTCCAACCATACTCTTGTCCACTTACGACGTACATTACATAATAAAACCGGTTAAGTATACCAGAACTATCAGTACTACTTAGATATTAATGAAGTGTTACATAACACTTAAGAACTTGTACATATATGTTATTTAAAACCATACATAAGACAATAGGACAAAAAACAAACAGATTACATTTCAAGAACATTACCTTCAACATTTTTTTTAAAGTATTTTCTAATTGCATCCTATTAAAACTTATGAATTTTTATATAGCAATCCCTACCCCACCTCCTTTGCTGGACTGACTGAGTACCGCACTTCTGGCGCAGCCTAAGGATACATATGAAGACATAACTAATAATTACATATACACCAACATACTATTACAGAATAACTAAAGACGTACTAAGTAACTTTGAACCTACTTATAAATTACATTTTCAACGCAAAATACACATTTAGTATCAAAAGGAAAACCCATCCTCACCGTCTGAGCTATTAGACATTTTCACATTCTGACACATCAATATTATTATTAATAATAAAATTTCACTTTACATTGACTAAAAAAAAATTAACATATTTCAATCACTGACAATAAAAAAATTTACATCTACACTACAAATAACTTCTATCCCTCCTAACAACTCGATACTTTTTTATTTTTCCTCACTAATACATATTCCCATTTTTTTAACAGTATTATTTCAACGAACAAGAATATATATATTTTTTATTAACAATGTTCCAGAGCAATATCAGACATACTCCTGTCACGGCACTAATTTACACAATAATAAATAAACTTATGGCCTCCTAATACAACATGTACCGGCAGTAGCTACCTCAATCATTAACAAAACCAACCTGGCAAAAGACACTCAGAAAGCCACCCCCTGGCCATCCCCTGACCCCATTGCTATCTGTATTAAAAAAAAAAAACAACAAACTCACGTTTTCCCTTCCATGCTCAAGTTCGTACCTGACGTCGAAAGTCATAAAACCCCCCTGTCTCCTTTAACCAAAGTCTCAGTTCACCCCCCTACGAAACGCCCCCCCCTTATTCCTAACGAACTTTACAACCCATATGCCTCCACTACCACACACTTTTATTCCACCTTCCCATCCTCCACTAGTTCAAAAAAAAACAAGAATGGCCAGTTTAGGAGAACCAGGCCCAATCAGCTCTAAACTACACCCAACCCAAACATTACACCAACCGACAGATACGATAACCAAGGGGGAAAACTATTTACCCACAACCTCCCATATAGTAGCCTATTTCTGCATACTGTACGATACACACTCGCCGGCAAGCGCCGCACCCTACATTCACCCCCACCTCCCGCATGTCAACCAATGACACATACAAAAAACTTGCCACAACATACATCTCTGCCCTCTCCCGAATGTCCTTGGACAAACCCCTCCACATCAAAATGCAAAGCCCTCAAAAGTCAAAATGTTTCCTCCCGCCCCCCTGCCACAATACCCAGAACTCTCGCTAACCAATGGCCCTTTACAAACCCAAGTTTTCATTCACAAAAATATATGGCATGAAAAGCCTCTCTCTTCCCTCACAATGCAAACAAGTGCCAGCACCTACAATAACCCATTCTATATAGCACTGACCTTTGTCTAGCTAAAGATTCCATAAAGATCTATAAAAACCACTTCACGAACCCTTGGCTTTAAATCTGATCTTCCCGAAAAGTATCTTCCCCAAATGCCCCTCCAATCATACATTGGGATATGTAGCTACTCCCTGTATCACTGTACCCTGCCAACCTGTCCCTCCCAAGCCTCTTACCCTTAACTTCTGCTTCCCTTACTGCCAACAAATTTCGCACCATATCTTCACACTCCATAGTGCCTTTCCCTTCTCACCACTTTTGCACATCCTTCATGACCTCTCCACCCTTCTACCCCTCTCCCCTCCCATACCCCTCAAGTTACGCTGCTTCACATACACTGCCTTCACTCGTGTGCCAAAGGTATAAACCCAGCCCACCCTGCCGCACGCCCATCATCACCACCATCCTTCCGTAGCCATGGCTTCCATAACTTCCACACATACTCTCAAAAACACCCCCTCTCCAGTTCCTGAATATCACACGACCTCAGGGGATATATGTCTGCCACGCCCCACACTTACTGTACACAAGTGTTATTTACCCTACACCACCCCCTGCTGCAATGTTTACATCCCCAGCCCCCCACCCGCGCATTCCTTACCCCTCGCTCTACTCACTACTTCCTTGGAATTTATTTCTCTGTGCCTCCCAGCGTCCGCCATATACACAACCCCACATATCTTAATTCTATCCACTACGTTCCACCCATACGTTCCCACAACCCTCCCCCCACCCACGTGCCACTTGTAATAACTTTGACTTTGCTCCATTAACCCCTCATGCCCTGTCGCCCCCCACCAAAGATCTCTATTATACGTCCCACAATTCCCCAATTCCTATTTCCCTCCATACCAAAACTGTGGTGTCATCCCACATAACCCCACAATACCACATCTCCCAGACACACCACTCCCTGTTCCACACTCCTTTCCTCTAAAGCATATAAAAAGGGTCCATGCATGCATGCAAGAGGATTTGAAGGAACAAGGGGCAAAACCCTGTCGCAAACCCATCCCATCTGCACCGCCAACCCTAACTTTCCATTAACCTTTACCCTAACCGTTGCAGGCCGTATACAAAGTAAGTCGCCCAGCGCAACAATCTCATCACCAAAACCCAGTTTTTTTAAAATACACCACAACATATTTCCTATCTACACTGCATAAGCCTGCTCCCAATCAATCCCCAAATCCCCCCCGTTGTCTACCCTCCCACAAAATCTTTAATTCACCCATGCCCCTCACGCATACTTCGACCTTGGAATCCCCACTGTCCTCTATGTAGGACCCGGTCAAGCCACCTTTTTCATAACGGTTACCTAAAACCTTCGCAAAAATTTTTAATCCTGCACACAGAGGGAGATCGCCCTAAAAGCTCCCAAGGTCTTTTCCCCCCCCCGTCCCTTATAGACCAAACTACTACCCCCGTGCCCTGCGATTCCCCAACACTCCCTTTCCTTCATACAGTTTAAACAACCGAAAAAAAACCCAGAACATTTCCTTCATACAATCCCAATGTGTATATAGAAACTTTAGGATTCCATCATGCCCGGCGCTTTTTTCCCTACTCAAGAAGCCATTATCGCCTCCTCCACCTCCGTCCTCACTGACCCTAACCCTCTATTACTGCACTCTCCTCCTCCCGAAAATACCTCGAATTCCTTCTCCCAGAAATCTCTCCCTCCTCTCTCCATCCCTCCCTCTGCTTAAAATCTCCTAAACCATAAATCAGCATAAATTGCCTCATTCCATCGTGGTCAAGTACCTGCCCCACCCATAGCCCCACCCCCTTTACACACCTCCTAATCCCATAATCGGGTCATCTGTTGCCTATTCCTAAATCTCACCTCAAACACATCCTGACTGTTGTCAACCCCCATAGAACCTCCTCTAAAACCTTCTCACACGAATCGCATTCAAAACGAGAATTTTGTATAACCCCTCAATCTTCCCTTAAAAAACCTCTATTTCTCCATGTCTAGCCCCCCCTCCCCCTTCATAACAATCATTTAGCTGCCTCTAATATTTCTGTAACCCATACCTCCGCCTCGCCTCATCCCTTCCTCTATGCTGGTAATACTCCCTAACCTGCAATTTAGCGTGCGTCTCTTTTTCCCCCCCCATTCCAAGACATCCTCCTCTTCGTTGCCGAGCCTCCCATAGTTGCTTCCACCATTCCCAATAAAACAACCCCTCCCCCACTCCCTAAGTAGCCCACATTCATTTTCCAATAACCCACATACGCTAACGAACCATTCCCTTCCCATGCCATCTCTGCCAAAACGCAACATGGTCCCGAAAAACCTAAATCTAATCGTCGTTACAACACGTTCTACTTGTTATATCCGAGTTATATATATACGATCCAACCTGGCTAGCATAACCCCTCTCCGTCATAAACGTGTGCTCTACTTTCCCACCCAATCACCCCTGACTATTCATAAAACCCCCTGCATCCCTCAACAAATCCTCATACTCCAAGTACAAACAAACCCTGCCCCTCTCGGCTCCACATCCTTATTCCTGATTACACAATTCCAATCCCCACCTATTATAGAAACGCATTTGGTAAACTCCCGCATGTAGAAAGCAAAAAACCTCCCTTACAAAAGCTACCTTTACCCTAGTTACTATCTGCCGGCATATATATATCCCCAGAAAACATACTCTTAATCTCACCCCCATATCCCTTCCACCCTCAACCACCCTCTCCCCTCCCCCTCTCTTCCCACTGACACGTGGAATGGGCAGGATTGGCCCTCACTGCCACTGCCACCCCACCACCCTTTTAATTTTTCCCTGAACTACCAACATACATCCTAAAAACCGTTCAGATGCTCAACTCTCTGCCCATAACTTGAAATGTGTTCTTGAATAAAACCCACATCAATAGTTAAAACGCTCGCAAAACCATCCTCCAACGCATACTCCCGTTTACCCGTCAGCTCTAAGGGCCATTCACGTTTATCGTTAGACACTTAAAGATTCAGAAAGGGATGGCTTTCCTCTATGTCTACTGTGTCCTGCTGTTCCACTTTTGCTGCTCTGTCTTTTTCCCGTGCACAACTTCCCCTGAGCCCCCTCCCCCCCCTGTGCACTACCCTGCCCTTCCTTAATCACTTCCTGCCCACGTCCCTTCTTCCCTGTACTCTGAGCTGGTGGTTATAACATCCTCACTGACACCCCAGCCCTCTTTCTAGATGTGCCCTCAATTTCCATATCAGTATTTCCCATTGCCCAATTTTTGTTTTTTTTTTTCTTGTGCACCCCTCACATTCCACCTGTAGAACTGCAACATGCCAGGCTCTGACCCCAGAGCCTCTGGAATCTGCCTCTAACAAGGCCTTCCTCAAACCATCAGACCTTCTCCTGTTTGTAGTTGGGTTCTCTCCGCAGGCACGTCCAGAAAGACGTTAATCATCTCCTGTAGGGGCAAAAGATAACTCCTGTGACACCGGTCTCTCCCACCCCCACAGGCTGCTGCTCAACTCCCGGCCCCCTTGCGGGGGAGCACCTAAGCCACTGGTATGTCCACACAATTCTCTAACTCACGCCTCCACTTCAATCCGCCCAATTACCTTTGCCTGCTGCGCTCAAAGACTTTTCGGCAGAGGTTTCCGCCTGAGACACTGTGTCTACTTGCCGTTCCCAGGCCTGCGGCGCTGCTGCTTTACCACATCCGGCCGCCATGTGGTCAAAAGCGTCCGCACAGCGACACGTCTTCGTTGTCCCGCGTAGGTCACATCAGCTGTGTCCTAAAAATCCTCCAGGACAACATACGATTGAATAGGTCTTCTTAAAGACATCTTGACGGTGAAGATCCAGGCCGGCAAACCCTTCATAGATTCCCTCTGTCCATCCGAACCAAAGTATACCAGCACCTCACCATATCTTTTGAAATGTCTCTGTATCCACATCGTCTGCCTCGAAAGGAACGTTTGCTGGATCCTCACCCAGGTGTAGTATTTTGAGGCATCTCGCGGCGTACCTCCCAGACCAGACGATACGGTTGATGTTCTTTCTCCTGGTACTGATCACCGTCCTTTCATATGCTCCACTGTGCAGAACTTATGAAGATTTTTTCGTGATATCCATTAAGTGCTACTCCGTGCAATTCTTCCAACTTCAATGCAAAACTGTCCCCGGATAATCCGTTGTAATAAAACAGGGGCATCCGTAGGGTAAATTGCCCCTTTAAAAAGGTCAACACACGACGGTGTTGCTATCCACCTTCCTGCGGTAGCTGGCAGCCATCTTTGGTGAAAACAGGAAGTTGCGCACACAAGAAAGCAGGAGCGTTTGCGCCAGTGCGTCCACTCAGCAGCCCAAAGCGAAGAGGACAATGTAGGAAAACTAATTACCCACCTTCCCCCATATAATTGTTTGTTCCTCCATGCTGTCCTATAAAAACTCGACTCGCCGCCAACGCTTTTATCCTAATATTCCCCTCCACCTCCCTCATCCACCCAAGAAACATACAAGTAAATCAACTATTACATATCTGATAGCCCTTTCCCACCTTCTTTTTTGGGTACCCCTCCATATCTAACATTAAGCCCATAAGGGGTGATATCTTTCCCCCCCCAATAAAAAAAAAACCCTTTTCACCAAATTTTACACCTCCAATGCAGAAAAAAAATCTACTACATGAAAAGCCGTTTCAACTTCCCCACAAAAGCGCATGAGCCCTCTCAAAAAACCCATTTCGTCTTAGCACCTCTTTCGAGCTAACGCCCCATAAGAAATCTATTACTAATTCCCGCCTTCCCGGGTTATTCTTAATTTACTAAATTCCCCCATATCACTCCCCAAAACTATTGGGATACCCTGCCACCCTTTTGCTTTAATTCCTGACGAGGGCCCTACCCCACTAACCTTTTTCCCTTGATTTTTTTAAATTGCATCTTTAAATAAACCGAACATGTTTTTCCACTCCACTAACCCCCTCCCCACCCCACCATTTGGGAATCCCCATCACCCCCCCACCCAAGCCCCCCTTTCCCCCCCTGCCTGAAAATACCTCTGCTTACATATAGCCCCTCACCCTAACCCAAAGCAATCAATCCAGTCCTCCCCCCTTTAAACGCAGTATTATCATCTTTCCCCAAACCCCCACGCCCCCCCATACCCCCACATCCCTTTAAGACCCTTCTTGCATTTCCAAAATACCCTGACTTGTAAGGGGTAAATTTCCCCCCACCCCACCCTTACTATAAATCAGCGTTTTTTTTTTTTTTTTAAAATTTTTATTTAAAACTCAGGAAACCAAAATAAGGGTACATAATCAATATGAAACAAATACAGGCAGTGAACAAAATCAACGGACTCACAGTACTGAAGAAGCACATTATAATGACAAAATGGCCTTTTTTTTTTTTTTTATATTTTTTTTTAAAAACTCCAATATACATAATACATTGTATTATTTACAAAACAAACCACAGTGAAAAAAAAAAAAATACATACATACCTTCTACCTCCCAAACATAAAATTTAAACACCAACTTACAAAATAGTCAAAAAACCAAACCCATCCACTGTAATTTTAGAAGTATTTAGTATTGAAAAACATACATAACATACAATATTTACTCAATATATAATTTATATTATATATACATTATATAATATAACATACACAAAACACACACATACATTAGTTAATTAAAATTAATAACAACTCAATGGGTATACAAACAAATACATTATTTACTTCCAGTCACAAGTATTTGGCTAAACAGGACCCAATACCAAACACATACACCAGAATATTAAAACCCCCAAAACCTTCCACATCCTTACAATACAAATTTTTAAAACAGAGCAAATCATAATGAATATGATAAAATTAAAACCATACTGGGTATTAAAAAACCTCTATACTAAATCCCGTACATTTTAAGAACACCTAGATAAAGGCAATTAAAACCATATAAACCCCACAACCATATACAAAACCCTTTAAAAACCCCCCCCTTTTATAATAACATTTTTCCCAGGCAGACACAGCTACATTTTCCCCCCCCTCTCCCCTTTGTACAGTCCCCCGTTCTAAATAACATACAGTTTTATCCTAATGAAAGGTCATACCCTGACCTCATAAAAACCAAAAAAAGGGTAGGGCTTGACAAGACAAAACACAAAATTCAAGACTAAAACAATTAAACATTACATTCCAGAAAATACACTGAAAAGAGAATTAAACACCCCAATTGTATCATATTAATTTTAACCATGAATTACAAACTTTTCAAAACATTTGCCTATAGTGTATTCACACTCAAATTACAAGAAATACACCACAGCCATGTAGGGACAATACTGGGCTTGTAAATAATTTAAAGAACCCAAGACTTAAAATAAACCAAGTATTATAAGCTAAGGCTGCTAATGTCCAGTCCAAAAACGCCCTATCTCAGAAAAATTTTGTTTTTGTAAAAACTGTCATCAAATTTATTTAAAAACGAGATCCTAGGCTCGGATCCGGGTTTAAAGGGAAATTTTTAAACCCAGTGAACAAAAACCCGGGCTTAAAAAAGAAACCCCGGGAACCACACTTTTACTCCATGACAAACATTCCCTTTGAAACAGCTTACCATCCATACCAAAATTCTCACTCCCTTTCCCTTACACACATCCCCGATAAAAAAAAAAACAACCCCCCCCCCTTTTACATCCCCCCAAAAAGAGCCCACCCCTTTGTCCACCCTCAGGGACCCCGCCCAAGGGGAACCCACAGTGAGATTCCATAACCTTCCGGGAACTTTTTTCCCAAACCCCCCATAAACCCCCTTTTTCCCTACACTTCGTCCTTAGAATCGGGCCCGCCAAGTTTTTAACCTCATATCACCCCTTAATCCCCCATTCCCCATGAAATGTCCAATAACCACTATGTTACTTTAACCCTTTCCCACACCCCCAAGACACTCCCCCCCCTTTAATCCAGTAGAAAAGCCCTTAAAAGCGAAAAAACGACCCCCCCCCAACATCTGATAACCCCACCCATCCATGCTCACCCCCCCCCAAGGGAGGACAAAAAAAACCCACAGAAACCCCCGTTTCAACATCACCAAAAAACTGACAAAAAGCCTCTTCAAAAATCCCAAACACGTAACACCCCCTTGGAAGAGAATCCCCATGATAAAAACCTTTAAACTAATTCCTTATCTACCGGTATCCGCAGCTTACAAAATTTTTCCAAAAAACCCCCCAACCCTACGTTGGGATCAGGTACCCCTTGCAAAATTTCCTTTGCCCTTTCACTACCCTCCCCAACCTTTTTCCTTTTTTTTACCACCTTTGCACGTCAAAAAAAAACCCAAACATATTTTCCCAAAAAACCCCCTTTCCCTTCCCCACTCCCCCTTTAGGGCCTCCTCCATAACTCTTCCTATTTTGACGCCCCCCACCCCCCTTCCCCTCAAAACCCCCCTTGATATAACAGCCATGACTCTCAGCCAAAGTCAAAAAACCTAAACCCCCCCTCTCCGAAATCCGTCATAATACCTCTTACTTCCCAGCCCCCCCAAATCCCCACAAAAACTTCAGCCCCTCCCTCTTTCCAATATCTCGTACCCAAGGGAAAAACCTCTGCCCCCCCCCCCAATTACCTTTGCTATGACAATAATTTCCACCATACCCTCTGATGTAAGCTAAGCCCCTCGCATTTAAAACCTCCAGTTATTTAAAACCTTCCCCTTGACAGACCCGAATTTACCCTTCTGCTGCACGCACTTTCCCAAAATACCAATCCCACATACCTTGTTTCTGTCAACCACTGTAACCTAACCCTACCCCAACCCCCCCCTTCCCAAATACCGACCTCAAAACCTTGATTTCACCGATTAACTTCTTTTCCCGGTATTCAACCAAACATCAACACCTTCCCCCCCTCCTTAACTCCTCCTTACCCCTTAGCATAACATAGTATCTCCACCCAACGAGCCCCCTTTGCACCCCCTTTCCCCTCCGATTGTTTATTTTCCCCCTCAACGCTCATAAAAAGGGTTCTGCACCCCAAAAACAGCTGTGACATCGGACAGCCCTGTCTCAAACCTCTCTCCATTGTACCTTTCACCCCAAACCCCCCATTGACCTGTACCCCCCCCCTCACCCCTCAACAGGGTGTTCACCCACCCACTACCCCCCCCCGAAAAACCCCAAACCCCTCTAAGCAAACCCTAAGAAATCCTGTCCAGCAATCAAAGCATTCACCCCCAAACTAAACCCATATTCCCCCCCCCGAAAATCTCTCTAGAAATCCCCAACACACCTGCCATCCCTCATCCTTCTTCCCGGGAAATTCCCAAATGTCCCCTATGTAACACTAAACCCAAAAATTTCCTCAAACTGTTGCCCAAAACCTTAGAAAAATCTTGTAATCCCAGCACATTAAAAATAATCGCACGATAACATTCAAAATCGGCATTCCTCTTTTTGGGCACTAAAAAAGTGACACCCTTCTTTGTGATTTCCCCATCCTCCCCCTATTTAACAACAAATTTAAAAACCCCCCCCAAACAAACCCACACCCCCCAAGATACCTATAAAAATCGTTTGTAGTCCCTATGCCCCGGGTTTTACCCGGGACATCCCAAAAACTGCCCCCTCCACCTCCTCTACGTAATCTACCCTCGTTTTTTACTGTCCTGCTCACTTAATACTCTATTTTAAAACCCTTCATCCCCCCCCAAAACCGTCCCCTCACCCATCCCCCGCCATCCCCCTCCACTTCTCCTAAACCAAAAAACGCATACAAACTAATTTTTTCCGGGTGGAAGCCCTTTACCCCTCAAAACCAAACCCCCCCTGTACCTCCTCAATATACCCAAGTGGTTTCGCCTGCCCGTTCCTTAAACCCCTTAATACAAAACCCCTGGCCTATCTCCCCTTAAACATCCCCCAACCCGCCCAACTCGAATTCCTCAAATTTTTCATTGGAAAAATTCCCCCAACCTATTTCGAAACTTCCCATGTCCTCACCCGCCCCCCACGTTCCTCTCATAACAGTCATTTTTAAATGACCCTCAAGATAATTTTTTAGGCCATAGCTCCACCTAGCCATCTCCTTACCCCTACTTTAAAAAAAATTTTCCCCATTTAACTTTAGCCCTCTTTTTCCCCCAACCAAACAAATCCATTTCCCTATTCCACCCCACAAGGATTTCCCCCAATCTCAAACCCCGTAGGGTTTATCCTTTTCCCTAATACCCCACATTTTTTTTCCAAATCCCGATAAACCCTCACTATGCCCCTCTACCCCCAAAATTTCATAAAAAAGAGATTTAGAAAAACCCCATCATAGTCCTCACCCCTCTTTCCCCACCTATGCCTGCTAAATAAATCCTACAAACCCTTTCCCCAATCCCTCGAATAAAAGTGGGCTCCACTCCATATCCCCACTTCCCCCCACATCATGCTCCAACACTCGCAAAAAATCCCGAGGGCCCCCAAAACCAACCCGCCCCCCCCCGGAACCCCACACCCTTCCTAATGACAAATTCCAATCCCCCCATCACCGAAAAGCATAAACCTCTCAAGTGATTACCAGAACCTGCGACAAAATCCCCCTTCACTCATGGGTTTTCAGTTTGGCATGTAACCCTACAAAAATAACCCCCCGGCCCCCCAAAACCCATCCACCCTGACAACCTCCACCCCCCCCCCCCCTCCCAACCCAGGATACGCAAAGGATGGGTTCCCTTTTTACCGCCACAGCCCCAAACCCCCTTTCAACCTCAAAGCATCACATGTAACAACCTAAAACCTTTTCAACAAAAGCCCATCCTAAACCCATGGTTATGTCCTGCAAAAAACAGACATCAATGCTAAATCTCCTCAAAACCCACTCTAACCATACCCCCCCTTTACCTCGTTTTTAGACGTTTAATTTAAAGTTTTCACACCTGAATTTTTTAAAAAAGGCGGCTTACCCTGTGCCGCTGAGGTTTCGTGGGGCCCCCTTTCATAGGTCTCGGGTTTTTCTCTATCAAACCCCGTTCCGCCCTCCAACCCCTCCCGTCCCTTCCCACCTATTTCCCCTTGCCCCCCCTCCTCCCTGACTTGCCTTTTCAACCACACTGCCCCCAAACTTCTTCCCGGCCTCTGCCTGGGTGAGGACCCGTCCATGTCTGATGCCCCCCTGATCCTTGGGGAGCTACCCCCTTTTTACATACATTTCTTCTTCAACCACAATTCTTGTGGGCCTCCACCACCACATTGCTCTCCTTTTGAAAATCATCAATCTTCCTTACCCTGCTTCGTTTCCATCACCCTTTTCATCACCTGACCTCAAATCAATTTTCCCCACCAAGCACCCACTCTTCCCAAAAAATCCTTCGCAAAGCTCCCAAAAACCCCTCCGGCGACTCTGCCTATAAAAAGGCCTTCTGCGCGCTTCCCTCCCCTCCCGTTTCCACTGGTAGTGTAACAACGTTTCCCAAAAACCAACCCCGCCCTTTCGACCTCCTCACCCATAGGCCCCGTACCCCGTCTTTCCCCTTCACCCCAAAAAATCCGTGGCTTCAATGGGGTATCCACACAGCTTCTCCTGACGCCTAGGGCCCTTTTCCCCGGGGGATTGTGCCCCCATGTCTCTAAGAACATAAACGGCAGTTTCCCTGCCCCCATAGTGAACAAAAACCTGTGTTCTTGGTTACGCAATTAACATATATGGAAAAGGGCTCCTCAGGGGCATTTCAGTGTGCAAATCCATCCCATCCCCTATAAGGGGCCCTCCCTCCCCATTCCAGCTCGCAGTGTACAGTTTTCCCTAACCATGAACAAATCTTTGGGTGTATATCGTTTCCCCAAAAGGACATCCTTTCCTTTTCCCCAAGTAAATATTAACAATCCCAAAACAAACTTTCCACTGCCGAATTGATATTCCGTCGTTCTGAAATTCTCTACGATGGTAGAGTAGAAGCAGCCCTCATGAATTCACGAGACCCTTGACATTCCATTTTTTGCCACACCATACAGCTCTTCGTTGGGGGGGCCATAACAGTCCCCCGTAATGCTTGGGGGAGAACCATGTGTCGTTGCTTAAATTCCCTAACGCGAATGCAGACAGTATTTAAAGCGCCGGGACAGTCGGGCCGCCTCTTGGCGCTAATACTATGTTTTCCTCACCAGGTGGCGTGCAAGAGAACCAGTGAACGTCCTTTTCCCCCCGCGGGTCGAAGACGAATAAAAAAAGGGGAAAATAATAAATATGTAACAAATACAGGAAGTGAACAATAATCAACTGTGACTACCCAGAAATAAAGAAGCAATATTAATGACAGAACGGGGCCCCTGCACTCAAATAAAAACACCGTTTTGTACATACTGTGTTTCACATAAAAAAGGTGGTAAACATTTTCTTTACATATACATATATATAAAACCCCCAAAATACACATATATATATATATAAACAAACATATACACACATACCCCATAAAACCCCCCAGTAAAGCTTCCCCCCCCCCATGAAAACGTGCAAATTTTCCCCCTTAAAATACAGGGGAAAAACTCTAAAAATTTACAATTTGCAAAAATTAAAAACTTCAATGAAAATTTTTAAATAACCCAAAAAATCCCCCCCAGCTAAAGGGTGCCACTTTTTAATACAAGGAATGTTTTAAACCTGATGGCTCACACCCCACCATAGAACAAAAATCCCCCCAAACCCTCTTATACCCTATGGAAAAAAATTAATATCGTGCACGGTGGTGGGTTTAAGCCCACTACCGCGGACACTTAAAACCCCCCCCCCCACACCTGAAACCCGTGCCCTTGCCGTCCCACTCATAACCCCCAACATTTCTTGAATAATTAGATCTTATATATCCCCCTAAAAACGCTCACACAAACCCCTACCACAATAATAAAAAAAATTTAACATTTTTTCCCCCCTTCAGACAGATTATTTACACTCCCGGAAATAATCTATACATCACATCTACAGAAAGGGACAACATTAGCCCATAAAAAATTTTTGACAGAAAAAATCACTGCCCTTGCTTTTTCGAGTTTAAACTTAAACCCCCTTCCCCCCCCCCAAATGAAAAAAACTGACCATTTTCACCTGGCAAAACACAAATCAAAAACTCATTCACTTAAACCATATAAAAGAAAATGTAAAAAAACATCTGTAACAATATATAGCAAAAACCCCCCCGGGCAAAGTTTCTTACATTATATACAATACCAGAACGTTCCACTTTTAAAAAAAAAGGTATAAACCCTTTATTATGAAAAGTTACTTTGGGCTCAAAATTGGAAAACCTTGTAAATTTTCCCAATTTTAAAAATGTTTTCCTTTTATTTTACATCTTTAAAAACCCTGAAGAAACCTAATAAAATTTTTAAAATCCCCCCCGGGGTTCACAAAAACCCCCAAAGGACATAACCTTTTAAAAATATCCACATTTAATATCACCCCCAATCCTTTCCTCACACTCCCAACAACCACACAAATCATTTAAAAACTCCTCCAAAAACCCCCCCCGCCCCCCTCCCCGGGAAAGGCCACCCCCCCCTTGGCCTTTTGCCCCCAAAATTTTAAAGCCCAAAAACCCCCCAAAAAGAAACCCCTGAGCCCTCCGAAAACCCCTTTCTCCCACCTCCTAATAAAATTTTCCCCTGTTGCGACATTTTTTCCCTTTAAAAGGATGCTGCTATGGCCTCCAACTTTCCTCCCCCCCTTTGCCCTCCCCAATTCCCCTTTGAATATAAAAAAAATTTAAACCCAATTAAGTAACCCCTCCCCTTTGGGAACCCTTTCCCCAAACCCCCACCTAATCAAAAATAACCCGTTTCCCAAACCGACATCCTTTAACCCCCCCCAAAATTCCTTATTTTTAAAAAAAAATTTCCCCCGAAAAGCTACAAAAAAAACTGAAAAATTTTTGTTTTCAATCAAACCCCCACAAACCCCTAAAAAAACCCCCCCCTTTCCCTTTTGCCTATTTCTAAAAACCAACCCAAAAAACCCAAAAACCCCCCCCATCCCCCCCCCTCCCACCCCCCCCCGGGGAGGGCCCGGTTATGAAACCCCTTTTTTAACCGGCCCCCAAATGTTTTCCCCAGGTTAATGGGGGAAACACCCCTTTCCGTTGCCACTACCACCCTAGGCCAATCTTCCTCTCCATCCCCCCTTTCCCCGAAATGTTTCTCGGCTCTCTGCCCATAAATCAATAGACGCAAAAAACTCCTCCCATCTCTCAAATCTTGCCCCCTCCCCCATTTTGAAGACCCCCCCTGCAGCACCCCCAACCCTCCTCCCCCCCCCCCCAAACCCCTTTTAAGGAAAAACCCATGTTTCACATATCCATTTCCCAACCCTTTTTCCAAAAATTTTTTAACCCCAGCCCCCCCCAAAGGGCCCAAACCGGAAGTGTTCCACCTCTCTTTTAAACCAATGCACCCAAACCCCCGAAAAAAGGGAAAACTCTGTTTCAAAAAACTCCGGAAACCCCATAAAACCAAAGGGTAAAAAGCTGCCAAAATGCCATATTTTATGTAAAAAAGCACTTTGACCAAAAATGCCCCCTCTGGGTAGCGAAAGATTTTGTGGGCCTCAATCCTGCCCAATTTTCCAATCCCCAAATCAAACCCACACCCTTTGAATTATTCCCCCTCCCATCGGCATTCCCCAATATACACAACTCCACAAATTTTCACCCGGTCCACGACACTCCACCCCACCCCCCCCCCCCCGCCCTCCTCCCATTTCCCCTTCACCCCAAAACCCTTTGGCCCTTTTAAATTTTTGCAAATTCACTGCCCCCTACCTGTTTCCATCCCAAAAAACGTCTATTTAAATCTCTCCAGACCCCCCAATCCCCCCCTCCCCCTACTTTGGACAGTTTGTCATTTAACGTAACCTAGGGGACTGGGACTCCCCTCGTTTTGTTTCCCTTCCCCTACCCCCCCCTGTAAGCACCTTTCCACTGCCCTATAAAAAAAGGATTCTTTAAAACCAAAGCAAATAATTTTTGTGACAAGGGGAACCTTGCCTCAATCCCCCGCCCCTTTTCACATGCAAAACCCCCCCCTCCCATTTATCTGTACACACCCTCCCCGCTTCCCGAAATAAAATTTCGCGCCCAATTAACAATGTTCCCCCCCGAAACCCCTTTCCCCTCCAAGAAACTCCACAGAGCCTTTCCCCCTCGGGCCTGTCATATGCCGTTTTCCCAAACCAACTCCCCAAAACCCCCGTTTTCCCCCCCTTTTTGGGCCCCCAATAACCCTTTTAAAAACCCCCTCCCCCCTACATTGATTCCCCCCCGGAATCCCTATTGACCCCTCACTATTACCCTTTCCCTATTACCTTTTTTTTTAAAGATTTTCCTAAAAATTTTTGCAAAAAATTTGTGTTGCACCCCATGAGTGAATCATCCGGAATCTCTCCCTGTGCACGACTTTTCCCCCTTTTACCAAAACACTAGTGCTTTCGCCTTGGGGAAAAAGGGCCCAAAAGCACCCCCCTCTTTTATGATATTTAAAAAATTGCACCAAAAAAAAACTTTTAATATCCCCCAAAGCCCGTATGTAAAACTCCACAGGCACCCATCTATCCCCCGGGGCCTTTTCCCCCGGGTCTACTCATTAAAAACCGGGCCCAAAACCTTTCTCCACAATAGGCCCCCCCGAAAAGGTTTCCCCGTCATCCCCCGTCCACCCCAAATCCCACACCCATCCCCCCGTCTCTTTTTTAAAAACCCCCCCTCCTCACACCCCACTCCTCAATTTTGGGACTAAACCAAGAATTTAACAAACCCCCCCCATCCCCTTCCCTTGTCACCAAATCTTGTCCCCCCTTTACCCCTTTTATTCCTCAAAAAACTCTCAAACCCCCCCCATTTTTCCCTTGCAACCCCGCGGTGCCCCCGGGCCCCCGCAGGACACACGCCCATGGTCTATACCCCCCATGACCTTCCCCACCCCCCCAAAAACCCCTTTGCCGCACAAACCTCTAAATTTTTCACTTCCATTAGGGTTTTCCCCCCCTCCTTTTTATGTCAGCCAAGGGGTCCCAACCCCCCCTTCCCCTCTCATTAATACCCCCCCCCTTAAAAAGCCCCAAAGGGTATTTAAAAAGCCCCTAAACAAAATGATTTCGTGGGCCTTCCCGTCGGACATAGAACTCTCGAATCCTCTTTTTCCCGTACATCCCAAAATCCAAACATCCCCCTTGAAATTCCTCCCCCCTTTCCCCAAAACCCTTTTTTCCCTTGTTTTCAAATAAGGGACCCCCCCCCTCAAAAATCTTTAAGCAACCCAACATTTAATTTTCCCAAAAAAATTTTTATACTGGGTTTGGGCCCCCCCTCCATCCCAAAACCCCCAAAACACCTTATGATCAAAAAAAAGACAAACCCAAAAACCCCTTACACTCCGCCCCCCACAGCTTTTTCCCTTTTCACTAAACCTGCCAGCCTGCAGCATCCCTGCCTCACAAAGGGGTGCTTCACTCCCCCGCCGGGCCCCCCCCTCTACATCCACCAACCCCACCCCGGGTTAAAAAGGTCCCCAGAAAGCCCGAACAAAAATCCTCCCCCCAGGTTCCACATCCTTGCGGCGTTAACGCAAACCCGGGCCCTCCCCCCACACTTTTTGCTTGGGGGAAACGACCCTTTAAATGAACACCAACCCCTTCACGTCCCAAAATAAATTTTTCACTCGACTGTCCCCCCCCGCCGACCATAAAAAACCCCACAAAAGACATTTATCTTTTTCCCCTGCCCAAACCACTTTAAAACCCTCCCCCCACCCCCCCCCTCACAATGAAGTACATAAAGGGGTAAACCCCCTCCCAAAATACCCCTCCTCCTTTCAAAACTCGTTGATTTTTGCCGTATATACCGTATACCCCTCAATCATCAACATACAAACCCCCTTGTGGTTTTTGCTCCTTTCACAAACAAATACATCTACACCCTACCTAAAGAGCATCTCAAAGAAAAACCCTTCCCCACTTCCTAGAATTTTTTAGACCCTTAAAAATTTATTGAGAGACTCTTTAATTTTTCAATGGAGGGTTTGCCTTTTTGTATTTTCACCACCTTTATCCCCCCTTTCCCCCTTTTTTTCGCCCCTTTATTTTTTCAATCACCCTTCGTGATCCCGTTTTCACAGCCCCCCCCCCCCCTGGACCCCCCCCGGTCCAAAGCTTTAAAAACTTCAAACCCCCACCTTTTTTCCAACGCTGTGCCCGGGGTACAAATTTTCCCCATCGTCCACGTCCGAGGGGAAATGCCCCTCTCCCTTTCCCGGGCACTTTTTTGGGCCCTTTTTCGCCGCCTCCACCCGGAAGCCATCCCCCTTTCACTTTTCCCCACCCCCGTGCCAATTTGCAACCCCGCCTCCCCCTGGGGCTCTGAAAGCCTCCCCCCCCCTCACCAACCCGGAACCCCCGCAGCATCCAGGGGACCCCCAAGCCCCCAACGTGACCTCTTCCTGGGGGGCCCCCAAAGGTCGTGGAGGACGAAAACAATTTGGGAGCCCCCCAGGGCCCCGGTCCCCAAACCCCTTTACAAACCCCATCTTTGGGCCCCCGGTGCCCCGGGCCCCGGGAGTGCATGTCTCTCCGGGAAAGTTAAAACACTTTCCTCCCCCAAGGCCTCCTCGACCTCCAACTCCAAACCTTTTCAAGGAAAGCTCAGGTCGTGCCAAATCCAAAAACTCCCCAAGTCCTCTGATGCCTCCTTATTTCTGCTCCCCTTTGCCCGTGTTCCCCCGTTTTTTTAACACACGCGCAGCAATGGATCATAGGCACCCATAATCACAGGTACGTTTTTTGCCCCGCTAATTAAACCCTTTTCCCTTTTAGTCCTGAATCTTTTAGGAAAAAAATTGGAAGGAAAAGGATGCCTCAATGGGATTTTTAAGGAAAAAAAAATTCCCTTGGGATCCCCGAAAAACGATCCTTCCTTCCATTTCCCCCAAAGTTGCCATTGAACAGTCCCAAACTTCTCGAAACCCCCACGAGGTCTCCCCCATTAGCCCAAAGGGTACAAATTTTTTATCTTCACCCCCGTTAAAAGGCGGGGGCCCCATCATGTTTTGCCTTACCGTCACTGCAGGATTCACTGGTACACAAAGATCTTGGAACCTGGCGACTATGTCCTCATATACACTTGCATTGAGAAACTTCACAAAAATTCTATATGCCCCGTTCAAGGCTACACCATACAGCTCTTCGTTGGCAATGCCGTATGTGTCCCTGATGATGGCAGGTAATAAAACTTGAGCTGAGTGGGCATGCACAGCCCCACGCACCACTTCTATGCTGACAGTGTTTACCCTTCTTCTTGCCGGCTGCGCCATTTTGAGAAAACCAAGTTGTCACCGGCTGACAGCAGAGGGCAGGCTCAGCTCACGTCCGCTCGTCCCAAAGGTTGAGCGACGAATGAAATCTGTGAGATCAGCGTATTTACCACCACAACCCTTTGATGCAAGGTTACATCCCCGGCCCTTAGACTCCTCAGCCTACTCAAAGCTCTGTCCATTACCATTTCTGAATTAACCCTCCTGCTCTCCTGTGCATCTGCCAAAAACAAAATCCCACAAATCTTTAGCCTATCTACAGTTATCCAACCAAACTCCTCCCCAAGGTCCCTCCTACCCAAGCGCCTACCTCCAACAACCGTGATTTCTGCTTATTAACTCTCATCCCAGTAGCATTCCCAAAAATCTCAATTACCCTTCCCACTTTTCTTAAATCTTCAATCTCATTAAGTAAAACAGTTGTATCATCTACATAACCAACAATATTCCCACAATATCCTCCACTCTCCCCAACCTTCCCATCCCACCATCAACCAGAACATAGAAAGGATTCTGCATACATGCAAAGAGTATTTGGGAGAGTGGACACCCCTGCCTTAAACCCTTCCCATGCTTACTGAACTACCCAACCTCCATTTACCTGTACTTCATTGATGCATTCTCATACAAAAGTCCTCACCCATCCATCCACCCTCCTCCAAAACCCATTCTCACCATACTCTCAATCAAAAATTCCCTATCCACATAATCATAAGCTTTCTCCCAATCCAGACCTAGAATACCTCCCTTGTTACTACCCTCAAGGAAATCCCGAATACGGCCATGACCTACCCGCATACTCCTCCCCGGGATACCAAACTGTCCCCCATGTATCACCGACCCCATGACCTTCTTCAGTCTATTACCCAAAATTTTCGCAAAAACCTTGTAATCAGCGCACATCAAAGATATTGCACGGTAAGCATTCAACTCTCTACCCCCCCCTTCTTTGGCACCAAAACTATGACACCCGTACTTTGCGATATGCCCAACTTCCCACTAGTTAACATATGGTCCAATAGCCTAACAAAACACTGCCTAATACACCCCAATGTGCTCTATAAAAATCATTTGGTATACCGTCTACCCCTGGTGTTTTCCGGTACTCATCCCGAAAACTGCCTCTTCCACCTCAACCTCACTTATCCCAAAACCTCCAACCCCACTCTCTCCTGCTCGCTTAAAATGCTATGGAACCCCCTTCAAAATTACCCTCCCAGGAACCCCCTCCCTCCAACTCCATTTCTCTTAAACCAACTATCAGCATAGAGACTCATACTTTCCGTATTGGATAGGACTCGACCCACTGGATACCCTCCCACCCCAGGGCTTGCCTCCATTTAAATTTACACTCTCTCTTGTAACCCTGCCCTTTAACCCAATTTAAAAATTGCATCAAACCTATCATTGTGTAATTCAGCTATTCTACTCCGCAGTCTGTCCATATCATCCCCCCTACCACCTCCCCCAACATAACAATCTTGCAAACTGTCCCTCCAGATAATTTTGCAACCCAAAACGCCACCTCGCCTCCTCTCGCCCCCTAGCCTTAAAAAAATTCGCTATTCCAGGTTTTGCCTGCATTTCCCACCAATCTAACAGATCTATCTCCCTGTTTCTAGCCTCCAAAAAGGCAACCACAAATCACTGAAAAAAGGCCCCTCCCCCTCCTCCTTAAGAAGCCTTACATTTTAAATTTTCCCAGTACCCAGAATAAATACGCACCACTCCATCCCACATAAAATCTGCTATTACTGCTCTGTGATCAGAAAACCCACATCGAAGGTTTGCACCCTCACAACACCTATACCCTGCTTAATATAAATTCTGTCTAATCGTGCTTCATATCCCCTAGGACAAACGTATGCTCCACTAGGTAACCCCCCCTCCCCACCACATCAACAACCCAATATCTCGCAATACATCCCCCAGCACACTCAGCACACAACCCGCCCTCTCGGTTCGACATCACCACTCCTAATCACACAATTCCAATCACCCCCTATTACTGTTATAGCAGGCAAACCTCTCAAGTGATACAGCAATACCTCTCTGACAAAATCTACTTTTACCCTGATATTTTCTAGTTGCTGGCATGTAAACTCCCACGAAACTAACTCGACTCTTTACCCCAGACGCCATCCACCCTCACGATCCTCCCACCCCCCCCTCTTCCCAACCAATGACACGCAAGGGGCTGGTTCCTTTACCGCAACTGCTACCCCACCTTTCAATTGCAAACCACTGGTTACATACATCCGATATCCTTTCACCTCAACACACTACCAGCCCTGTGATTATGCTCTTGCAAAAAGCATATGTCAACATCAAACCTCCTTAAAAACCACTCCAACCAAACTTTCTTGACCTCGTCTTAAGTCATTAACATTAAGCGTGACACATCTGAAAATTACAGAAAGGGCGGCTTTCCCCTATGCCTCTGGGATTTACCACTGCACTTTTCATATTACGTGTTCCTTTGCCACTCGAGTTTTCCTGTGCAGTCACCTCCCCCTCCCTTTCCCAATTTGCAACTCAGGACACCTCTACCACTATGTGTCCTCGGCTCCACAACCGCTGCCCATGACTTCTTCCCCGGCCTCTGCCCGGGGGGTAATGACCTCATCTATCTCTGATGCCGCAGTTCGTTTCCTAGAACTCACACTTACACACATATCACCCTCAGACAAATCCTCCTGGTGTACCTCCACGGCCACCACATGCTCTCGCCCAATCTTACTCAAGTCTTCCTCAACAATTTGTTGTCCCTCCAAAGTTCCAGCTTCACATGAACTGAGGACACCTTTTGCACAGGGTTCCTCCTCATCCAAAAAATCCTTGATCACATCTGCCAATAACCCATCCTGGGTTGAAGCTTCCTGGACGAAAGTCTCCTCAGATGTCACCTTCAACTCCCCCGACACCCCTGGGAGAGTGACACATGTCTCCGCCGCCGCCACCTCCCGGTCGACTCTTCGCTCCAGAGGTCATTCCTCCGGCCTCCCGAGCATCAGACCCAGGCACCAAATTACACGACTGTTGAATCACAATTGGAGTGTCGAGAATTCGAGAAGCCCGCCCTCCTAGGACACTGGGCTGCCATGTGCTCATAAGAGCTACATAGACGACATGTTTTCCGTTGCCCAGCATAGTACACATAAACCTGTGTTCTACAACCGATCATCGTAACATAGGATGGTATAGGCCTTGTTAAAGTCATTTTAAGGGTGTAAGAACCTTCCGGCATTCCTTCATATGGACCATCCCTCCACACCCCCATTGTTGCAGAATGCACTGTCCCATAACTTCGAAAAAACTCCTGCAGGCCATAAGCCGTAGCCTCGAAGGGTACATTCCGTACCTTCACCCATGTGAAGTACTTAGAGACGTCATGTAACACAACATCCATCGTTGAATTCACACTCATGCGTTGTTCCTGGTAATGCTCGACAATTCTTGTGTAGAAATCGACTCGTAGAAATTTCACAAAGATTCTTGTTAAACCATTAAGGGCGACGCCATACAATTCCTCGTTGGGAATACCATATGTATCCCTGATGATGTTAGGGAGAAGGACGTTCATCGTATCTCCACTTAACGTACCACAAACCAGCTCTATGCAGATAGTATTCACTCTCCGTACTGTATGTTCCGCCATGTTGATATCCCAATGAGCAGTGCACGTCCTCACTACTCAATGGTTGTTGCTGAACTAAGGTAGCTCGCCTGAAGACAGCAGAGGGGTGCCGAGACACAACCGCACTCCACCGTGGTCAGGCAGCGAATTCTGTAGGAGGATTAACTCAGAAACAGTCACGAGTAGGGTTATAGGCAAGTTAAAAGGTTTGACAGGGTTAGTGAAGTGGCGTTACAGCAGAGGGCGTTGGTAATTAACTCGGTGGTGTACAGTAAGGTCTGGGGTGTGGCGGAGGTGTTCCCTTTGAGGGTGCAGGATATACAGGAAATACAGAGGAGGGTGTTGAGGTTTGTGTGGGGGTTTGGGAGGGCCTGGTTGTCCAAGGAGGTGGTCATGACGGAGGTGAAACGGGGGGGACTAGGTTTGTTGGCCTTAGGGCCTAGGGTAATGGCATTATATATTAAGCAGAGGTATCTTAAGGGTGGGGGGGGGAGAGGGGGTGTTAGGGTGGATAGGTGATGAGGGGATGCTAGAAACGGGTTTGGTGTGGCAGGGATTTGAGAAAGTGTGAAGATGTAATAAGATTCTTGTTGACAGTGAGGCAGGTTGAAAGTTTGAAGGTAAACACAGTGGTGGGTGTGGTGTGGGGAAGGGGTGTATTGCAGGGGGTCGCAGTATACCCCATGTATAACTGGAGGGTCATATGGGGGGAGTTCAGGAAGCTTAGGATACCAGCAAGGGTCAGGGAGATGGTATACCGTTTTCTCATGGGTGTGGTTGCATCTAAGCAAGTGTTGCATAAAATGGGGTTGGTGAGAGAGGCAACATGTTTATTCTGTGGGGAGGAGGAAACTGCCTATCATGTGGTTTTATTTTTGTTCATCTTTGGGCGTGGTGAGAGTCTGGATGGCGGGGTTTATTAGGTTGTTGGGGGGGGGGGAGTTGGTCTTTTCTTAGATCTTTGTCGATGGATGTTAGTGGGGTAGCAAGTGAAGGGGGAGGGCTTGATGTATGTTATAGCAGACTATTTGCATGTTTCTTGGGGAATGAGGCAGATTAAAGGGCAGTTGAGGATAAAAGCGTTAGCAGCAAGGTTCTTTAGGACAAGGTGTAGGAACAGATTAATATATGGGGGGAGATGGGAATCAAGTTTTTCGGTAGGTTATCGTAATCTCACTGTAGCACAACTTCTCAGGGAACAGGGGGGGGGGAAGGGATGGGTCTCCTTTGATGTGAGGGGGGTGTAAGGTTGTGCTAGTAGTGTGGAAGGTGATGAGAGAGTGAGCTAGCGAGGAACATAACCAGGAACATAACCAGGAACATAACCAGTTCACATTCGCGAACTGGTTATGTTCCTGGAGGGTTATTTTATATTTGCGTTCAGTACCATGGTTTCATTCAGTAACACCTAGAACGTCATACATTTACATATTTTGGTTTGGGTATATTTATTACACTCACTGTCAAGGATAGGTGGCTTACGCAGCTGTTATGGTGTTTTATGTCAGGCAGTACTGAACATGTACAAAAATGATACTGCCAGTGAATTCTAGTAATCCTTTCTATTAATATGAGATGTGTTAAAAAAATAAAATAAAACAAGGAAACACTGTAGGTCAAATGTAAGTTAGTATGGGATGATACTTGTATTTTTGTAGTTTTAAACATGCAGCTGCAAGTACTTTCCTTTAAAGCTGTACTCCTATATAGAAGAAGGATTGTAATACTTTTACACACATTCATGTAGTGAATATTACTATGTCAAGGATGTATGCTTTGTGTTTCTTTTTTTTTTATATTTTATTTAAAACATCATAAATACAAGGCTGCTTAAAAATTAAATGGCATCACCATACATAATCTATAGAGTACAACAAGATACACACCATAAACACCAGAAAAAAAAATCTTTGTAACTAATACGTATAGATATATACGACAAACACACCATAAAACACATACGTACGTTTCATAAAAAACACACAATACCAAAAGATATAACTGTTTGCGTAACAAATATAACACTGGTGGAAACACCACTTAACCCATTATAACCTACATGCACATCATACAAACATGTTACATTGATGATTAAGCAATAGTTTATGTAATTTGCATACAAAATATACAATTGATTAAAGAAATTCCAACTTAGACACAAATTCAATGATTTACTCTAACACAAATTCATTAACATAATAAATATTATATAAATTGACGATCATATTAATCGTCAGCAATTTCCATCCATTCTATGTGTGTTCAATCTTGATACCTATGAACTACGTTTGAATCACAAACAAAAATCATAATGTTGCTAAATATTTATAGGATACAATTGGTGACTCACAGACTAGATTGAACAGTAACAGGGAAGGGATAAAACATGCATATATATATATGCATGTTTATATACCCAAATATCTGGACCTCCATAACACAATCAAAAACAAAACTAAGAAAACTAGTGACTCAAGAATACAACGAGTCTTTACACAAAGGAAAGCATCAAAAACATAACAAATATGTAAAGGCACCCCAGTCATTTTGTACACAAAAGGTACAATAAGTAACCCTAACCCCTGAATCTACAACCACACATTCATAACAACTAAAATACATTCATGCCCAAACTCATATTCACACAACTCACCCGTTCCCCAAGAGACGAGCCAGCTATTGCCCACTGACCTACACGACAACTTATTCGGCATGCCCGTATATTTATCACAGATTCGCAAGGGTTTCAAGAGTGAGCCTTTTAAAATTTCATTGGGGGGTTTTTCTTTCCCGTTCTTTGTGGGGGGAAAC
>NC_069405.1:16169200-16250909 GCF_026875155.1 Cherax quadricarinatus | reverse complement strand
GTGAACCATTTTAGAAATTTCAAAAAAGGAAGGGGAGGTACAGGGCCTCTAGGGACAATAGTTTTTGCAAAAACAGAGGCCCCAGTGACCCCAAAGCGGGTCCTAGTGGCTTTAAAAAGGGAAAAGGGGAAATAACCCCGGAAAAGGATTTGACACCTCAAGCCCCTGGGGGAAAGGAGGGTTTTTCCCCTTCTAAACTTTTAACAACACCCCACACTCTCCCCTCCTCCCATCCCCATCAATCATCACCAATCTTCAAAAAGGGTAATTTGGCATTTTGTGTTTGAAATTAAAATTAATATTTCATGTGATAATTTTTTTTTTTTTTTTCAAATTTTGGGGTTTCAGAAACGAATTAATTTGGTTTTCCATTTTTCCCTTTGGGGGAAAATTTTAATTAACCCAAGAAAAATTTCAGCCAACGTGAGTTTTCCAGGAACAATTAATACGCTACTTTTGGAGGGATATATTGTGTTTTCTTTATACTAAAATGCTTCAAAACCCCGTTGAAACTGGGGGCACCCTGCAAAAGCATGAAAAATTTGTGAGGGTGGTGAAAGTGTTTGAATGATGATGAAAGAAATTTTTTTTTGGGGGGGGGTTTTTCTTTCTTTTTTTTTGGGTAAACCCTGCTCGGGGGGAAAAACAGCCGCTTTTCCCAAAAAAAAAAAAAAAAAAAAACCAAACAAAAAATAAAAAAAAATAATAATATATGTATAATAATAATCAATACAGTGGACCCTCGACCACGATGAAATCGAAAAACCGTTTAAATCTGACACAAACATTTAAACCGAAAAATTTTGCCTCGATTAGCTCAAAAAACTCGACCAAAACTATTCGTTCCTCTGAGGGGACGCGTCCACTTCTGGCCAGTTTTACCCAAACCCGCCCGCCACCACGGTTCCCTTCCAAGGGATACAATCGGAACATTTCCCCCCTAAATTTTCACAGCCGTTTTTAGTGATTGCACACCTGCAAAATAAGTCACCATGGGCCCCAAAAAGCTTCTTAAATGCCAAACCCCACAGAAAAAGGGTGAGAAACTATGGAAAATGAAAAAGAATCCCTTGCTAATAAAAAAAGGAGTGCATGTCTCCCCAGCTGGCCAGGCGGGACACAAAACCCCAAACAACCATGCAACTAAATTTTGGCCAAGAAAAAGCAATCAAGGGAAACTTTTTCTTGCCAAAGGTGCAACTATGTTTCGAAACGAATCGCAAGTGATAGAAGAGTTTTTAGAGACTGGGTTTTTGGGATATAAAAAGAAAAACAGAAAACAGGGGAAAAGCATCTCTCAAGCGATCAATGAAAAAGGCTAGGGAATTTTCATTACGATTTTTAAATTTGAAAAAATGCCCGCAAAATAAATGGTGGGGTGAAAATTTAAAGGGCCCGCAAAGGTTTTGGTTTTGGGGAGATTTAAAAAACGGTTTGTGGCAAACATAGGTGAAAAGGCATGGGGAGAACGGCCCGTTTGGGAAACCAAAAAAAGGGGGCTAAAAAAAATTGCAGGAATTCAAAGGGGTACATAGACAGTGAAGGACTGAAACCTGAAAAAAGTGTTTAAAGGTGATACTGACAATGTTTGAAACACTTTTTGGAAGGTTTTAAAGGAACCGGGGGGTACAGGCCCTATTTGGCAGATATGTTGTTGCGACAGAGGTTTCCCGTTGGCCCCTTTAACTGGGCCTAGGGGGATTAAAAAAAAGGGAAGTAAAACCCCGAAAAAAGGGCTTGCCACATCAGTCCTAATGGAAAGGGGGTTTCCCCTTCTAAAACACTAAGGACCTCCCACAATCATCCCAAATCTTCAAAAAAAGGAAAGGGGTCATGTAACTGTGTGTTTCTTATTTGTGTGTAAAAATTAATATTCATGTTTTAAAAATTTTTTTTTCAAATTCTTTTGAGTGTCTTGCAGGGGTTTTTTGTTTTCCCATTTTTTTCTTAGGGGGAAAATTAACTTGACTAACGATTTTTTTGACAACGATGATCTCGAATGGTTTTAAAAGCGTTAGGAGGCCCCGTATAATAATAAGTATACATATAATAATTATAATAATAGATGGTTAAAAGGCCCTCATAGATGGCAGTGTTACCCCCAAAAACAAAGGGGGGGCGTTTGTGGCTCCTCCACCGTTACTAATGAATATTTTACTCATTTTATAGTTATTCTGTTTTATTTATTTAAATTGTTTTGCATTTAGATTAATGTGTAATAAATATATATCACAGTATACTGGGTTATCTGGGATTTAACCCCGGGAGAGTTCCGGGGTCAACGCCCCCAGGCCCCCTCTGTGACCATTCCCCCTAGATATTGTGGCATGAAAGAGTACTAAACCTTTATTGGCGCATGTAAAAACCCCCCTCATTTACAGGCATCTCCCCCCAAACCCGAACCAGGTTGCTAAAGTTGATTGGGGCCCCTGTTAACTAGTGACCAGGGTTTTAGCCAATAAGAAGATGGTTTTGGAATCGCAAGGTATGTGGGTACCCTTCCCGTCTGCCCTTTTAATTCCCATTTTAGAGCTGGTTTAACCGGGTTTCTACTTGTGGCTTCTATTTCTGCTTTGCTTACCGGGAGTGCACTATATTTATCCTTTTACTAGTGTAAATTTCTGTTCTAAATTGGGGAAGGGGATAATATAAGAAAAAAACTTTTTTACTGTTTTTTTAATTTGCCCCCCCTTAAAAACCCGGGGGTAACAGGCTTTGGAATCCGGGGGTTGTAATAGGGGGACCCTGTTCGGACTGGGCTGATTTAAAGAAAGGGTTGATTTTTAGGGTGAAGCTCGTAGCGGGAACATTGTGCAGCTTGCTGTCTGGCATTGGCTTTACAAATTTTTTGCGTGTCATTGCTTTTGATCGCCTTGTATTGTGTGATCGTTAAAACACTCGACTACTTTGTTCGGTGTGCCGCTTCGCTAGGAAATCTTCTAGAACGTGTACTGTCTGGCATTGTTTTACAAATTTTGCAGGGCAGTTGTTATACCCTGTTGGGTGGGGAGAATTTTGCATCGGCTTTGCTTGATGCGTATTCTGAAAACGTACTTGCATAGCTAAGCTTTTCGAAATTAACGGTTACTTGGGGGGTATTCTGCAATGTACTGTGCATACAAAAAACTTAGCCCCTAGAGAGTCAACGTCGGGGTTGCATTTATTTGCATAACCACCAAATTGTCCCTACGGTTGTTGGCAAATTGCTCGTCCATTGGCTTACATACAAAGCACTTACAGTGCGCAACTGCTTTTCATTTGATTGTGAAAAAACTTATAGAAGAAGAGATGGACATCAGATCCTCCCTTACGGGAGCAGGGCAAAAACCCTATGTTCTCGCAGGGGAAGATGATCCAAACGGAAAAAAATTGGTCGGGATAGTGCAGTGGTTGTCTCAAGGTGAATCACGTCGTTGGCACTTGAGCGGGCAAAAATCAATCTTACAAACAGGGAAACAGAGAGCATTCGAAGGGAAAATTTTGATGGGGGAAATAAAAGGGAGGCATTTTTGCATTCTGTAAATAATTTTGTTACAGAAGCAGTACAGTTTGTTCCCCCTTAATAGCCAAACCGAGAAATTTTTTCGAAAGTTGAAAATCAGGCCGGCCCTTGAGGGGGCCGGAACACAGGGGGCACCCGTTGGTTTTACGCTTTTTGGGAAAGGGACAAAAATTCACGTCATTTTAAATGCGTTGAATTTCTGATTATGAAGTGTGAAAAAACCACAGTTGGGAGCAATACTTTTATCCCAGCCAAATACCGAAAGAGTTTTAATTGGGCAACAAAACCTTGGTCAATCCCTAGTGACTTTTTAAACAGCAAAAAAAAGCTTTACCAGCGGGTATAAAGCAAGTGGTGTCTACCTTTGAGGAGCGGGTTGCAGCTATTCGATTGTAACCTGCTGGGTCGTGCAAACCAGAGGTTGAGTCTTTTTGGGGGCGTGATTTAAACCCACTGCATTGGAGCAGCCAGGTTGGGTGTACCTTTGAAACTACCGCCCTTTCCCGAGCAGTCCCGTCTCTTTTTTTCCAACACCCTGGCATGACAAGATCGCAATTTGGGAAAAATGAAGTGCCACCGGAGGGAAAAATTACCAGCCAACCAAGTCCCCGGGGTGACCCGCTTCTAAACATAGGGGCCCCCCGGGGAGAGGCAAACTATTTCAGGGTGCACTCGACAACAGTATCCAGAGAGACACCAGCCAAACGACACCTTTTTGCAACTCAACAGGGAGTAAGGCAACCTGTCTCGCTTCAGGTGAAATAAAATGGGTCACATCCCCCAAATGCCCCAAAAAACCCCCAACCCCTTTGGGGAAAAATTTAATATCCCTAGAAAAATGTCCCCTGAGAAGTAAAAAAAGTATGGCCCCTTATTATTGCAAAAGTCTTTTTTCCTTTTTCAGAAAACCAGAAAAAACTAAAGTAAAGACCTTTAGGTACTGGACAAGTCACTTGTAAAAAGGGGAATTTTTCCCCTTTCAGAGAATACTTCTTTTAATTCCCTGTTTTTTTGAAGCATTTGGAGGAGCTATATATTCTTTTCCCTTTGCATAAATTTATGTACAGTGAAAATATTACACGGGGTACTTGACGTAGGGCCCAAAAAGGATTCCCCATGAAAGATGAAATGTATTACTGGAAATAACATTCTTTTGTTGTTCCGCCCTGAACCTATAATGTTTTAATTCTTCCCCGGTGTTGGCCTAACCGGGCAACACCAAGGGTTGTCTGGAGAGAATTTGACACCCTTGGGACATCCGCCCGGGAATAGCCACTTTTTTATGGGCCACCGGCCGGAGCCTCGAATTCAAGTGAACAGACCCCGATCAAGCCCTTCCTTTTCCGGGGTTGCGGATTGCCAGATGTCTTTTTTCCATCCCCAGGCGTCCTTCCGGGGAACAACGAGAGGACCCTTCTTTAAAATTCGCTTTTGAGGCAGCCAGGGTAAACCCGGGGGGTCATCCGGTCAAGTATGAAGTTAAAAACGTTTATTTTTCTGCACTGAGAGGGTAAGGAGAAGAGGGCCGGAATTGTATACGGGTTAGGGGTCCAACAAAGTATAGACCCAAATTTTAAATATAGTAAATACGTCTTTTAAAGGAACTTGGAAAATTAAAAAAAAACCTTGTAAGAATCACAAAAAATTTTATTGGCCAAAATTTAAAAGAAAGATGTAAAACTATTAGGTGTGCCGAGAATGTCAGCAATTGGAAAACCTGGACATTCCTTTTCCTGCACCCCCAACCTATACTGTGATGGGAACCTTTTGCAGATTTAATTATAGATTGTGTAGGTCCACTACCTAGGTCAAAGTCTGGAAAAAATATTTTTTTATGATTATGGATAAAGTAAACCAAATATCCTGAAAAAAATTTCCCCCATGCGATTTTAAATACTAAAGCTTTTCTCAAAGCTTAAAAAAATTCATTTCTTGTTTTGGGGTTCCTAAAAAAAATTTCAAAGTGATAAAGGGGGACAACTTCACTCCCAAAAAAATTTGGGGAAGTTTAAACTAGGTTGGGATAATCCACAATTTAAATCCACCCTATCATCCTCAGCCCCAAGGGCTTGGAAAGATTCCCCAGACATTAAAAACAAATAAAGAAGTTTTTGCATGCATTTTCCACGACGGGGGATGATTCTACCTTTGTTGCGTTCTCATACGAGAAAGGGTGCAAGAGTCCTTTGAGCTGATTTTTGGCAAATGTACGGGGTCCTCTTGGGGTGCTCAAAGAAGGATGGATGGGAGAAAGTAGTAACACTTACAATCCTCTTCAAGGTTGCAGGTGGCCGTCAGTTAGCCAAGGCAAACCTAAAGACGCCAAAGAAGATGAAACAGAGGATGCAGAATGCAAAAATTCCGCCCTTCCTCCGGAAAAAGGTTTTGGGAGGAACCTAACCTGGCCACCCCCTTAAAAAGCTAGATTTAGGGGACCAGGGAATTTGTAATGATTATCTGATGTAAATTTGGGTAGCCCCCTTGATAAGCCCTCAAAAACTAAAACTTCCCCACAAAATAAATTAAAAAATTTTTTCCATACACCAGAAAAAGTCCCAGTAATGACCGTCCTCTCCTGGGAAAACTCTGCTCTTTGCCCTTATCTCTGAAATAATATTAAACTTTAAAATTTTCTGTCCTCCTAAGGATCCTACCCTTTTAATGGAGGGTTTTATCTAAATGCAAGCAACAAATTTAATGAGCTTTACAGTCAACCCCTAATATTTTTTGGATGTCCCGAAAAAATGTAGTTAGGTTACCATGATTGAAATGTGGGAAACTCTAAACCAATTAACTTCCCCCTACAAGCTAACCCTAAAAAGAAAGGGCTGCTTCCAGGAAGTAGAATTTTTGTTAAAGAGGGTTTTAGGGAGATCATTGCCATGGGCTTCACCGTGCACCGTGAAAAAGGGCTGAGGGGAGGGTTTCGTATTTACGACTCCCGTAAAGTGAACAGTCAAAATTAAAACGATGCTTACCCTTTTCCTCTTCTGGATACTATTGCTTTGGGGGAAAGGGTACTTTTTTCCAAATTAGATCTCCTTAAAGGCTATATCAGGTCCCTTTTGACAGAAAAGGGCGAAGGAAACTTGCCTTCGTAATTCCAGGAGGTCATTATAAATACACATTCCCCCCTTGGAATGAAAAATTCCCCCTTTTCATTCCAGAAATTTATCCATCGGGGTATTAAAGGACTTAAAGGGCACGGCAGCGTCCTAGATGATATTGTTTGGGTCGATACTTGGGATCAAACCTACTTAGACTTAAGGTTTGGGGGAACCTTTAAAGGGGGCCCCATTTAACAGTTAATTTATCTAAATTTTCCTTTTGGGGCCGGGGGCCACTGTCATTTTTCTGGGCCATGAAGTAGTTGGTAAATTTTGCACCTAAATTTGCAAAGTTCTTTTTTTAAAAAGATTATCCATTTCCCCAATAGGAAATCTCTTAAAATTTTCCTAGGCATGATGGTTTTTACAGAAATTCTGAAAGAATTTCCAGTATTGTACCCCTTTTACCTCCTTTACCTTACAAAGTTTTTTTAAATTTGGACCTCAGATTAACACTGTTTTTTAAAAAAGCAAAAAGTTATTGTGTACGACCCATTCTCTTGTCTCCAGATTTCTCCAAACCTTTTTCATTACAGGTTTTATGCGTTGACTGGGTTGGGGCAGTACTATTACAAATCGGGAACAAGGATTGCACCCTGTACATATTTTTCACCCAATTTCCCAGCCACACGAGGGTTCTCTACCATTGAAAAAGAAGCCTCGCGCTGATCCTGGCTTTGGACATTTCGATGTTCATGGGCCAACATCGCAGGGGGTCACAGTCTCAGTGCACAATCCTCTGTATATCCCCAAGCATGAAGAACAACAACAAAAGGGCTTATGCCGGAGCAAGGGGGAAACCCCATAAAATTTTTCCATTAAATATATTGCCGGCAAGAAAATATTTTGGGCAGACCTTTATCGGGTAAAAATTTTTATTTAGGTTGGGATGTTTTTGTGGAAACCCCTTTTTTCATGCTTTTTTTTTTTTACCCCCTGGTGTGGGGTTTTTTTTTAGTGGGGGATGCGGGCTACCTCCCTTATCTTGGCCCATGCTACCGTTGATGCTGTCCTACCAAGTTTGGGGTTTTTGGTTTTTTGGTCACAAAAAATGGCCTATCTAGAGTTGGATGGTGGGAGGAAAGGCGGTCCCATTATTTTGTGCCATGGCGGCCCACGGTTACCATGGAGGGGCCCCCCTAATCCGGGCCTTCTGGGGGGGGGGTGGGCATCAAAGGTACTAATTATTCGGCGCATGTACCCCCCTCATTTACAGGCTATCCCCCCCCAACCGCGAAAGGTGAGGGGGCCCCCCGTCGTTCAACAGGGACCAGGTTCTAGCCAATAAAAGATGGTTTTGGCAATCCGGGAGGTTATGGGGGTTACCGCTTCCTGTCTGCCCTTGTCATTTCCCATTCTAGAGGGGTTTGAACAGGGTTGCTACTTGTGGCTTCTATTTTGCTTTGTTTTACCGTAGGCACTTCATCCCCCCCCGGGTTAACGAATTTTTTCATTCCAGAGATGTTCGGGTGCCATACGGGCCGAATTTTTTCCCATAAGGAATTTGTGAAGAAAATTAGTCCATTTCATCCCCAAAAACTCAAACGCACTTCATAAATAACTTACATAATTGGTCGATTTGGGGGGTGATCTTTAAGGGGGGGTCCACTGTATTACACTGTACATAGTGACATATTTTTTTTTAAACTGGTAAAGGAAAAATATAAATTAACTTTTTCTACGTGTTTTTTGCCCCATTACACCCGGGGTAACAGGCCTTTTGGAATCCTGGCCGTCACAGATGGCAGGTTTACCACAACAAAGGGGGAGGGTTGGGGCTCCTCCCCCCTGTTCATAATGACATATTTTATCATTTTATAGTATATATCATGTTTTTTTTTTTAAAAAATTTTTTGATTTTAAAGATTAATGTGTATATAAATATAATACAGTATTCTGGAGGTTTACCTGGGGGAAGCCCCCGGGGTCAACCCCCCACGGCCCGGGTTTTGTGACCACCCTCCTAGAAAATTTTAGTGAAATTTTTCATAAAAAGTATTTTGCCTGTCTCCAGAAAAAAACCCGTCCCCCCCGGGGACACCCCCCATACATACATGATTGACTATTTTTATTCTTTTTTAGATAAAATCAGGTTTTATTTATTTATATTGTTTATTATGTCATATCAGATGAAATAAGATAGATAAATAACCCGTAGAGTTGATTTTAGCGAAATTATTGAAGTACGGGGTTCCATGGAATGGATTAATTGCTTTTTCAATTAATTTAAAGAGGAAAATTGATGAAAAACGACAAATCCGGCGAGAAAAGGCAGGAACGGTTTAAACTTGCAAGCAGGGGTTTTCCACTGTATACTAAACTACCTGAGGACGGGTTAACCTGCAGATTATTTCCCTGACCGGAGATAAAACCCCGAACTCTTTTGGGGGATTACAAGGAGGGGCCCAGGTGAAGCATGGAGGCGCAAACACTCAAACATTTTCCAATCTTCAATCACAATTGTGGAGACCCTGCAAAAAAAATATTTGAGATGTGAAAGAAAAGAATGCGTTTTGACTCAGAAACATAATACACAACTGCAAAAAAACAGGGAACAGGGGGGCTTAACCCGACCCGGATTATGATGTTGTGGTCTTCGGCAGGCTATTTCCTTTTTAGGGGCAAAAGTAGGTGAAAAATTGGATACTCATACAATACCTAGGTGGGATAGGGCCCGTTTTTTGAAAGAAGACTTATACAATAATTAAAAAAATAAAGTTCATGGTCTACGATGTGACCCCTCAAATAATCATAGTCATGCAAGAAAAAACTTTACAATTTTTGTAGCAACCCTTCCAGTAGGGGTTAATTTTTATATATTAAAGGAACAATACGTATTGTGCATTTATTCACTCCCATGCAAATATTAGGATGAATCCCATTATGGGATTTGAAAATTAACTGACAAACCAGCACAGGGTTCCCTCAACCCCTTGACCTTTAGCCGGCCGGTCACCCAATAAAAGGGGCTTGGTTGTTGGAATTAAAGCTTTTGACCTCATCACCCCCCTCTCTCCTACCCCAACACAAAAAATTCCAAGTTAAATGTACGACTCATTTCACGCTCTCACACCTTTCAATACAGTAAAAATTCATAAATAAAATAGCTTACTGTACTCAATAATAAAAAAGGTAATTTTATAAAACATACAAAATAAGCACATAAAATGCTTGAAAAAATTTTTTTCACTGACTATAAAAACCTACAAATTGTTTTAACTCTTTGGGCTGTCGCAAGCCCCTTTCTGAAACTCATTCTGTCGCAAAAATTTTTTGGAAAAAAAAAAAAAAATTATTTTTTTTTTTCTGAAATGATAAGAATCTTTTCCCGATGGAATGACACCAAAAGTAAGAAAAAAGGTCGAAAACTCACGGGAATTTGCTTCCCCGAAGTTACAGTTTGGGACATAACCCCCGCGTTTCGCCGACTTTTAGCCCCGTTTTGACCAGTTGCATTTTCCAGTTGACCCCAAACCCTAGTATTTCTCTAAACTTCATTTTTCTATCAGTTAGTACAAAAAAAACCGCCCCTTTACCCATTTGAACTACCCAATAAGTGGCAGAAATTGGGGAAATTTGGGGGTAATTTGTGCAAATTAAAAAAGATGCCCAAATTTTAAAATAGGGCCAGAATAAAAATGTAGAATTCTTGGCACAAAATAACTATCCTCTGTTTATTTAGTCACTCAAGGGCCCCCCTTATATTACTATTTCTTTCTATTTTGATTTTTTTTTCAACAAAAAAACAAAATTTACCATTATGCAGACTACTGCATTAATTTAAAAATGGTAAAATAATACGTGCAAGGGAAAAAATATTAGACTCCCCCGTGATGTGTATTGGACGTTGGTGTGATTTGCTTATCCTGAACATTGGGAAAAATCGAACCTTCCGACTTTTTAGTAAAATTTAAGGTCGTTTTCTTTTTGGGGGTATCTGAGAGAGTTAGAGAAAAAGGAAGGGGGACAGTAAAAGTTAAAAAAGATCAGTTATGGGAAAGGGGAAAAGAAATATGAAAGTGAAATTCAAGAATTTTGTGGATTAAAGTAAAGGTTGGATGCAGAATGGGCATAATAAACGTGTATGCACCTGGGGGAAAGAGGAAGAGAGGGGAAAAGAAGTTTTTTGGGGGAAATTTTAAATGAAATGTATGGAGCCTTTGAACCAAGTAGAGAGTAATTGTGGTAGGGGACCCGAATGCAAAGTGGAAAACTTTTTGGAGGGTGTTGGTAGGAAAATTTGGGTGCCAGGGGTAAATAATGGGAGCCCCTTTTATTGAATTTTAAAAAGGGGTTTTGTTATAGGTAAACATATTTTAAGAAAAAGGGAAAATAAGTTACACGATTGAGTAGGGCAAATGACAGATTTTTTTGGATTATGTATTGGTAGATAAAAAGATGTTGGTGACTTAGGGTGTACATGTTTTGAGGGGCCAAGAATATCAGATCACTTTCTTTGTAGCTACACTGAGAGTAAAAGGAGATGGGATACAAGGGGAATAAACATCAAAGAGAGAGGGAGGGTTTTTAAAACAAAAAAGGAGGCAGTTTGGGAAAGATATAAACGTTTTTTGGAGGGTAATGGGGTAAAGAGAGCATAGCAAAGGGGGGAAGAGGGATGGGGTAGGTTTAAAAAGTAGTGTTTTTAAATGTTCACAAAGTTTTTTGGGGTTTCAGGAAAATGGGTGCGGGGGAAGAGGAGCGTTGGGGGGAATGATGATTTAAAGAGAGTAGAAGGGAAAAAAGTTTGCATATGAAAGTTTTTACAAAGTAAAGTGATGCAAAGGGGGGAAAGTATATGGAGAAAAAAGAGAGAGGTAAGAGAGTGGTGAAGCAAGTAAAAGAAGCAAAAAGAAGAGTGGGTGAGTTTATCAACAAATTTTTGAAAAAAAGAAAAGTTTTGGAGTGAATTAACAAGTTAAGAAAAAAACCCGAGAACAAATGGGTTTGTCAGTTAAAAATAGGAGAGAAGTTATTAAAGGGAGGGTTTGAGGGATTGGGGAAATGGGGGAAAAATTTTTAGGAATTGTTAAATGTTGATGAAGATAGGGAAGTGTGATTTTTGTATAGGGCAAGGAGGAATAACATCTGAGGGGTGAGGAAGACCAGTTGTGGTGTGGGGGAAGTTTTGGGGATAGGGAAAATAAAGGGGGTAAGGCAGCCGGGATTGATGGGATAAAAAATAGAATGTTAAAAGCAGGGGGAATAGTTTTTGGGTGGTTGGGAATTTTTAATAAATGTATGGAAAAAGGGTAGGTACCTAGGGATTGGGGAGAGAGCCAAGTTCCTTTGTATAAAAAGGCAAAGGGGATAAAAAAAGGCAAAAATTTTAAGGGGTAAGTCGTTGAGTTACCCCGGTAAAGTGTAGGAGAGTTTTAATTGAAGAATTAAGAGTAAGACGGAGAATAGGGATAGAGATGAACAAGGAGGCTTTAGGGAAAAGGGAGGGGGGGTGTGGACCAGGGGTTTACAGTAAACAAAAGTGAAATATTTAGAAAAAAGGCTAAAAAAGGTTTTGTGGATTTGGGGTTTTAAAAGGGTATGACGGGGGGATAGGGGGGGAAAAGTGGGGAAAGTTGCAAGTGTAGGGGGAGGAGGAGGTTACGAAAGCGTGAAGAGTTTTTACGAGAATAGTGAGGCTCAATTAGAGTAGTAGGAAAGAGGAAATTTTTTCCAGTAAAAGTAGGCCTTTAAAAAGGATGTGTGATGTCACCCCTGGTTGTTTAAAATTTTATAGATGGGGTTGTAAGAGAAGTAAATGCAGGGTCTTGGCAAGAGGCGTGGGGTTTTAAAAATAAAGAATCAACACAAAGTGGGAGTTGTCACCCTGTCTTTGCTATGACATGGTCTTGGGGATTTTGAGAGAAGCTGCGAGATTGGGGGGATGAATTTGGGAGGGGGGTGAAAAGAAGAAAATTTAAAGGTGAAATACAGGGAAAGAGTGGTTATGAGGATAACAAAAAGATTAGGTGAAAAGATTGAATTCAATTGGGGGGAGGAGTATGGGGAGGTGAATGTATTCAAATTTGGGGGTGGGTGTCAGGGATGGGTTATAAAGATGAGGTGAATCATAGAATTGATGAGGGAAAAAGAGTGAGTGGTGCACTTAGGATCTGTGGAGAAAAGAACTTTGTCCTTGGAGGCAAAAAGGGGAATGTATGAGGGGAAGTTTTAAAACCCCCGCTTTTAAATTGGGTGTGAAGCGGGGTGATGAAGTTGCAGGAGGAGAAGGGGAGGCAGTGGAGATGTCAGTCTGAGGGGAATGGTGGGTGAATTTAATGAAGGATTCGTGTTTGGAAATTAGGAGATCGGGGTTTCCAAAAAATGTTGTCCAAGGGGTGAGGAAGGGTTGTTGGGTGGTTCGGGGCATGTAGAGAGAATGGAGGAAACAAATGACTTCAAGAGTGTATCATCTGTATGGGGAAAGGGAAGGCGGGTAGGGGGCGGCCCAGGGAAGGGTTGGAGGGGGGGGTAAGGAGGTTTTTTTTGGAGGGGGTTGACTTCCACAGGGATGCGTGACGGTTTGATGGGTGAATGGAGACAAATGGTTTTTAAAAACTTTTTACGTGCTGTTTGGGGTGTGGAAAGTAACATTTATGAAGGGATTCCGGAAACCGGGAGGCCGGTTGAGTCCTGGGAGGGAATACATGCCTGCACTCCCTTTAAGGGGGGTGTTAATTTTTCAGTTTAAAAACTGTAGTGGGAAACCCCTTTGGCAAAAAGGATGGAGTGAATGGGGAAAGTTTTTTTCTTTTTCGGGGCCACCCTGCCTTGGGGGGAATGGCCAGTGTGATTAAAAAAAAAAAATTTCATCACGAAAATAAACAAAGTCATCTCTATTACTGTAATATGCTTTCCATTTTATCATGAAAGACCTGAAAATGGAATACAATGAAAATACTATAAGAAAATCACACAAAAGTCGCATTTTTTTTCCAAAAAAAAAAAAAAACGGAGTTTTTTTTCCATTTTGCATGCGGGGCTGCAGGATTTTTTTTTTGTGGTGCACATGACCACACAGACCCATTCCTCACATGTGGGCCTCCATTTTTCCCCGCTTAATTTTAAGCCATAGAATTTACGCTTTTAAAACGCTGAAGCGTGGGCGTAAGTGTGCTTAATCGAAACAGTCAAAGGGTTAAAGCACATTTCTTTGAAACATTACATCAAAATGTTTTTAAATTAGAAATGCAATTGTATTTTAAAAAGTAAATTACTTTAAAAAAATTTAGAATGTTAAAGACAAGCAGTGTAGCTAAAGAAAAAAAAAAAAAATGAATAAAACACCTAACACACTTTCAAGTACCCAAAAAACACGTTCCTTTTAAGCGATTCTATTTCTCACTTTATACTGTATCACTTTTTACTAAATGCCACCAGCATCTTAAACCAGTGTCTTTGCCCGTGATTAACTTTTTCCCCCCAAATAATGAGCCAAGGGCTCAGGCACAAACATTGTAGTTCTTCAGCAACACGACAAAAAAGCAACAAACTAATACGCAACAAACCCCAAAAAATAAAAAACTTGATTGGTTTCAAATAAATTTTTCATTAAATACTTTTTAAAAAAAAAAACATACTGTACTATAAGGAAAAAATAAAGAACAAGTGAATGTAAAAATTTTCTGGGGGGTACATTTGTTCAAACAACGTTTCCCCACTTACGAAATTTGAGTTTTTGAACATTCGGACATAAAGACAGAACCTGTTAGTTAAAAGTTAGTTAAAGAAGTTTTTTTATTACAATATTTTTTATAAATGTATAGGTTGGAGACAGCAACCCCCAGGGAGGGACACCGCCTGCCAAATGATGTAAAACAAAACCTGTAATTGTTTTACATATGGTAATTTTCTGGGGGTCCTTTTTTTTTTGTCTCTGAAAAAGCAAGATTTCGGTAGTCTTGCTACTTCTACTTACATTAGGTCAACTACACATACATGTACAAAAAACATATATACACACCCCTCTGGGTTTTCCTTTTATTTTCTTTTAAATTCTTATTTTTGTTTATTTCCCCTTATCCCAGGGGGAAGGGAACAGAATTCTCCCCGTAACCATGCGTGTTGTAAAGGCACTAAAATGGGGCAAGGGGCTAGTAACCCCCCTTTTTTCCTGTATAATTACTAAATGTAAAAGGAGAAACTTTTTTTTTCCTTTTTGGGGCCCCCCCCCTCAGTGGGGTACGGCCGTTGTTAAAGAAAAAAGAAAGATTTTATATAAATGTATGGTTGGGAGACAGCAACCGCCAGGGGGGTCACCCTCCGCCAAGGGGATTTTTAAAAAGAAAGCCTTAATTGTTTTAAAATGATGGTAGGATTGCTGGTGTCCTTTTTTAGTCTCATAAAATGCAAGATTTCGGGAAGTCTTACTACTTCTACTTACCTTTGGGCAACACATACATGTACAAAGCATATATATACACACACACTCCTCTGGGTTTTCTGCATTTTCCTTTTATTCTTGTTCTTTTTTATTTCCCCTTACTCCCTGGGGAAGGGAACGAAATTTTTCCCCCCGTAAGCCATGGGTTGTAAGAGGGGATAAAATGCTGGGAGAAGGGGCTAGTAGCCCCCTTCCCTTTAAATTACAAATTTTAATAAGAGAAATTTTTTTTTTTCTTTTTGGGCCCCCCCCCTCGTGGGATACGGTGGGTTTTTTTGAAAAAGAAGAATACTTAAAAAAAAAAAAATAAAACCTGTAATCACATTTTTTCAATTACAATTTTTATTTAAAAATTATTAAAATTATTCTCCTTGTACTGCCAAAGTTTTAAGCTTTGGTCTTCTTTAAAAAACTGAACAAATATGGCAAAGTAGGCAGTACCCCAGTCTAATTGTTGTCCCCCAAAAATTTTTAAAAATGTTTAATGAGTTTTTCTTTCTTTCAACACACCGGGCCCTACCCAAGAGGGGGTGGCCCAAAGGAAAAAAGAAAGTTTTCCCCTTTTACATTTAGTAAATAACGGAGAAGAGGTTTCACCCCTTTCTCCCCCATTTTAGTTGCCCCTTTCAAAGATGGCTTAGGAGGGAAAAATTCTGTTTCCCTTCCCCCTGGAGATAAGAGGAAAAACAAGAATAAGAACTAAAAGAAAATAGAAGAAAACCCCGAGGGGGGTGTAAATATGTGCTTGTACATGTATGTGTTGTGACCTAAATGTAAGTAGATAGCAAGACGTACCTGAAATCTTGCAGTTCTGAGACAGAAAAAAAGGGCCCAGCAATCCCACCATCATGTAAAACAATTACAGGCTTTCGTTTTAAAAACTCACTGGGAGGGGCGGTAGTACCTCCCTGGGGGTTTCTGTTACCAACCACTACCTATATGACATGAGTTGTCTAATAAAATTTTTTTTTTTTAACACAACAGCCATCTCCCACTGGGGGGGGGTGACAAAAAAAAAAAAAAAAAAATAGTTTTTTCTTTTTACATTTAGTTATTTATACAGAAGAAGGGGTTACTAGCCCCTTGTCTGGGGATTTTAGTTCCCCTTTTGATAGCATGGCTTTTGGAGGACAAATTCTGTTCCACTTCCCCCGGAGAAGTGCAGTAAGTATTATTTTTACATTTCAACATCCATGTGCAGCAAACCAGTGAAAGACAGGTGAAATGTCCCACTTGGGGAGCCTGGAGCGGCCATGGGAATTTTAGGGAGGACCAGGAAGATTTCCACCAGGGCCCCCTCCAGGATGTGGGGTGCAGCCTTTTCCCCAACCCCTCTTTAAATGCAGCTAATACCCTCTTGAGTAATTTTGTTGGCATCAAAAGCTCAGAGCCCAAAAAAAACAATAAAATTAATGTTTTAAATTTTATAAGTTCTCATCATGTATATTAACCATATACGTACATCAAATTTCATCATCCCCTTTTCTATATGTAAAACTATAGTTCTTCTTTTTTCTTTCAGCGTACCAGCTGCATCCCACTGAGGTGGGGCGGCCCAAAAGGAAAAACAAAAGTTCGCCTTTTAAATTTAGTAATATACATACAGGGGAAGGGGATACTAGCCCCTTGCTCCCGGCATTTTAGTCGCCTCTTACGACACGCATGGCTTACGGAGGAAGAATTGTGTTCCACTTCTCCATGGAGAAAAACTATAGTTATTCTCTATAAAACATATTTTTTGTTAATATTTCCCATAAGAAATAATGTAACTAATTAATCCATTCCAGACACCCAAAAATATTAACAAAAAATACATTTTATAGAGAATAACTATAGTTTTACATTCAGAAAAGGGATGATGAAATTCGAGGGTCCACTGTAACTTGTTGTACTGTACTATAATTTCAAAACATGTGTATATTGTTCAGCATATTATAAAAGGATGATATCCATCTTATTTCTCCCATAATAAATGTTTTACACCATATTACAGTACAGTGTATATTGTATAGGGCTCAATAAGCATATATGTACAGTGGACCCCCGAGCTTCGTCGGCATCGACTTTCGTGAAATCCGACTTTCGGCAAGTTTTTTCGGCAAAATTTAGCTTCACGGTTCGGTGATTGGACTCGTGATTCAGCGACCATCCGGTACGCATCCGCCCATTCTCCGCACCATTCACATTCAATGTGCCATTATTTACTAGTGCGTGACCATCACCCCACAGGTTCATACAATACATTTCATGATAATCCATTGTTGTTTATGCTTGCAACTGTTAAATAAGTCACCATGGGCCCAAGGAAAGCTAGTGCAAGCCCTTTGGTAAAGAAAGTGAGGAACACGATCGAATTCATGAAGGAAATCGTTGAAAAATATGAGAGCGGAGTGCGTGTTACAGAACTTGCCAGGATGTATGGCAAACCCCTTTCAACCATCACTTCGATCGTGGCGAAGGGAAAGGAAATAAAGTGTGCTGTTGCTGCAAAAGGGGTGGATCTTTTCTTTCTTTCTTTCTTTCAACGTACCAGCCGTACCGAGGTGGGGTGGCCCAAAAGGAAAAATGAAAGTTTCTCCTTTCAAATTTAGTAATATATACAGGAGAAGGGGTTACTAGCCCCTTGCTCCCGGCATTTTAGTCACCTCTGACAACATGCATGGCTTACGGAGGAAGAATTCTGTTCCTCTTCCCCATGGAGATAAGAGGAAATAAACAAGAACAAGAACTAGAAAGAAAATAGAAGAAAACCCAGAGAGGTATGTATATATATGCTTGTACATGTGATGAATGGTTTTTCAAACCATTCATCACAAATGTCCCATTGTATTGTTTATGTACTACATCTATATTTCATGTAAAAAAAACTTTTGTTTTAATACTTCTGGGTGTCAGGAATGGATTAATTGTATTTACATTATTTCTTCTGGGAAAAATTGATTCGAAAATCGTCTATTTCAATCATCGTCGCACTTCCAGGAACGGATTAATGACGATAAACGATGGGACCACTGTATAAGAAATATTGATTTCTGTATCAATATAGTCCAATTTTAGTCGAGACCTGAAAGCAAAAATTCTAGATTATTTAATCATTGCTTAACATAGATGGGGTTGTAAAAGAAGTGAATACTAGGGTGACGGGGAGATGTGGGATTGAAAGGTAGTGAGTATGGTATTTTGGTTTTTGCCAACGACAAGGTCCTTTTGGGAGATTCGGACAAGTTGCAAAGGACGGTAAACGAATTTGGAAGGATATGTTAACCCTTTCAGGGTCGCCAGACCCTCTCCGAGACTTGTTCTCAGGGTCGCCAAATTTTCAAAAAAAAAAAAAAAAAAAATTTTCCTTATGAAAAGATAAGAGAATCTTTTCCCGATCATAATGACACCAAAAGTATGAAATTTGATGGAAAACTTATGGAACTATGCTCTTGCGAAGTTAGCGGTCTCGACAATGTTTACGCATTGGCGATTTTGCCCACTTTGAGCCCTATTTTTGGCCAATTCCAGTGTACTAGTCAACAAAAATCATAACTATTTCGCTAGAACTCCATTTTTTCTATCGAATGAGTACATGAAACAACCCATTTACCGATTTCAACTATCCAATAAAGTGGTCAAAATTTAGCAATTTTGCCAATTTCACATAAATTTCAAAAGATGCCAATTTCCGAATAGGGTCCAGAATAAACAAGAAAGACATTCCTGGCACTAAAATATCATTTTCTCTGTTCATTAGTCACATCCCCAGGCCTCTCTTATATTCTTTTGCTTTCCACTTTGAATTTTTATTCTCACAAAAAATAGATGATTTACTGTTATGCAGACTACTGCATTAGTGTAGAAATGGTATAAATAATATCGGCAATGTTCGCGGCTTTCACTGAGACCCACATAAAGGATCACTTGGACAACGAAATATGGATCCCAGGTTACAACCTATACAGATGTGACAGAGTGAACAGGCAAAAGGGGGGGGTTGGCCTGTACATTGCAGAGTCACTTGTTTGCACAGAACTGCTAAATGCCTCAAATGATGTAGTGGAAGTTTTAGCAGTAAAGGTCGAGAACCAAAACCTAGTCATTGTGATAGTCTACAAGCCTCCGGATGCAACATCCCAGCAATTCCAGGAACAGCTGTTAAAAATTGACCACTGTCTGGAAAACCTTCCAGCTCCTGCACCCAACATCTTGCTCCTGGGGGATTTCAACTTAAGGCACCTAAAATGGAGGAATATAGCAAATAATATTGTTGCAGTAATAACACCAGGAGGCAGCTCTGATGAAAACTCACACTCACGCGAGCTTTTAAATCTCTGCACAAAATTCAATTTAAACCAGCAAATAATAGAGCCTACTAGACTGGAGAATACACTAGACCTCATCTTCACTAACAATGATGATCTGATAAGAAATATCACCATATCAAAAACAATATACTCAGATCACAACATAATTGAGGTTCAGTCATGTATGCGCGGAGCCCCAGACCGACATAATGAGATTAGTCACGAGGGAGCATTCACCAAATTCAACTTCAATAACAAAAAACATAAAGTGGGACCAAGTAAACCAAGTCCTAACCGATATAAGCTGGGAAGATATACTAAGCAACACAGACCCCAACTTATGCCTAGAACAGATTAACTCGGTAGCACTCGATGTATGCACAAGGCTTATTCCTCTAAGAAAAAGGAGGAGTAGATGTAAAACAGAAAGAGACAGGCGCTCCCTTTACAGGCGACGGAAAAGAATAACAGAGCGGCTAAAAGAGGTCAATATATCTGAAATGCGTAGGGAGACACTGGTCAGAGAAATAGCAAGCATCGAACTTAAGCTAAAAGAATCCTTTAGGAGTCAGGAATCGCGGGAAGAACTAAAAGCCATAAATGAAATCGAAAGAAACCCAAAGTATTTCTTTCCCCTATGCCAAATCAAAATCGAGAACAACGTCCAGTATTGGGCCCCTACTTAAACAAGATGGGTCCTACACAGATGACAACAAGGAAATGAGTGAGCTACTCAAGTCCCAATATGACTCAGTTTTTAGCAAGCCGCTAACCAGACTGAGAGTCGAAGATCAAAATGAATTTTTTTATGAGAGAGCCACAAAATTTGATTAACACAAGCCTATCCGATGTTAATCCTGACGCCAAATGACTTCGAAACAGGCGATAAATAAACATGCCCATGCACTCTGCCCCAGGGCCAGACTCATGGAACTCTGTGTTCATCAAGAACTGCAAGAAGCCCCTATCACGAGCCTTTCCATCCTATGGAGAGGGAGCATGGACACGGGGGTCGTCCCACAGTTACTAAAAACAACAGACATAGCCCCACTCCACAAAGGGGGCAGTAAAGCAAACAGCAAAGAACTACAGACCAATAGCACTAACATCCCATATCATAAAAATCTTTGAAAGGGTCCTAAGAAGCAAGATCACCACCCATCTAGAAACCCATCAGTTACACAACCCAGGGCAAACATGGGTTTAGAACAGGTCGCTCCTGTCTGTCTCAACTATTGGACCACTACGACAAGGTCCTAAATGCACTAGAAGACAAAAAGAATGCAGATGTAATATATACAGACTTTGCAAAAGCCTTCGACAAGTGTGACCATGGCGTAATAGCGCACAAAATGCGTGCTAAAGGAATAACAGGAAAAGTCGGTCGATGGATCTATAATTTCCTCACTAACAGAACACAGAGAGTAGTCGTCAACAGAGTAAAGTCCGAGGCAGCTACGGTGGAAAAGCTCTGTTCCACAAGGCACAGAAACTCGCTCCCATCTTGTTCCTCATCCTTATATCCGACATAGACAAGGATGTCAGCCACAGCACCGTGTCTTCCTTTGCAGATGACACCCGAATCTGCATGACAGTGTCTTCCATTGCAGACACTGCAAAGCTCCAGGCAGACATCAACCAAATCTTTCAGTGGGCTGCAGAAAACATATGAAGTTCAACGATGAGAAATTTCAATTACTCAGATATGGTAAACATGAGGAAAAATTAAATCTTCATCAGAGTACAAAACAAATTCTGGCCACAAAATAGAGCGAAACACCAACGTCAAAGACCTGGGAGTGATCATGTTGGAGGATCTCACCTTCAAGGACCATAACATTGTATCAATCGCATCTGCTAGAAAAATGACAGGATGGATAATGAGAACCTTCAAAACTGGGGAGGCCAAGCCCATGATGACACTCTTCAGGTCACTTGTTCTATCTAGGCTGGAATATTGCTGCACACTAACAGCACCTTTCAAGGCAGGTGAAATTGCCGACCTAGAAAATGTACAGAGAACTTTCCACGGCGCGCATAACGGAGATAAAACACCTCAATTATTGGGAGCGCTTGAGGTTCCTAAACCTGTATTCCCTGGAACGCAGGAGGGAGAGATACATGATTATATACACCTGGAAAATCCTAGAGGGACTAGTACCGAACTTGCACACGAAAATCACCCACTACGAAAAGCAAAAAGACTTGGCAGACGATGCACCATCCCCCCAATGAAAAGCAGGGTGTCACTAGCACGTTAAGAGACCATACAATAAGTGTCAGCGGCCCGAGACTGTTCAACTGCCTCCCAGCACACATAAGGGGGATTACCAACAGACCCCTGGCAGTCTTCAAGCTGGCACTGGACAAGCACCTAAAGTCAGTTCCGGATCAGCCGGGCTGTGGCTCGTATGTTGGTTTGCGTGCAGCCAGCAGCAACAGCCTGGTTGATCAGGCTCTGATCCACCAGGAGGCCTGGTCTCAGACCGGGCCGCGGGGGCGTTGACCCCCGGAACTCTCTCCAGGTAAACTCCAGGTAAACACTTGTGAAAGAATATTAAACTCACCAGTTGACGTGTATTGGATGCGTAGCATGATTTATTTACTTTTGAACTTTGGTAAAAATCGAACATTTCTGCTACTTTGAGCTCAATTTCAAGGTACTTTTCATTAAACCAGTCAAAATCATCTCAATTTTCCCGGAAAATGTCTTCCTTTCCCTTTTAAAATGGCCCGGGAAAACTAGAATCCCCCCCAAAAAAAATTCCATATAAAAAATACAGTCCCAAAGTCGCTGTTTTAACCCCAAAAACCCCAAGTTTTTTTTTTCTCATTATCCCACTGTTTTGCTCCCGATTTTTTTTTTTTAACTGCGCACCCCGCCACTTTAACCCATTCTTTCATATGTGGGCCCCTCCCCAGCTTTCTCTCACAATTTGAGGGGTGCTAAAAATTTGGCTTTCTAGTACTTTCAAATACCCTGGGGGGCGTAAGCTGTCCCTAGTACATCCAAAACCCTGAAAAATTTTAAAAAAGGGAAAAATCAAAAATAAATTTTGGAAGAGCAAGGTGCAAGATTTTCAAAAGTAAAAGGCAATGAAAATTTTCAATTATTAGATTGAAGGGAAAAGAAAATGCATTTTATACTATTTGGGGGTGGACTTGGGGGTTTGGGGAAAATGGTTTCTGAGAGATGAGGTGAACTTTAAAAATTGATAACGAAAAAAAAAAAAATTTAAATAAAAAAAAAATTTTAATAAAAAAAAAAAAAAAAAATAAGGTGGGGGGACTTTAAAGGGCCCATCTGGGAAACAGAAACCTGGCGGGGGCTTTTTCTGTTTTTTGAGGGCTTCTGAACTGTGTCAGTACCCTTCTAGCAAACCCTTGACAACAAGTGACTGAATGAGTGACAGTAAAGTGTTTTCTTCTTAAGGTACCCTCCCCTTGGGAGATGGTGGAGTTTTTAAGAAAGACAAAGACAAAAAAAAAAGAAATTTCCAAAAAGATTTTCGGGAAAACAAAGGGAAAGCAGGATCTGAATATTTAAAAATTAAACCCACTTAAATTTAACTTTTCTGACTAAGTTTTAAAACCATTACTATAAGGCCAAAAGGGATGCTGGGACCAAGCACAATATTCCCAGCCACTTTTCATTTTGGCGGGGTAACAAACTATTCTGTCAACAGCCCAACATTAAACCCAGCCAGGTCTTTCCCCAGGTAAAATAAAAGGGGCATCTCTGCTGTCTCACCCCCGAAAATTATGATAAAAAATTTTAAAAGGGACCCAAAAATTTTGGGTTACACAATGCAACTTACAAGTATTTTTTTTTTTTTTACATTTTTTTGTAGGACCAAAAATCTAAATTTTGGGATGGTTTGTTCTATTTAAGCACTTTCTAAAATTGCCTATATCCGTTTTTTTTTTTTTTTTTTTTTTTTTTTTTCCAGGTTCCTTTAAAAATAAACTTACATGTTCTTTTATGAAAAAAAAACAAAGTTTTTTTTTATTTTAGAAAGGGAAAATTTTTTTTTTAAATGGCAACTTTTTACTTCCCAAAGGGGGGGAAACATCCTGAAAGGGCCCGCAGCCTTCTCAACACCCTTAAAAAAAAGGCTGCCCTTCGACCTCGAGTTTGGCCAGTGGCAAAAAAAAACCCAAAAGAAAAAAGGGTTTTGAGCCCATGTCCAAGCATGTTGAACACATGGCCCACTAGATCCTGCCCCACAGTTTATGTATACCTGCTGCCGGGGCCCCCTTTTGACACAAAAGATTAAGTACTTGAAACTAAAAATTTATATTTTACCCTTTGCAAGTAACAGTTTTTCCTGCCCCAACGGGGCCACTACAGGGGGGTACTCTTTAAAATTCGTTCAAAGACATCAGTCTGGTTTCTCAAAAAATTTTAAATTGCAATTACAGTGGACCCTCACCTAACATTTTAAATTTGGAAACCCGGGGAGAACGAATATCTTTGGGCCCAAATTTTTTTAAGCGTTACCCGGGGGGGGCAAAATGTTAGAGCTAAAATGTTTTGTTGGGCCCAAATTTAAGGGTTAGCGATGCTTTCTTTTGGCGAGGGTCCACTGTATTTTCTATATTTTAGTGTGATACAACGTTTTTGAACTTTTGTATCAGCATTCCTTTAGAAAAACGGTGATGGAGTGAATGATTGAAAATTTGTTTCTTTTTTTTTCGGGTTTCCACCTTGTCTCTGGGAAATGGCCAGAGAAATTAAAAAAAAAAAAAGGGCCCCTTTTTCTTTGCTCAGTAACATAATATAAAAAGGAAAGCCAATAAAATAAATAATTTAAAAAAATATGTTCAATTTACTTAAAAAACCCATTAATTTTTTTTTTTTTTCCTTTTTTTGTAAAATTTTTTTGGAACAAATTTTTTATTTAATTCCCCTTTCCCAAGCCATTTTTTAAGGAAATAGGGTTTTTGTGCTGCCCCTGACTGGTGCATGATTCCCGTATCATTCCCCAAGTAGGTTAACACTGTCCCTTTCTATACATCAACGTATCAAATACCCACTCTGGGGAAAACTGCCCATGGCCTTATTCTAAAGTTTTTTTTTTTTTTAACAAGCCCAGCCATCTCCCACCGAGGTAGGGTGACCCAAAAAAAAGAAAGAAAAACCCTCAAAAGAAAATACTTTCACCCATCATTCAACATTTAACCTCACTACAACAAAATAACTTTTTTTTGGAGGGGTTTCCCTCAAAAACACAACAGTTTAGAAGCATTACGTATAAATTTACAAAAACATACCCTAAAAATTTGTAAAATCCCGAACCCCCCCTTTAAAGGAGTGCAGGCATTGTACTTCCCTTTTCCGGGGGACTCAACCCCGGGGCTAATTAAAAAAAAACCGGGTTCCCTGAATCCCTTCTAAAGAAAACCGGTTTTAAATTTGGGCTTTTACGGGATAAAAAATATAAAAAAAAAGGGGGAGGGGGTCCTCCTTTCAGCTTTTTTCCAAAACACCACCCTTTCCCAGACCTAATATAGGTTCACGAAACCCTGCTGCCTTGAGGTCAAACAATCCTCCAAATGACCCCGATTTCCCCAAGGGGCCCGGGCGGGAAATGGCAGCTGCTGCATTTTTAAATTTGGCACATACCAGGCTTTCTCCAGCAGCAATATCCACCCCCACTGGCCGGTATGTTAGAAAAACCTTTTTTTAAAACAGAAATTTTTTGTATTAGGAAAAAATTAATTTTAAAGTTACCAAAAGAAAGGAATAAATTTAAAGCATTACAAATAGGGATCCCACAATAAAAATTTCGATGCAACTGTCGCAAAAATTAAAATTTTATCCTACAAAAAACTGCATTTTAAACCTAATGCTTTACTGTTTTTCACGGTATAAATTCCAAGTAACTTTTTAAAAAGGGTTTAATGAACTAACCTAGCAATAGCTTGGAAACCCAATATCCTTTCTAAAGAAGGTTTCCTTTTCAAAGTAATTTTGCTACTCCCCCTGAAACCTTTGGAGGCAGTGTTTCAAGACTGGGATCAGAAACGGGTTATCCCCAAGACAGACCCCCCTGGGGGGTAAAAATGTGTTGTCTTCGTGCTTTGTCCCCAGCATGATACACTTGCCCCCCCAGGTGATTTGGGGACACTTCAGACAGCCCCTGTGGAAAAAAAAAAACCCTTTTTATACAATGTTTTTTAGGGTTTTAATGCTCTCTAATGGGTTTTGTGTCAAAAGGGGCTTGGATATACAGAGATGTTTTGTGTGTGTGTTTTAGTTAGGAGTAAATTTGAGATGAATGGTTTTTGGGCTTGATGGGTTTTTGGAGGGGAACGGGGAAAATTTTTTGTAAAGGGGGCTCAGGGGAAACTAAAAGGGAAAAGGGTTTTTGGGGTTTATTTTTCTTTTTTAGAGGGACCAAATTGCACACAAAAATCACTCCACATAAAAGCAAAAATTTGCCCCGGGGATGCAAAACATTCCCGGTAAAAGGGCAGGGGTGCCCGAGTACAAGGAGCCACACTTTAAGGGGCCGGGGCCCCCAAAGCTTTTTTCTATTCCCTTTCCCAGCAACAAAGGATTTTTAAACCAATAAAACCCCTGGTGTTTCAAAAAGGGCACTGGATGGGCCCACCTAAAGTCATTTACCTGAAAAAACCGGGCGTGGTCGTACGTCAGTTGCTTTTGGGGGCCCAGAATAACACCGGGTTTGATTAAAACCTGATCCCCCCTTTGAGGCCGACTCAAAAAGGGGCTGCGATGGCATTGACCCCCAAAACCCTCTCCGGGTAAACTCCAGGGAAAAAATCTAAACTGTCATATCTGCACACCAAAAAAGGGCACGATAGTGTAATGATGGGTGAAAGTGTTTTTTTTTCAGATCACCCTGCCCCATGGGAAATTGGGGCCCCCCCGCATGTTTAAAAAAAAAATTTAAAAAAAAAATTTTGGAATTTTTTTAAAAATTTAACTATTGAAGTAGTTCAGGGAACACCCCGGAAAAATTTGACACTGCAAATCTTGGGTTTCTTTGTTTTAGGAAACGTTTCGCCACACAGTGACCATCAGTCCTTTCAAAGGGAATAGGGAAAAACAGGGGGGAGAATGAGGGAAACATTCTCCTGTTCTTCACGGTTCCCGGGGTTGGGGCGATGAAGCCACTGTTTGGCGAAACTTTCCTTAATAAAGATACCCAAAGTTGCACAAACCGTTTTAATTTATCAAAAGGTCGGTTCTTCGGGAAACCCTTCACTACAATAATGCAAAAAAATAAAAATTTTGTGCAAGTATTCAGTAAAACGGCGTGAGGTGTTAGTTTGGAGTGAAAGGAGACGAAAGATAAATGGGACCTGCGAATGGTTTTGGGGTGGGGAAACGGGTTTATTTAGTGAAGGGATTCCCGGAAACCCGGGTTTTTTTTTCATATAGTCGGACTTTATCCTGGAAAAGGGAAGTACAATGCCTGCACTTTTAAAAAGGGGGGGTTTGGGGTTTTGGCAGTTTGGGGGATTTGTTGGTTTCTTTATTGTAAGCTTCTAAATGTTGTTAAATTTTGAGCACCTCTGCAAAAAACATTTAAAATTTTGAGTGTGGGTTTAAAGTGGGTTTAATGGGTGGGTGAAAAAAAAAATTTTTTTTGGGGGGTTTTCCTTTTTTTTTGGGTTTAACCCCGCCCGGGGGAGCGGCAAAACTTTTTGAAAAAAAAAAAAAAAAAAATTCCCAATATATAAATACCCAAATACGTAAGCATTTTTAAAATTTTTAGATTCTCAAATTTTTAAGCCAAAAATTTTGGGTTTTATTCCCTAAATTAGTTTTTTGTATCCCAAATTTGTATTATTTTAAATTTAAAATTTTAAAAAAAAAACAGGAAGCAAAATGAAGGAATTTTTAAAAAAAAATTTTTAGAAAAAACAGTAAAAATTCCCCACCTGTTATAGGTTTTTTTCCTTTTGAATATGATCCTGGGGTAACCACCACTGACTAAGCAGACAGCCCCCACAACTTTTCGTTTTTTCAAAATTTTAAAAAGGAAACCCCTTTCCAGCCGTCCCTCAAAAAATCCCTTCAATTTTAAAAAAAATTATACTTAAAGATGAAATTAAAAAACCCAAAAACAATGTTTTTTTTTGGGGACACACTGAATATAAATTTTGAGCTTAAACAATTTTTAATATAAAATCACCAAAAAGAAACCCCTATAAAAACAGAAATGCAGAAGAGGGAAAGGGGAACTTGGGTTTTTTTGGGTCACCAAAGCGACAATTAAAAATTTAAGAAATTTTTGGGGCCTGAGGATGTCAATTAAAGGAACCCGCCTAAAACATCCCGGAATAAATAAATAAGATAACAGTACGAACTTACATTTTTACTTTTTTGGATCACCTGCCTCAGTGGGGGGATGGCCTGTGTTGAAAAAAAAAAAAGTGCAGAACAGTGTAAAATAAAATTATTTTTACACTTCTGGCAAAATTAGTTATAATTTAAACCCAAAGGGGGGAAAGGGGGGGCAATGTGGCAGATGTTGGGAGGTGTAGGGTAGGAGGGAGGTTAAATGAAAGCAGTGAAAAAGGGTTTTTTCGGGGGATGTGAGGCTCCCCCCTAGAGTACATAGGAAAAAAGGGAAATTTTTCCCAGTAAAAAATAAAGGGGGTTTTGACCCAAAGGGTGTGTGAAACACCGTGGTTGTTTTTAAAATATTTTTAGATGGGGTTTTTAAAAAAGGGAAAAGCGAGGGTCCCTTTGGCAAGAGCCGGGGGTTTAAAAGAAAAAAGAATCACAATAAAGTGGGAGTTTTTCACAATTTTCTCCCCTTTTCTGATGACACTGTCTTTGGGATTCTAAAGAGGAAGTTCAGAGATTGGGGGATGAATTTGGAGGGGGGCAAAAGAAGAAAAATTTAAAAATGAATACAGGAAAGATAAGGGTTAAAGAGGATAACAAAAAAAAATTTGGGGGATGAAAAAAATTGGATATCCGATTGGGGGGAGGGAAGTAGGGGGGGAGGGGGAAAGTTTTTTTATTTTTTTGGGGGTGGACGTGTCAGCGGATGGGGCTATAAAGAAAGAGGGAAAACAAGAATTGATGAGGGGGAAAAAGGGTTTTAGTGGTGCACTTAGGAGTCTGTGGGAAAAAAGGAAAATTTGTCCTTGGAGGCAAAAAAGGGGAATGTAAAGAGAGTAAGGGTTTTAAACCAAAACCTTATATGGGTGGAAGCATTTGGGTGATGAAAGTTGCAGGAGGAGAAGGGTGGAGGCAGTGGAGATTGGGCATTCTGAGGGCAATGGTTGGGGTGAATAAAAAGCAGAGAATTCGTAGTTTGGAAGTTTGGAGGAGGGGCGGGGGGTTACCAAAATGTTGTCCAGAGGGGTGAGGGAAAAGGGTTTTTTTGAGGGGTTCGGACATGAAGAAAAGAAGGAGCGAAAAAAAGAATGACCCTTTAAGAGTGTATCAGTTGTAGTGGAAAAGGGAAAGGGGGGGGAAGGGGGCGGCCCAGGAAAGGTTGGAGGGGGGGGGTTTAAAAGGGGTTTTTTTGTGGGTGGGCTTGGGCTTCCCCCCCGGCTTTGGGGGAGCGTGTTTGAAGGGTGAATGGAGACAATGGTTTTTAATACTTTTACGTGCTTTTGTGTGTGTGTGTGATCGCTACTAGGGGCCTCCTCCTGAGCCCTTTAGCTTTATATACCCCGCTTTTAAAACTATGTATGGGGTCCTGCCCCCCCTACATCGCCCTTCCCCAAAATATTTTCCCCTTTTTCTGACTACTCTGTTGGGTGAAGAAAAAAATTCCAAAAATCCCTGTGATTCATTTTGTTTCTTTCCCCAAATTCCCAAATGTGTCCCCTTTTTTACTGTGCCAATCTCTGGAACATCCTGTCTTTGTCCAATTGTCATTCCCCTAAGTATTTTTTTATGTCGGTATCATGTCCCCCCCTTTTCCCCCTGTCCTAGTGTCGTCAGGGTTTATTTCCCCTTTAAACCCCTCCCTTTGGCCCTACCTTTAAATCTTTTGGGGCTAGTCTTGTTGCAAACCCCTTTTCAATTTTTCCCAGTTTCTTTAAAGTGCTTTTTGGGTAGGGGGGGGTGGGTTCCAAAAAAGGGGCCGGGGATACTCCCCTTTTGGGCCCTAAGGGGAAAAGGGTTTTGGTGGGGGGAAGGGGGGGTCCCCCGAAAAGATTCCCTTTTTAAAAAATGCGGAATTTCGTTCTGAGGTTTTTCTTGGGGGCCCAAATTCTGCAGCAGTTTTTTGGTTGGGGTGCGCTTTTAAGGAAAGTGCCCTTTGGGGTTATACCACCCCAAAATCTTTTTCCTTGAGTGAGGTTTTAGGGCTTTTGGCCCCCCTGACTTTTACTCCTCCGGTTCCCTTTTTTGCCCTTTCCCCCCCTTTATGAATTTGACTTGGGGATTGGAAAATCCCCGGGGCCAATTTCGGACCAGGTCTGCAGCCTGTCCCCGATCCCTTTTTAGTTTTTGGGCCCGGTCTTTGTTTGGTGAATTTTTTCTCATCAACTTCCGTCATCTGCAACAGGGACACCCCAAAAGTCTATTCCTTCCCTCTTCGTTCAAAATTTCCAAAAAAGCACTGGCCAACTGAAACCCCCTGGGACCCCGCGGGTCCAGGTTTCCCACTTGAAAAACCTCGCCACGGGACCATGACTCGCTGCTGTCTTTTCCCGACAAGTATTTTTCCCCGATCCATTTAGTGCCTTTTCCCCCGGGTTTTCCCTGCTTTGGGCCCCAATTTTTGCACCAATCCCCTTGGTGGAACTGTGTTGTGTGTGTTTTGTGTGTGGTGTGGGTTTGTGTGTGTGTGTGTGTGTGTGTGTGTGTGTGTGTGTGTGGGTGTGTGTTTTTGTGGGGTTTTTGTGTGTGTGTGGGGTGTTGGTGTGTGTGGGGTTTTGTGTGTGGTGTGTGGGGTGTGTTGGTGTGTGTGTTTTTGTGGGGTGTGTTGGGAAATTTTGGGATAAATGTTGTGTGTGTGTGTGTGTGTTTCAACCAAACAATATTTGCCACCAATTTAAATACTTTCAGTTGTTTTCTGGGTTTTGGAAAAAGGGGGAATTGTCCCCTTTTCACTAATTTTTTTTCATGATTGTAGCCGTATAAAAGTAAGTAACCCCCTTTTTTTACAGGGTTCTTTTTTTTTGTAACTTGTTGGGGGTTTTATTTCCTTGTACCTTTGTTTGCCATCACAAACTTTTGGGGGCCCAGTCCCTGGACCCATTACGTACCTCTGTAATCTTTAAATACCTTTGTAACTTGCATGATTGTGACTAGACCCACTTTGGGGTTCATTTCCTTTTTTAAATTTTGGGGGTTAAAATTTCCTTTGTAAATTGTGAAATTTAAATTTTTTCCTCTGTAATTTGCTCAGCTATCAAAAACCCTTTTGGGTTTCCCGTCCCGGGGCCAATTTGTACCTCTGTAAACTTTTGACTACCGCCCAAAAGGATGGGTTTGGGGTTTCATAATAAACAAAATTAAACTAAACTAAAATGTTGGAAATGTGAGCAAAGTAAAAATTTATGAAGGGGGTTTAGGGAAACCGGCCCGGCCCCGGGTTTTAGTCCTGGGGAGGGAAGTACAGTGCCCGCACCCCTGAAGGAGGGTGTTAATGTTTTTCAGTTTTAAAAAAAAGTTTGTGTAAACAACCCTTTCTGGCAAACAGTGATTGGGGGTGAATGTTGGGGAAAATTTTTTTTTTTTTTCGGGCCCCCCTGCCTTGGGGGGAAAAGGCCGTTGATAAAAAAATAATAATAAAAAAATTTTTAACCACACTGTTCTAGGTAGTAGGTTTTGGGAAACCCGCAACCAAACCCCGGGAGGAACTAGTCCGCCAATGAGGTACAAAGAGAGCCTGTAATTGTTTTAAAAAGATGGTAGGTTGCTGGTGTCTTTTGTCTGTCTCATAAACTTCAAGATTTCAGGGACGTCTTGCTTCCCTTTTACTTGCCCTTTGGTCACACTACACATTTCATGAAAAAGCATATGTATAAAACAACACCCCTCTGGGGTTTTTTTTCTATTTTCCTTCTAGTTCTTGTTCTGTTTTTTTCCTTTTCCCCTCCAGGGGGAAGTGGAACAGAATTTTTTCCCCCCCTAACCATGCTGTTGTAAAGTAAAAAATGCCGGGGAAAGGGGGGGCTATAACCCTTCTCCTGAAACATTTACAAATGAAAAGGAAAACTTTTTTTTTTTTTTTTGGCCCCCTCCTTGGGGGATACGCCAGTTGTTGAAAAAAGAAAAAACCCAACACTGTACATTTAAAACCCTTCTCCTGAAAAAAATCACAAAATTTTTAAAAAGAGAAAATTTTTGTTTTTTTTTTTGGGCCACCCTGCTTTGGTGGGTATGGCCAGTTGTTGAAAGAAAAGAAAATGTACATTTCACCACTTTTTGTGCAAATTTTTATACTTTTAAAAGACATATTAGTCTTTAAAAAAAGATAGATATTTCAGGAAGAACGGGCCCAGGGGAAAAAAAAGGGTAAATAACAAATGAACCAAAAAAGAAAATAAAGCAGAAAAGGGCTTTTAACTACCTATATATTTCAGCCTTACAAAAAGCCTTTTCAAGATAGTTTCTTGTAAGGGTCAAATATACAATACCTTCGTTATATTTTTTCTAGGGGGTTTCTTTTGTCCCGTGAAATTACATATTTTTTAATAAGGGCTAAGAAAAAATTCGGACTTACCAAGAAGGGGGAACCCTTCTTTCTTCAGCCCTCAATGGTTTTTTGAAGTAAATTTAATTTTTTCATGTTTTGTTGGGAGACAAAAGAGAAAGGACATAAGCCCCCAACCCCCAGTGTTTTGGTCCCTGATCACCATCATGAATGCTTTGGTCTGGGCTGGGGGCATTACAGTATTGTATTTCCCATCATGAAGCACAATACCTAATGAAAGACAGGGCAAAAAAAGGGAAAACAATGTTCAAAGCATTTTTTTTCATTTTTAAAATTTTAACCCCTTAATTAAAGGGATTTTAAAACCCATTTTAGGCATTTGTCATGTATGTGCCTACCACGTTACTGCTAACTTTACCACACAACTGGGGACATCTATATGAATTGGGGAAAACAGTGAGGGGGATTAAAATACACTTAGAATACTGCATTTAAACCAAGTCAACAGAAAAACGCACAACAAAAACTTTACCTTCTCATGCACAGTATAATGAATTTTGGGTGCACACAACTAAGATTGGGGGGGGGGGGGGAAAGGAATTTTTAGTGTGCAGAGGGGCTTCAATTTCCCATAAAGCGTGCATGAATGCATTAGATAGAGTGGTGGAGGAAGGTACGTGCCTGTGTCTGAAGGGGGGTGGAATATGTTGCAGTTTTTGAACGAGTGTAGGTGGGCCTGTGGCAAACAGTGATGGAGGAATGATGATGAAAGTATTTCTTTTTTTTTTCGGGTCACGCTCCCTTAGTGGAAATGGCCCGTTTTTAATATTAAAAAAAAAAATTTGAGTTTTTAAAGTGTAATGACAGCAGAGGGTGAGATAATGGATATTCAGAGGGGCAAAGGGGGGGTTATTTTGTGAGGGTGGTGAAGTGTGGTAATGTTGTACGGGTGGAAAAGTGTGTGGCATCTGCAGATGATGTTGGTTTGCATGTTGTAGGGGACTTATGTGATACTAAAGTGTGTTGGCAAGTATGGTTATGGTAGCACATACATTGCGAACATTTCTCCCGGTAACATTGATATTTCCTTTCCTGTAAAAAAAAAATTGCTGTTTAGGGTTTATTTAAATATCTGCATAACAAGCAAAGCACGTGGAAAAAAAGGAAAACTAGCTAAAAGGGCCTATGTTCATGTTGGGTGTTCATGTGCTACCCTTGCCCACTGTGTAAATAAGTCTGAGCAAATAAAGCATCATATGTTATATTTTGGCTTTTTGTTAAAAATGTATAAAAAGGGGGGGAAGGGTTTACCTAGGGATTGGGGGAGACGTGTATAACCCCTTTTTATAAAAAGGGAAGGGGGACAAAAGGACTGTAAAAATTTTTTGGGGAAATTTAGTTAACGAAAACCCAGGAAAAAAGTGTGGGTAGGGTTATTATTGAAGATTTAGAGTAAGAAAAATGTGGGTTGCGTTGGAAAGGGGGTTTTTAGAGTGGGTGGGGGATGTGAGATCAAGTTTTACTTTAAACATATATGTGAACAGTATTAGATAAAGGTGGGGAAATTTTTATTGCTTTTATGGATTTAGAAAAGGCATATAATAGAGGGGATGGGGAGCAATTGGCTTGTTGCAAGTATATGGAATAGGTGTAATTTTAATAATTGCTGAAAAGAGATTTTATGAGGATTGTAAGGCTCGGGTTTTGGGTGTGTAGAAGAGAAGGGGGGATTTCTTTCCGGGTAAAAGTAGGTCTTCGACAGGGAGGTTTAATGTCCCCTGGTTTTTTAAATTATTTATAGTGGGTTAAAAAAGAAGTAACTGCTAGGGTGCTCGGGAAGGGGGGGGATTAAATTTGGGGAACAAATACAAAAGGGGAATTAAAAGTTACTTTTGCTGATGTCTGTTTTAGGGGATTCAAAGAAAAATTGAAAAGGGTTTTAGGGGATGAGTTTGGGGGGTTTTAAAAGGGTAGAAATTTGAAAGTGAACTAGAAAAAAAAAGGTTGGGGGTATCAAATGTTTAGAAAAAGAAAAATTTGGATATCATTTTGGAGAGGAGGAATTTGGGAAAGAAGGAATGTTTTCAGATATTTGGGAGTTGCGTGTCAGCGGAGGGCTTTATGAAGGAGAGGTTAATCACAGAATTGAAAAGGAAAAAAAGGTAGGGGGGCCCCTGAAGGTATATGTGGAGACAAAAAACGTTCTAACTTATCAAAAAAGGGAATGTAAAAAATATAGGGTACCAACCCCTTTTTGGGGTGTGAAGTTTGGGGGTTGTAGAGCAGCAACGAGGAGACAGTTGGGGGGCAGTGATTTTTTTAAAGCGAAAATTGTGTGGTGTAAATTTATGCAAAAAATTCGGAGTGTGGAAATTGGAAAAGGTGTGGGTTAAATAAAAATATTGTCAGGGGTTTAAGGGGGTTTTGTTGGGGGGGTTGGTCATTTGAGAGAAGGATCAAAGTAAATGACTGGAAAAAATAAATCTATGGGGGGGAAGGCAGGGTGGGTTTCCTCGAAGGGTTGGAGAGATGGGGTAAAGGAGTTTAGGAGGGGGGGGTTGACTTCCGAAGATCGTGAGATGTTGATAAAAGTGAATGGAACAAAGGGTTTTTTTGGGCCTGACAGCTGTTGGAGTGTGAACGGGGGGTAATTTTTTAGTGAGGAGATTCGGGGGAGAGGGTTTTTATTTTTTATAACCGGACTTAGTTCTAAAAAGGGGGAAGTACAATCCCTGCCTTTAAAGGGGGGTTTGGGATATTGGCAGTTTGGGGGGGGATATGTTGTGTCATAACAGGGCCCCCCCCTTTTAAGATATTTTTCAATCCAGAAGTATGTTCGGTCCAGTACTGACCGAATTTTTCCCCAAAAGGGAATTTTGTGAATAGATTAGTCCATTTCGACCCCCAAAATACCGCAAAGGCATTAATAAATACACTTAAAAATTTGGTCGCATTCGGAGGTGACGTTAGGGGGGTCCACTGTATACTTCTAAATTTTTTGTATTTTGAGCACCTCGAAAAAACGGATTATGGGGGGTTTTGGTTTGAATGGATGAAAAAGTATTTTCTTTTGGGGTTTTTCTTTCTTTCTGGGTCACCCCCCTTTGGGTGGGAGAGGCCGACTTTTTTATAAAAAAAAAAAAAAAAAAATTTTCCAAATTAACCCTAAACGGCCCAAAAGAGATCGCGTTCAAATTCGTAGTGCTACAAAGAGATTATTTTTTTTTTACTTTTTTTCAAAAACAAAAAAAATGTAGTAAGTTTTTTTTACCTTTTCAAATGTAAAAAAAAAAAAAGTCTACATTTTTTTAAATTTCAGATGTTAAAAAAACTTTTTATTGTTTGGACCATTTAAGGGGGTTAAGGGAAGATCGTGTTTCCCCATGAGAGCGACGCGGGGCCCTGATGCTTCCCAGGTCCAACCCCTTTTTGGTTGAAATATGACAGAAAATTTTGTGTGAATATGAAATTTTTTTATTTTTTGGGGGTCCTCTAACTCAATGGGAAAGGGTCGACTTTTTTAAAAAAAAAAAAAAAAAAAAATTTTTCCCTTTGGGGTTATACTTTATTTTAGCAGAATTGCATGAAATTTTTTTGGAGTTTTTTACATCACACTTATATGACAAAGTAAAAATAATGAAAATACTGCCATATATTTAAATCAGCTGAAACAAACAGTATTGGCCTATAGTTTTGACCACTACACAGGGGCAAGGTACCATCGGTGAAAAGGGAAAATGATAATTCGCCCCCAAAAATATTTGATCTGAGGAGACAAGGTGGAAACCATTCTACTGACTCACCCAGGGAAATCGTCATGCAAAAACAAATTCAATCAACCTCCAACTTTTTTGGGGAAAATCTTTTAGACCTTTCAAAAACCTCTTCCCTTGTACAGCTCCTCTAAAATTATGTGTCTCCAGAGTCCCCAAAAGCTTTCGATGTGTTAAGCTTCCTAGCAGCGAGGAATTCTGCAACCCACTACACCTTTCCCCAGCTCCCAAATCCTGGCTTTCACCCTACCTGACCAAGACCTCGGAAATTTTAAACAATAAGTCTTGCCTTATCAATACATATCCCTTTTCTCAGGTTTTGGGTTTTGCGCAAAATACATATGATTTGACTGTTTCCATATAAAGGGTTTACAGTTCTAAATTCTTTATAAAGTCTTTAGCTTGCTGAGGACGTGAATTTTGTTAGCGGCTTTGGGCACTCCTTAAAGCACCAAAAAATCTTTAGCCCGGGTTTTCTGGCTTAAATCTGGCTGCTTCTTTGTTGGCCCAAATAAAATTAACATACATAAAAATATTTCACATAAAAGTCGGGGTATAAACAAAAAAAAAAATGTAATGTAATAAAATAGATGTTGAAGTCCCATATTCAAATTTTTTATCTTTTTTTAAGCACTGGTTGTTCCCCCCAAAAGCAAAAGCCAAAGAAAAAATCTACAATTACTGAAAAAAGAAAATTTTGCAAAAAACTTTTTTTTGGGAAAAACTTTCCTTAAATTTAAAAAACAGATGAAACAATGTTGCACACCACATATCTCCCCAAAGGAGAGGGAGGGGGGGTTGAGTAAAATTTTTGGAATTCTGAAAATCTTGAGTCGTGGAATATGCAAGATGTAATCGGAAATTTTTTTGGAATGCTCCCGGGTTTTTTAGATTTTTGCCCTTATTGTGTAATTTTGCGTAAAAGTTCCTGTAAAAAAATTGGTGTGGGTTTGTCATTTAAGCGAGTGATTTAAAATGCTTCAGATTTCAAATCACACTAAACTCTTCCTCTTTACAAGGATTTACAGTACTATGTATGTGACATATTATTACTTTTTGTGGCTTTTTCCTTACAAACAATCAAGATTTAAATAAACAAAATGTTTTTCCAATAAAAATTTTATTCTGCTAATTGTCCCCTCCTACAATTGTCAGTGTAACCCCATGGATTTTTTCTATCCTGCATTTCCAGAGGAGGAAAAAAGATAATTCTGCAATGTACCCACCAAATGGAAATTTCCCCATTCCTTTTTAAAAGGGGAGACACTGTTTCCAAACCTTCAAAGCCAAAGCTAAAAAAGAAATTTTTCTGGTCCCTTCAAATTTTAAACTATTACCTTGTCATGTAAAACCCCCACAGCCATCACAGGATGACTTCCCCCTTTCCCCAAATTTGGTCACATGTCCCTACTGGATTTTTAACACCTACTTCTAATAGCTCTTTCATGCCTTGTTTACAACTTCTAAAATTTTTAAAAAATAGATTTAAAAATGAAATAGTATCAGGGAAAGGGGTCCCTGGTCAAAAAATTTCCCACAAAAATGGGCTAAACGATATTTCCCATTTTTTTTATGCGAAGTAAAATGTTACATGACGTAGAGATGTCATATTGAAGAGCATGTGGGGCTAAATTATGCAGACTATTGGGTTGAGAGTTTAGGAAGAGGGTAAAAGTTACCAAAATATTATTTAGAACCTGAGGTTAAAAAAAATAAATAAAGGGGGGTAAAATAAATAGGGAGACGGGGAAGGTGGGGAAGGAGGTTGTCCAGGAAATGTCTGGGGGAGGGGGGGGGGAAAAAGGAGGTTTTGATGCTAGGTGCTTGGTGTTGGATAGGAGGGGAAATAAAAGGGGGTTTTTATGAAGGGATTCAAAAAAAAACCGTTATTTGGAATCCTGGAGGTGGGAAGTACATGCCCATTCTGAAAAAGGTGGGGATGTTCAGTTAGGAGGGTCATTGAACGCATGTTGGTCCCTTTTCTGGTACAGTGACTAATAAGGGAAATCATTTTCTTTGTCAGGCTCCACCAATGGGAGACAGCCGTGTTAAAAAATTAAGGATACATGTTTCTTACAGAAACTAAATAAAGTTAATAAATTTTTAAATCAGTTTAAAATAGATACAATGGATTATAAAGAATTTGCTTGTTTTTAGCTTCAAAAACTTAAGCCTAACCAAATTTCCTGCAGCAGTAATGTGTTGGAACCATCTGCCAGGGGGTCCTCGGGCCCCTATGACCAACAACTGATTTTTCGATCATTGATACACCAACAACTCCCCGGGAAAACCCAATAAAAATATGCAAAATACGTAAAATATCTAACAAGACCCCCTAATAGGGGTCCCCAAAAAATTCCCTTTCCCACAATATAAATTTTAAAACAATGCATCTGTCATTAAATGTTCAAGTTTTTTTCCCTTATTTGGGGATCCTTGTTTTGGGGGAAAATTTTGGTGACTTGGGAGGGGTTTTTAAGTCCAGCATTACCCAGGGCAACGAGGAAGATGACATGCAGGAGAGGCAACCGGGGCAACACTAGAGCATGCTCCCACCACCGAACCCAAAACCCCAAACACCACATCTTGAAAGAAAAGAAAACATTGGTAGCGCAATTTCCAAAGGGGGGGTTTTAAAAGACAAAATTAAATGTATATGCCCTGGAGTCCTCGTCATCTACATAAAAACACCATTACTAGAACAGTGATTTCCCCTTTGGGCCCCAACTCAACTTAAAAAATAAGGGTTTAATGGGGTTGAAAGCCATTTGCTATGCAAGGATATCAAAGTTGAACTTAACTTTATCCCCACTAGAAAAAAATTTGAATCCCAAAAACATGGTTTGAAGTAAACTCCCAAGTGAATATATTACGGGTACTTTTGCGAAAGAAATACTCGCCCCCTTCGCTAAATTTTCCCTTCCTCAAACACTGAGTGTCCCACTAAAGTCATTGTTCTCGCTTTCCATACTTTTTTTAAACTCTATTGTACTTAAAGAAGACCCTAGTGGCGTTTGATGCCCAAATAAAGGTTTTGTAGTTTAGTGTTTTTTACCCCTGTACCATTAACACCATCTGTCCCACTGACCCATGTGCCACTGACACCAAAACGTACCATGACACACCTGTACCATAACACCAACGACCCTGCACATTCCCACTACCCAAAATGTACCTTTAAACACCAACTGTCCACTGACACCACCTTCCCACTGAGTGTACCACGACCCCAACTGTACCACTAACACAACTGTACCCGCCCACCTGTACCATAACACCAACTGCCACTGACACCACCTGTACCACTAAAACCAAATTTCCCAAAAACCCCACCTGTACCACTAACACCAATGTACCCTAAACCCACCTTACCACAACCCCAAGTACCACGACACCACAGCCCCTGACACCAATTTCCCATAAACCCAAACCTGTACCTAACACCAACTGTCCACTGACACCCCGTCCACTAACACCAACTGTCCCACTGACACCCCTGTACCACTGACACCCCCTGTACCACAAACCCCACCTGTACCATGACACCAACTGTACCACTGACCCCCTTACCATGCACCCCCTTACCCTGACACCAACTGTACCACTGACACCCCCTGTCCCACTAACACCACCTGTACCACTAAACCAACTGTACCATTACACCACCTGTACCCTAACACCACCTTACCACGACCCCAATTACCACGACACCCCCTGTACCACTAACACCACCTTACCACAAACCCCAACGTACCATTGACACCACCTGTACCACTGACACCACCTTTTCCAAAACTGCCCCAAACTGTACCACTGACACCAACTTACCACTGACACCAACTGTCCACTGACACCACCTGTACCACGACACCACCAACTACTGACACCCCTGTACCATGACCCCCCTGTACTCTGCACCACCGTCCCATGCCCACCTATCTACGCACCACCGTACCACTGACACCAACTGTACCACTGACCCCACCGTACCCCGACCCCCCCTGTCCACTGACACCCCCTGTACCATGACACCCCCTTTACCATGACACACCTTACTACTGACCCACCTGTACCACTAAACCACCCCCTGTCCCACTGACCCCCACCTTTCTACTCCCCACCTGTCCACTGACCCCAAATGTACCACTGACACCCTGTACCACTGACCCCCACCTTTACTACTGCACCACCTGTACCACTGAAACCACCTGTACCACTGCACCACCTGTACCCTGACCACCTTTCCCACTAAACCCCACCTGTACCCGCCCACCCCCCTTACTACGCACCACCTGTACCACTGACCCACCTGTCCCACTAAACCCCCCGTACCATGACACCACCTTCCCACTGCCCCACCTGTACTACTGACCCCCTGTACCCTGAAACCACCTGTACCATGAACCCCCTGTACCATGACCCCAAAGTACCACTGACCCCCACCTGTCCCACTGAACCCCCTGTACTACTGCCCACCTGTACCACTGACACCACCGTCCCACTGACACCACCTGTACTAACCCCACCTGTACTACTGCACCACCTGTACTACTGACACCACCTGTACCATGAAAACCCCCCTGTACCATGACACCCCCTGTCCCACGACACCCCCTGTCTACTGACACCACCTGTCCACTGACCCCCGTACCTGACACCCCTGTATACTGACACCACCTGTCCACTGACACCCCCTGCCACGCACCACCTTTTCCCCACTGACCCCCTGTAACTGACACCCCCTGACTATGACACCACCTGACCATGACACCCCCTTTAAACCACTGACACCAGTCCCACGACACCCCCTGTACACTGACACCCCCTGTACCACGGACACCCCCTGTACTATGCCCCAACCTTTTTCCGACCCCCCTTTTTTGACACCACCTGTACTACGACCCACCTGTATACGACACCCCTGTACTACTGCACCACCTTCCAATGACCCACCCTGTACCATGACACCACCTGTCCACTGACCCCCCTGTCCCACTGACCCCACCGTACACGACACCACCTGTACCATGACACCACCGTACCACTGACACCCCCTGTACCACTGACACCACCTGTCTACTGACCCACCTGTACTACTGACCCCCGTACCAGAACCACCTGACCTAACACCCCCTTATACAAACCCACCTGTACTACTGACACCCCTTCCCAAAAAACCCCACCGACTACTGACAACGTATATGACCCCCCTGACTATGAACCCCCGTCCACTGAACACCTGTCCCACTGCACCCCTTTACCACTGACACCCCTGTACTACTGACCCACTGTATACGACCCCACCGTCCCATGCACCCCCCGTTTTTTCTGACCCCACCTGCTACGACACCACCTGTCCACTAACACCCCCTGTTCTGACACCACCTTACTATGACACCCCTGTACTATGACCCCCCTGTTTACTGACACCCCCCTTATTGACCCCACCTGTATACTGACACCACCTGTACCACTGACACCACTGTACTATGACACCCTGTACTATAAAACCCACCTGTATACTGACACCACCTGTCCACTGCCCCCACCGTACTACTGAAAAACCCCCTTTACTACTGACACCACCGTACTACTGACACCCCTGTACTATGACCCACCTGTATATGACACCACCTTCCCACTGCACCCCCTTCCATGACACCACCGTACTACGACACACTGTACTACTGACACCACCTTACTACTGACACCACCGTACTACTGACACCACCGTACTACTGCACCACCGGTACTACTCACCCCCGTATACTGACACCACCTGTATACTGACACCACCTGACCACGACACCACCATACACTACACCCCTTCCCATGACACCTGTACCAGACACCCCCTGTACTACTGAACCCCCTGTCACTGAACCACCTGTACTACGACACCCCCCTGTACATGACCCCACCTGTACTATGACCCCACCTGTCCCACTGACACCCCTGTACTACTAAACACCACCTGTATACTGACCCCCCCTTACCACGACACCACCTTCCACTGACACCCCCTTACTACTGACACCCCCCTGTACTACTGACACCCCCTGTACACGACACCACCTATACATGACACCCCTGTACCATGCACCACCTTACCCTGACCCCCCTGTACTATGACCCACTTACTATGAACCCCTTACCGACACCACCTGTCCCCTTGCACCACCAATACTACTCCCCACCTTACCACTGACACCACCTGTACCATGACACCACCGTACTACTGAACCACTGTACTACTGACACCACCTGTACTCTGACCCACCTGTACTATACCCACCTGTATACTGACACCACCTGTACCACTGACACCACCTGTAACTGACCCCCCTGTATTGACCCACCTGTCCCACTGAAACCACCTGTCCCCCTGACACCACCTGTACTACTGACACCACCCTTTTTGACACCACCTGTACCACTGACACCACCTATCCTGACACCCCCTGTACCACTGACACCCCCTGTCCCATACACCACCTTACTATGACACCCCCTGTACTACTGACCCACCTGTCCCACGACCCCCCCTGTCCACTGACACCACCGTACCATGACACCACCTGTACTACTGACACCACCTGTCCACGGACCAACCTGTACCACTGCACCCCCTGTAACGACCCACCTGTCCACACACCACCGTACTATGCCACCTGTACCCACACCACCTGTCCCACTGACACCCCCTTACCACTGACCCCACCTGTTACTGACACCCCCTGTCCCACGACACCCCCTGTCTATGACACCAGCGTATACTGCCCACCTGTACCCTGACACCACCTGACCCGACACCCACCTTCCCACTGACCCACCTGTACCACTGACACCACCTGTACTTTGACACCACCTGTCCCCTGCCCACCTGTACCACTGCACCCCCTTACCATGACCCACCGTCACTGACCCACCTGTAACTGACACCCCCTGTACCCTGACCCCCACCTTACCACTGACAACCACCTTTTAACTGACACCACCTGTATCGACACCCCTGTACCACTCCCCACCACCTGTATACTGACCCAGCGTACTTGACACCACCTGACCCTGACACCACCTGTACCACTGACACCACCTGACCATGACACCACCTGTACTATAAACCCACCTGTACCACTGACACACCTGTACTACTGACACCCCTGTACCACTGCACACCTGTACTACTGACACCACCTGTACCACTGACCCCACTAACTGACCCACCTTTACCACTGACCCCCTTATCGACCCACCTTCCCACTGACACCACCGTTCCCACTGCACCACCTTTAGACACCCCTGTACTACTGACACCACCTTACTAGGGCACCCCCTGTCCCACTGACACCCCTTACACTGCACCACCTGTACCCTGACCCCACCTTACTACTAAACCCCAAAAGTTACTGCACCACCTGTACTACTGACCCCACCTGTACTACTGCACCCTTACTACTGACACCACCTTACTATGACACCACCTGTACCACTGACACCCCTTACCACTGACACCCCCCTTACCACGACACCCCCATCTATGACACCACCTGTACTACTGACACCACTGTACTCGAACCCTGTCCCACTGACACCACTTAACTTGAACCCCTGTACCATGACACCCCTGCCCCTGACACCACCTGTCCATGACCCCCTGTATTTTCTGACACCACCTGTCCCCACTGACCCACCTGTATACTGACACCGCTCCCCGTCTACCCCGGCACAATTTTTTTTTTAGCTAAATTTGTTTTTGGAAAAATTTTAATTAAAAATAATTTAGTTTTAAAGAGGTGCATCATACCGGGGCCAAATAAAAAAGGGTTAAATATTCAGCCCCGGGGCCCATCACGCAAACGAAAAGATTTTAATGTATGTAAAGAAGGCGAGTTAGTCCTCAGCTCCGCTGGCGGGGAAAGGTTACATAGGTTTTTTACTTTTTAAATACGGTACAAAAATACAATTTTTATTAGTAAAATTGTAATTTTAAACCCAGGATCCCCAAAAAAAATAAAATGATTTATTTCCTTAAAAATCGCATAATAAAAACCCAGTTTTCATGACAAATTAAACAATTTTGAACATTTTTTTTTTTTTAAATGATGGTTAATTGAACTTATCAATTTTTAAAAATGACGTTAAGGGTACCTTAATAGTAAAAAAAAACGACAACGCAATTATTTTATATTTACGACGAAGTGCTAAACCCTTAGGGGTATTGCACCCAGGGAAAAATAAATCAGGTTTTTTTTGTTAGTTGGTATTTAAGTAAAAATAAAAAAAAAAATAGGTTTGATCCAAGGGGGCCTGTGCTCCAGGGTTTTGGGTCAAAGCCGCAATCAAACTTACCTTGAATACTTGGTGATATATTAAGATCCCCTCATTAATATTCTTGCGAAACAGCAAAGGGTTTTGATGATTCCTATACACAAACCATGTGGTAAACCCCCAGGGGGAACAGCTAGAGGTTAAGAGGGAAAAAGAGGAGCACAGCGCAGATTGGGTCGGGGGAAAACCACGACCCCCCATCTACCCAGCCTTCTGTTTCTCCTTATTCTTTATTAATATTGTTTTCACGGCAGTTATTGTCTTTAAATGTTTTTCCCGGGAATTTTACTTTGTTGTCGTCTGGGTTATTTCCTTTAAGTTTTTATTTTTTAAAAATTTGTAAAACACGAGGGAAAAATGGGTTTGGGAAAAGGTGGGGCAATCACATGGCTGGGGAGTGTTGTTCTCCCTGGAACACCCTGCTGACACTAGGCCACACCTGCTGACAATGGGTGGGCATGTTGTTCCTCCTGGAGCACCCTGCTGAACTAGTGCTACACACCTGTGACCCAAGACTGGGCGTGTTTTCCTCCCTGGAGACCACCTCTGACACTGTGTACACACCGCGAAAAATGACTGGGGTGTTGTTCCCCCCCTGGGACACACCTGCTGACACTGTGCACACACCTGCTGACAATGACTGGGCGTGTTGTTCCCCCCTGGGAAAACGTGACACTAGTGTACAAAATGCTGCAAATGGTGGGCAGTGTTGTTCCTCCTGGAACAACCTCTGACCTAGGCTACACACCTGCTGACACATGACTGGGGGAGGTTTTTTCCTCCCCGGAGACACCCTGGACACATGGGTGGGCAGTGTTGTTCCTCCCCGGAGCCCCGCTGACCTATGCTACACACCTGCTGACACGGTGGGCAGTGTTTTTCCTCTTGGAACACCCTGCTGCACTATGTACACACCCGCTGAACTGGCTGGGGCAGTGTTTTTTCCTCCCTGGAGACACCCGCTGACACTATGCTACCACCTGCTGACACATGGCTGGGCAGTGTTGTTTCCCCCGGGAGACACACCTGCTGACCTAGTGCTACACACCTGCGACACATGGCTGGGCAGGTTGTTTCCCCCCTGGGGACACCTTGACCTAGGGCTCACACCCGCTGAACATGGTGGGAGTGTTTTTCCCCCCTGGGGACCCCACCCGCTGACACTAGTGCTACAACCCCGTGAACAGGCTGGGCGTGTTGTTCCCCCGTGGGACACACCTCTGACATAGGTTCTAACACCCGTGACCATGGGGGGCAGTTTTTTCCTCCCCGGAGACACACCTGGACATATGCAAACACCTGCTCACGGCGGGCAGTGTTGTTCCTTTTTGGAGACAAAACCCCGCTGACACATGCTACACACCTGCTGACACATGGCTGGGCAGTGTTTTTCCTCCCGGGGAACCTTGACACTATGCTACACACTGCTGACACTGGGCGGCATGTTGTTCCTCCGGGACACATACTGACACTGTGCTACACACCCGCTGAACTGCAGGGGAGGTTTTTCCCCCGGTACAACCCGCTGAACTAGGCTACACACCTGCTGACACATGGCTGGCAGTGTTGTTCCTCCCTGGAACACACCTGCTGACAAATAGTGCCCCCCCTACTGCACAGGGTGGGCAGGGTTTTTCCTCCCCGGGGACACACCTGTGCACAGTGTACACACCCGCTGACACTGGTTTGGGCAGTTTGTTCCTCCTGGGGACAACCCCGCTGAACTAGTGCACACACCCGCTGACACATGGGGTGGGCAGTGTTGTTTCCCCCCTGGGACACACCTGCTGACACATGGCTGGGCAGTGTTGTTCCTCCTGGGGGCACACCTGTGAACATGCGGGGATGTTGTTTCCCCCCTGGAGACACACCTCTGAACATGGTGGGGAGTGTTGTTCCTTTTGGAGCACACCGCTGACAACCTGGGGGGCAGTGTTTTTCCTCCCCGGAGACCACCGCGACACAGGCTGGGGAGGGGTTTTTCCTCTTGGAGAACACCTGCGAACATGGCTGGCGTGTTTTCCCCCCTGGGAACACCTGCTGACACATGGTGGCAGTGTTGTTTCCCCCCTGGAGACACCTGCTAACATGGCTGGCAGTGTGTTCCTCTCGGAGACACCCTGTGCACATGGCTGGGCAGTGTTGTTTTCCTCCCCGGAGACACACCGTTGACACTAGTGCTACCAAACCGCTGAACATGATGGGCTGTTGTTCCTCCCAGGAGACCACCTTCTGACACTAGTGCTACACACTCTGACACATGGCCCGGGCGGTTTTCCTCCCTGGAGACACACCTGGACACTAGTGCACACACCCGCTCATGGCTGGGCTGTTGTTTCCCTTTCCGGGGCACACCGCTGACACTAGGCTACACACCTGCTTTTACCTGGCTGGGCAGTGTTGTTCCCCCAGGGGACACCATGTGACACGAAATAGAGCGAAACCCCAACGCAAAGACCTGGGAGTGATTTTGTCCGAGGATCTCACCTTCAAGGACCATAACATTGTTCAAACGCATTGCTAGAAAAATGACAGGAGGATAATGAGAACCTTTAAAACTAGGGGGGCCAAGCCCCTGATACACCTTTTAGGCACTTGTTCTATCTGGGTGGAATATTGCTGCACTCTAACAGCACCTTTCAAAGGGAGGTGAAATTTCCGACCTGAAAATGACGGAAATTTTCCGGGCGCGCAAAAACGGAGAAAAAAAAACCTCAAAAACTGGGAGCGCTTGGGGTTTTAAACCTGTATTTCCCCGGAAAGCGGGGGGAAAATTTTTATTTACATGGGGAAAAACCTTAAAGGGATAACCGAAATTGCCACAAAAACACTCACTACGAAAGCAAAAGACTTGGCGCGATACCCTCCCCCCAATGAAAAGCAGGGGTGTCACTAGCACGTTAGGACCATAAATAGTTCAGGGGCCCCCAGACTGTTCAACTGCCTCCCCGCACACATAAAGGGGATTACCAACAGACCCCGGGAGTCCCTTTAAGGGCACTGGAAAGCACCTAAAAATCAGTTCCTGATGCCGGGGTGTGGTCTACGTTGGTTTTCGTGCAGCCCGCAGCAACAGCCCGGTTGATCAGGGGCTGTTTCCCCCAGGAGGCCGGTCAAAGACCGGGCCCCGGGGGCTTTTTCCCCCCCAAACTCTCTCCAGAAACTAGGTAAATAGTGCTACAACCTGCTGAACTAGGCTACCACTGCTGACACTAGGCTACACACCTGCTGCCTGGCTGGGCTGTTTTTCCTCCCTGGAGACCACCTGCTGAACTGTGCTACACACCCCTGACATAGTGTCACACCTGTGACAATGGGGGGGCGTGTTGTTTCCTCCGTGGAGACACACCTGCTGACACTGTGTACACACCTGTGACACAGGGTTTGGGGGGAGTGTTGTTCCTCCCGGGGGCACACCTGTGACATAGGGTTTCACCTGCTGACACATGGCTGGGCATGTTGTTCTCCGTGGAGACCACCCGCTGACACAGTGCTACACACCTGCTGACACATGGCTGGGCTGTTTTTCCCCCTGGGAAACACCTGCTGACACTTGTGCTACACACCTGTGACACAGGGGGCAGTGTTGTTCCTCCCTGGAGACACACCCTGACCAAAATGCTCAACCTGGACACATGGTGGGCATGTTGTTCCCCCTGGAGAACCCCCCTGCTGCATATGCTCCCTCTGACACAGGGGGCAGTGTTTTTTCCTCGTGGGGACCCCTGCGACACTAGTGACACACCCGCTGACCATGGGGGCAGTGTTGTTCCTCCCTGGAGAACACCCCCTTTACACCTGGGACATGCAACTATGACACCCCAAAAACCAGCCCCTATGACAACGGAAAATGCAAATCCTTCCTGTAAGCTTTTTCACCCCAAAGTGTACCTCTCCCGTACAGGAAAGACTTTTGTATAACTTAAATTGCCCGGCATACCATTAAAGGGGACAAAAAAATACAAAAAATCCAGGCCTGGGAAAAAATGGGTACCACAGCCATCAAGAGGGAGGGTTTTTTTTGTGCCAGGAAAAAAAAAAACCCGGGGGAAGGCAGAAAAGTACACCAAATCCAGTCATTTCCCCGGAGTGGAAACCCCATCGATGGCCTCCACTCCAAACCAATACAATACTAAGCCCGGAAAAAAAAAAACCCCCCCCCCTACCAACAAACCACCAAATCCGTAACATTTTTTCTTTTCAAATTACGGGGCTAAAACCCCCAAAAAAACAAAATACCCTTTTATCCCTGGATGCTTGCGGGCAAAGGGAATGTTCGCGGCTTTCACTGAGACCCACTAAAAAGGGTCACTTGGCAACGAAATATGGATCCCCGGGTTTCAAAACCCATACAGATGTGACAGAGTGAACAGGCAAAAGGGGGGGGGGTTGGCCTTAATTCAGAGTATTTTGCACAGAACGCTTATGCCAAATGACGAGTGGAAATTTTAGCAGTGAAGGTCGGAACAAAACCTAGTCATTGTGGTATTTTACAAGCCTCCGGGTGCAACATCCCAGCAAATTTCCGGAAAACTGTTAAAAATTGACCCTGTCTGGAAAAAACTTCCAGCTCCTTTCACCCAAAAACTTGCTCCTGGGGGATTTCAACTTAAGGACCTAAAATGGAGGAATTACAAATAATATTTTTTTTGCAGTAATAACACCCGGGGCGCTTTATGAAAATCCACTCACACGAGCTTTAAATCTCTGCACAAAATTCAAATTAAACCAGAAATAATAGAGCCTACTAAACTGGAGAATACCTAGGGCCCCATCTTCACTAACAATGAGATCTGAAAGAAAGTCACCAACCAAAAACAATTATCAGTCACAACATAATTGAGGTTTAGACATGTATGCGTGGGGCCCCAACGACAAAAATGGACTAGTACGAGGGGCATTCACCAAATTCAACTTTAAAAACAAAAAACATAAAGTGGGACCCAAATAACAAGCCTAACCCATATAAGTTGGGGAAAATATACTAAGCAACACAGACCCAAACTTATGCCTAAAAAGATTAATCGGTGGCACTCGATTATGCACAAGGGTTATTCCTAAGAAAAAGGAGGAGTAAAGTAAAATGAAAGAACAGGCGCTCCCTTTACAGGCGACGGAAAAGAATAACAGAGCGGCTAAAAAGGTCAAATACTGAAAAACCAGGGGGACACTGGTCAGGAAATAGCAAGCACGAACTTAAGCTAAAAGAATTTCCCTTTTGGGTCAGGAAAGCGGGGAAAAAAACTTTAAAAGCCATAAATGAAATCGAAAGAAAAACCCAAAAATTTTTCTCCCATGCCAAATCAAAAACGAGAACAACGTCCATATTGGGCCCCCACTTAAACAAAATGGGTCCTACACAGATGCAGCAAGGAAAGAGTGAGTCTCAAGTCCCAATTGACTCAGTTTTTTGCAAGCCGTAACCAGATGAGAGTCGAAGATCAAAATGAAATTTTTTTTTGAAGAGCCACAAAATTTGTTAACAAAGCTTCCGATGTTTTCCTGCGCCAAAATGATTCGAACAGGGGAATAAATGCATGCCCCCTGCAATCTGCCCCAGGGCCCGATCATGGGAAATTGTGTTTATCAGAACTCAAGAAGCCCCCATCACAGCCTTTTTCCCTCCCATGGAGAGGGGGCATGGACACGGGGGTGTCCCCCCCGTTACTAAAAACAAAAGACATAGCCCCACTCCACAAAGGGGGCGTAAAGCAACAGCAAAGAACACAGACCAATAGCATAACATCCCATTTCATAAAAATCTTTGAAAGGGTCCTAAAAAGCAAACACCAATCTAGAAACCCCTCAGTTACACAACCCGGGGAAAATGGGTTTTAAAAGGTTTTGCTCCTGTCTGTCTCAATATGGATCACTACGACAAGGCCTAAATGATGAAGACAAAAAAAATGCAGATGAAATTTAACAGACTTTGCAAAAGCCTTTGACAAGGGACCAGGCGTAATAGCACACAAAAGCGCGCTAAAAAATAAAAGGAAAAGTCGGCGTGGTCTATAATTTTTTCCCACTAACAGAAAACAGAGAGTTTATCCCCAAAAAAGTAAAGTCCGAGGCAGCTACGGTGAAAAGCTCTGTTCCAAAAGGCACAGTACTACTACCCATCTTGTTCCTATCCTCATATCCGACATAGACAAGGATGTCAGCCACAGCACCGTGTCTTCCTTTGCAGATGACACCCGATCTGCATGACAGTGTCTTCCATTGCGACACTGCAAGGCTTCAGGCGGACATCAACCAAATCTTTCAGTGGCTGCAGAAAACAATAGAAGTTCAACGATGAGAAATTTCAATTACTCAGATATGGTAAACCATGAGGAAATTAAATCTTCATCAGAGTACAAAACAAATTCTGGCCACAAAATAGAGCGAAACACCAACGTCAAAGACCTGGGAGTGATTATGTCGGAGGATCTCACCTTCAAGGACCATAACATTGTATCAATCGCATCTGCTAGAAAAATGACAGGATGGATAATGAGAACCTTCAAAACTAGGGAGGCCAAGCCCATGATGACACTCTTCAGGTCACTTGTTCTATCTAGGCTGGAATATTGCTGCACTCTAACAGCACCTTTCAAGGCAGTGAAATTGCCGACATAGAAAATGTACAGAGAACTTTCACGGCGCGCATAACGGAGATAAAACACCTCAATTACTGGGAGCGCTTGAGGTTTCTAAACCTGTATTCCCTGGAAACGCAGGAGGGAGAGATACATGATTATATACACCTGGAAAATCCTAGAGGGACTAGTACCGAACTTGCACACGAAAATCACTCACTACGAAAGCAAAAGACTTGGCAGACGATGCACCATCCCCCCAATGAAAAGCAGGGGTGTCACTAGCACGTTAAGAGACCATACAATAAGTGTCAGGGGCCCGAGACTGTTCAACTGCCTCCCAGCACAAATAAGGGGGATTACCAACAGACCCTTGGCAGTCTTCAAGCTGGCACTGGACAAGCACCTAAAGTCAGTTCCTGATCAGCCGGGCTGTGGCTCGTACGTTGGCTTGCGTGCAGCCAGCAGCAACAGCCTGGTTGATCAGGCGCTGATCCACCAGGAGGCCTGGTCACAGACCGGGCCGCGGGGGCGTTGACCCCCGAAACTCTCTCCAGGTAAACTCCAGGTAAACACACCTGCTGACACATGGCTGGGCAGTGTTGTTCCTCCCTGGAGACACACCTGCTGACACTAGTGCTACACACCTGCTGACACATGGCTGGGCAGTGTTGTTCCTCCCTGGAGACACACCTACTGACACTAGTGCTACACACCGGCTGACACATGGCTGGGCAGTGGTGTTCCTCCCTGGAGACAGACCTGCTGACACTAGTGCTACACACCGGCTGACACATGGCTGGGCAGTGGTGTTCCTCCCTGGAGACACACCTGCTGACACTAGTGCTACACACCTGCTGACACTAGTGCTCCACACCTGCTGACACATGGCTGGGCACTGTTTTTCCTCCCTGGAGACACACCTGCTGACACTAGTGCTACGCACCTGCTGACACTAGTACTATACACCTGCTGACACTAGTGCTACACACCTGCTGACACATGGCTGGGTAATGTTGTTCCTTCCTGGAGACACATCTGCTGACACTAGTGCTACACACCTGCTGACACTAGTGCTACACACCTGCTGACACTAGTACTACACACCTGCTGACACATGACTGGGCAGTGTTGTTCGTCCCTGGAGACACACCTGCTGACACTAGTGCTACACACCTGCTGACAAAAGGCTGGGCAGGGAGGGTTCCCCCTTTGGAATACACCGCTGAACTAGGGCTCTCACCTGTTTACACGTAGCGGGGCCCATGTTTGTTCCTCCAGGAGATGCACCTGCTGACACAAGTGCTACACACCTGCTGCCCCGGCCTGGGCATTGTTGTTTTTTCCCTGGAGACCCAGATACTAATCCCGGGAAAAAAAAATCCCCTCCCATTACCAACAATCCCAAACCAGCCCCGATGACATTTTTTTGCAAATAACAGGGTCAAAACCCAGAAAACAAACAAAAAAAATACCTTTCTTTCCCGGGGACTGCTTGCAAAAGGGCAAAGGCAATGTTCGCGGCTTTCACTAAGACCCATAAAAGGTTCATTTGGGACAACAAAAAAAGGATCCCGGGTTACAACCCTATACAGATGGGGACAGAGGAACGGGAAAAAGGGGGGGGGGGTTTTGGCCTGTAAAATTGCAGAGTCATTTGTTTGCACAAAACCTGTTTAAATTCCCCAAAATGATTAGGGGAATTTAGCATAAAGGTCGAAAACCCAAAAACCTAGTCATTGGGTAGCCCTACAAGCCCCGGAAGCAAAAACCCAGCAATTCCAGGAACAGCGAAAAAAAATTGCCCCACTGTCTGGAAAAATTTTTCCAGCTCCCACCCAACATCTTGCCCCCTGGGGGATTTCAACTTAAGGAAAACCTAAAATGGGGGAATAAAGAAAATAATATTGTTGCAGAAATAACACCAGGAGGCACCCTCTGAGAAAACTCCCCACCAACGATTTTTTAAAATCTCTCCCACAAAATTCAATTTAAACCAGCAAATAACAGACCCTAAAAGACTGGAGAATACACTGGGACCTCATCTTCACTAACAATGAGATCTAATAAGAAATGTCCCCATTTTCAAAAACAAAATACCCCGATCACAACAAAATTTTGAGGTTCAAAAAGTAGGGGCGTGGACCCCCAAGACCGACTTTTTTTAGCTATCAGGGAGGGGAAAATTTCCCCAAAATTTCAACTTCAATAAACAAAAACATAAAGTGGGCCCAAGAAAACCCAAAGTTTTTTAAACCATATAAGCGGGGAAGATATACAAAGGGCAACACGACCCCAAGGGAATGCCAAGAAAGATTAACTTGTGGAACTCGATGTATGCACAAGGCTTATTCCTCAAAAAAAAAAAAGGGGGAGTAGATGAAAAAATAAAAGAGAAAGGCGCCCCCTTTTTAACAGGCGAGGGGAAAAAAAATTAACAGAGGGGGCTAAAAGGGGTCAACAAATCTGAAATGCGTAGGGAGACACGGGTCAGAGAAATAGAAAGAAAATGAAAAAAGCTAAAGGAATCTTATAGGGGCCGGAACCCGGGGGAAGAACTAAAAGCCTTTAAATAAAAACAAAAAAAACCCCCCAAAGTATTTCTTCTCCTATCCCAAAACCCAAAAGTCGAGAAAAAACCCACCCCCAGTTTTTGGGGCCCCTATTTAAAAACAAGATGGTCCAAAAACAGTTTAACATCAAGGAAATGAGTGACTACTCAAGTCCCAATAAAACCATTTTTTTAGAAAACCCCTAACCAACGAAGCCCGAAAAATAAAAAAACGAATTTTTTTTAATGAGAGAGCCTAAAAATTTGGGTTTTAACCAAGCCTATCCGTTTTTTTATCCTGACCCCAAAATGACTTCGAACAGGCGATAAATAACATCCCCAATGCACTCTCCCCCGGGGCCAGACCCCAGGGAACTCCGTGTTTCATCAAGGGAAATGCAAGAAACCCCCTATCACGAAACCTTTTCCATTCCCCATGGAAGGGGCATGGCACGGGGTCGTCCCACAGTTTCTAAAAACAACAGACCTAAACCCCACTCCACAAAAGGGGGAAAATAAAGCAACAGCAAAGAAACTACAGACCGATAGCACAAAAATCCCATATCATAAAAAATTTTTGAAAGGGTCCTAAAAACAAGAACCCCACCCTCTAGAAACCCATCAGTTTCACAACCCCGGGGAAAATGGGTTTTTTGAACAGGTCGCTCCGTCTGTCCCCCAACTATTGGGTCACTACGACAAAAGGGCCAAATGCACTAGAAGACAAAAAAATGCAGATTAATATAAAAAGGCTTTTTCAAAAGCCCTTCCCACAAAAGTGACCAGGGGTAATAGCGCAAAAAGGCGTGCTAAAGGAAAAAAAGAAAAAATCGTCGATGAAACTAAAATTTCCTTTACAAAAAAAACACAGGAGAGTCCCTCAAAAAAGTAAAAGGCCGAGGCAGCTACCGGGGGAAAAAACTCTGTTTCCCCAAGGCAAGTACTAGCTCCCATTTTTGTTCCCTCCCCCCTCATTAGGGCATAGACAAGGGTGTCCCCGCCCCCAGCACCGTGCTTTCCTTTGCAAAAGACCCCGAATCTGCATACAGTGGGCCGAGCTGCTCAAGGTGAAATACAAAGGGCCGTCTTGCGGATCATCTCACCTCCCCACTCTAGAGGTCTCTAAAAATCTGATGCATGAGGTTTTCCAGTACCACATCCATCAACTTGGGTCTTTAATGTTTTGGGAAACCCCCCGGGGCCCGGTTTTCCCCCGTCAATCTCCTTGAGTTTAAATCACCCATAACTATAACCTTTTCTCCCCCCATGTGTGCTCTGGGGCCCCTCGGCTAATGTGTCACCAAAAGCTCTGTTTCTCTCATCGATTCTTCTCTTGGCCTCCTGCAGTTCTGTGGTGGGGTTTCACATTTTCGCAAAATTTTTCACCCTTTTTTCCCTCAGACGGATTGTTCCTACTAATTTGTTTCCCCTTTTGCCCGCCATTTCCCTTCCTTTTCCCTTTTCTCAAAACCCCCCCTTGGGTTTTTAAAGGGGCATTTCCCCCTCCTCCTCCCCCCCCTGCTTCCCTGTTTTTTCCCGAGGATTTTTTAACCGGAAAGGGAAAAATTGCATCTGTTTTTTTTGGGTGGTGAGTTTTGTTTCTGTATGTGTGTGTGTGTGTATGTTGGGGTGTGTTGGGGTTGTATGTTGTACTCACCTATTGAGGTTTCAGGGGGCGAGCCAAGCCCTGGCCCCCCCCTCTTCACAGGTCGCTATAGGCACCCCTTTTTCCCTGAAAAACCGGGGAGCTTTTTTCAGACCCCTGCTTAAAGCTATTTGGTTTCCCCCTCCACTACATCGCCCTTTCCCCCAAAAATATTCCCCTTCCGGGCTAATCTGTGGCGAAGAAATACTTTCCCAACATCCCCGTGTGGGGTGGGTGTGGTGTAACCACCTATTTTTGGTTGCAGGGGGGCGAGTCTTAAACTCCTGGCCCCCCCTCTTCAAACCGGGTTTCCTGGGGGCCCCCTCTCTCGCCCCCCCCATGAGCTTTATTTAAACCCCGTCTTAAAAAAGTGTATGGTTCCTGCCTCCACTAAAGTCTTTTTTTAGCTATTCCCCCCTGCCTTAAAAACTCTATGACTGAAGAAAAAACTTTCCACTATCTATCTGACTCATTTGTTCTTCAAATTCCAATTGTGGGGCCTCTTGTTTCTGTGTCCCCCCCCTGAACATCCTGTCTTTGTCCACCTTGTCTATTCCACGCAGTATTTTATATGTCGTTATCATGTCTCCCCTGACCCTCCTGTCCTCCAGTGTCGTCAGGCCGATTTCCCTTAATCTTTCTTCATAGGACATTCCCCTTAGCTCTGGAACTAACCTTGTCGCAAACCTTAGTACTTTCTCTAGTTTCTTGACGTGCTTTATCAAGTGCGGGTTCCAAACAGGTGCTGCATACTCCAGTATGGGCCTGACATACATGGTGTACAGTGTCTTGAATGATTCCTTACTAAGGCATCGGAATGCTGTTCTCAGGTTTGCCAGGCGCCCATATGCTGCAGCAGTTATCTGATTGATGTGTGCTTCCGGAGACATGCTCGGTGTCATACTCACCCCAAGATCTTTCTCCTTGAGTGAGGTTTGCAGTCTTTGGCCACCTAGCCTATACTCTGTCTGTGGTCTTCTGTGCCCTTCCCCTATCTTCATGACTTTGCATTTGGCAGGATTAAATTCGAGAAGCCATTTGCTGGACCAGGTGTCCAGTCTGTCCAGGTCTCTTTGAAGTCCTGCCTGGTCCTCATCAGATTTAATTCTCCTCATTAACTTCACATCATCTGCAAACAGGGACACTTCTGAGTCTAACCCTTCCGTCATGTCGTTCACATATACCAAAAATAGCACTGGTCCTAGGACCGACCCCTGTGGGACCCCGCTCGTCACAGGTGCCCACTGTGATACATCATTACGTACCATGACTCGTTGTTGCCTCCCTGTCAGGTATTCTCTGATCCATTGCAGTGCCCTTCCTGTTATATGCGCCTGATGCTCTAGCTTCTGCACTAATCTCTTGTGAGGAACTGTGTCAAAGGCCTTCTTGCAGTCCAAGAAGATGCAATCAACCCACCCCTCTCTCTCGTGTCTTACCGTTTTTTATCAAAAAACTCCAGAAGGCTTGTGACCGGGTTTTTCCTTTCCGTGAATCCGGCGGGTTGGCATTTATCTCTTGTTCCATTCCAGTGTTTCCACCACCCTCCTCCGATAATTTTTCTCCAAAATTTTTGCATACAAACACGTCAATGACACAGCTATATTTTAGTGCCTCTTTTCTGTCTTTTTTTTTAAAAATGGGAACTACATTGCCGTCTTCCTACCTAAAGGCAGTTCCCAGTTTCCAGGGACGTTTTTTGAAGATTGTGTAAGGGGCCGCACAACATATCTCTCCCTCTCTAAGGACCCACGGGAGATGTTGTCCGGTCCCATTGCCTTTGAGGTATCGATGCCCTTACAGTTTTTTCACCTCCCCTCATCTGTATGTACCCGTCCAACACTTTTTGGGTGAAATTCCTGCTGGATCCCCACTGGCTTCCCCCCAGAGTCCTTCCTGCTCTACTGTAAAACTTCCTTAAACTCGTGTTGAGCTCCTCACATACCTTTTGATCGTTTTTTGTGATTCTCCACCTTCTTTCCCACCCTTATCACCGGTCCTTGACTGTTGCTTCCTCCCAATGGGCTATACACTTTGGGGTCAGACTGACTTTCGATGCTATGTCTTTTTTTCATACTGTCGCGGGGGCCTCCCCCTTATCTGTGCATACCTTTTTCTGGCTCTTCACTAATCTCCTTGTTTTCCTGTGTCCTATCCCTCCTGTATTTTTCCATTCTCTGTTGCACTTATTTTTTTGCCTCCCTACACCTTGGGGTAAACCAAAGGGACTCTTTTGGGGTCTTCCATTATTTCTTTTTCCCTTTGGAACAAAACTTTCCCTGCCCCCTTTGCACTTGTTCCCACATATTCCATAAACTCGTTCTGATTTCCCTACCTTTTTCTCTTCCCACTGAACCCCTGCAGGAAGTTTCTCATACCTGTGTATCCCCCCCCCTTTTTTAGTTTGGCCTGTCCCTTCAGTTCCTGTTACCTTCTCCACTTTTAAATCTACATAAGTCAAAACTCAGAACCACGTATCGCTAGCCCAAAGGGGCCTCTCGAATGATTCCTCAATGCCCCGAACTGCTCAGGTGAACACAAGATCCATCTTGCGCTCATCCCCCCCTCTCTCTCTTTGTGTCCCGCAGTTTATGCATAGGTTTTCAAATAAAACCCCATCCATCATCTTGCTCTCCATGTTTTGGGACCCCCAGTGGCTCCAGGTTTTTCCCATCGACTCCCTGGGTTGAAAACGCCCTTACCATAATTTTCTCTGCTCGAGTGAGCCTTCTTGCCACCTCACCCCGTGTGTCCCCCCCATCACCCTGTTGTTTTTTTCGTACTCCTCTCTTGGCCCCTGCAGTTCTGTGGTGGGTTATACATCACCCAATGACTACTTTATGTTCTCCGACTGAATTTTGGCCTACAAAAGTAGTTCTTTTTTTCCAATTATGTCCATGCCCTTCCATTTCCCCAAATCCCCATTGGTGTTTTTAGAGCATGTAACCCCCCCCCTCCCCCTCTACTCCCTTTTACTTTTTCCCCAGGATCCCCGATATCCTGTTGGGAAGATTGTGGGCTTTTATTGTCTCAGCAGTTTTGTTTCTGTGACTGCTATGATGCTGGGGATTTTTCCTGATTCTTTCGTCCACTCCTCATGTTTATTCGTTATTCCATCCCCGGTTTTTGTACCCAAAACCCTTTATTTCTTTTCTATCTTTTGGTCATGCAAGAAAATTTGGGGGGGGGGGAGGAGACCCCTTTGGGGGGGCCTATAGGGGGGTGTGGGGTAGGGGGGGTTTGTGTTGATGGGGGTGGGGTCAGAATGCCCATAAGGGACAGCTGTTGGGGTGAGGTTTGTGATATGGGGGTTGGTAGCAGAGGGAACAGTGAGTGGGTTGTAGTATAGGTTGCTCAGTTGCGTTGGGAATGTCGCGGTTGGAGTCTTTTGGTGGGAGATTCTGTGGGGTGTGTTTGCCCTTCCTCCTGTGTCTGGGTCCTGCTCATTTTCGTCATTGCCTCTCGTTCCTCCTTGCGCCCTCTGTACCCTCTCTTTCAGTGTAGTCCTTTCTTCTTGTGTTTCTGTCGCGGTCGAGGTATACTCTCTGGTACCCCTCTTTGTCCCTCAGTCTTGCTTTCTCTTGCAGAATCCTGGTTCAAACTGATTCTTCCTTGAAAGTTACTCTGACAGGCCATATCCTTCCACTCGCAAACCACCCAATTCTCTGAAAATTTGTCACCTGGGTCATATCGCCCTCCCCTATTTTTTTCATGATGCCTTCAATCATTTTTTTCTCCTCCTGTTTTATTTCTTCAAAGTTGTCCCCCTTGGCTTCTTGGAGCCTGTACACAAAAACTGACCTTGCCCTTTCCTCCTCCCACTGAGTCTCCATCTGCTTCCTCTGAGGCATTTTATTTCCTTCCATTGACATGTTCTTGCCTTCAGTCCCTGTCATATCTGAAGCTTCTATTCTCAGTGAACTGTCTTTTCTGACCAGCTGTCCCTTGCTACTGCAGTTGGCTGTTAGAATCTCTGCATATAGCATACCTTCATTGTCTTCGGACCTGTCATTTGATCTTAGTGTGCTCATCGTCTTTTCCCTGGCCCCACGTGGGTCTGATAGGGCCTTCGTGTACGGCATGTCTCCGTTGTTGCTTACCGTCCCCTTGTCTGCGCTTGATTTTGAATTTCCTGATGTCACATCTGAATTGTCATTTGTCTCTCTAATCTGTTTCAGGCTTTGCAGTTTCTCTTCTAAGCACTGTATCCTAGCTTCTGCTGCTAAGACCTGTACTTCCCACTTCCTGCACTCTTCAGCTCTCCACTCCTCCATTTTCTTACCAAGCTCTACTATCTTCCTTCCCCACTCTTCCTCCCTTTTTAGGAGCTCTAACTCCCAGTCTTTCCTCCCTGGTTCGTCTACCAGATCTCTGGTTTTCCGTCCTCTAGGGCCACCCTTTTTTTTTTTTTTTTTTTTTTTTTTTTTTGTTATTACCACAGACAGAAGGCTAGAGGAGGGAGAGGGTGCGAGGGGGAGAGAGAAAGGGTAGAAAGAGGGAGAGAGAGGAGAGAGAAAGGGTAGAAAGAGGGAGAGAGAGGAGAGAGTATGGGGTGAGGGATAAGACCAAGGGGGAGAGAGAGAAATGTGAGGGGGAGAGAAAGGGTAGAGAGAGGGAGAAAGAGAGGGAGAGGGAAGGGGAGAGAGAGAGAGAGAGAGGGAGAAAGGAGGGCGAGGGAAAAGGCTATGAGAGAGAGAAATGGAGAGATGGAGAGAGAAGCCTATAGAGAGAGAGGAGGGTGAGAGATAGGGTTATGGGAGTGAGGAGAGAGAGAGAGAGAGAGAGAGAGAGAGAGAGAGAGAGAGAGAGAGAGAGAGAGAGAGAGAGAGAGAGAGAGAGAGAGAGAGAGGGAGAGAGAGAGGGAGAAGAGAGAGGGAGAGAGAGAGGGAGAGAGAGAGAGAGAGAGAGAGAGAGAGAGAGAGAGAGAGAGAGAGGGGGGAGAGAAAGAAAGAGTAGGGGGAAGGGGAGGCAAAAAGGCTATATGTGTGTGTGTGTGTGTGGTGTTAGTTACCATTTTGTCCTAGGCACATGTCGATTTGACACTAGGCCTGTTGTGTGTGTAGGTGTGTGTATTTGTGTGTGTGTAGGTGTTAGTTACCATTTTGTCCTAGGCACATGTCTGTGTGTGTGTGTGCGTGCGTGTGTGTGTGTGTACTCATATGGTTGCAGGGATCAATTCATAGCTCCTGGTCCCGCCTTTTCGCTAGTTGCTGTGTGTGTGTGTACTCACCTATTTGTACTCACCTATTTGTGGTTGCAGGGGTCGAGTCCTAGCTCCTGGCCCCGCCTCTTCACCGGTTGCTACTGGGCCCTCTCTCTCCCCGCTCCATGAGCTTTATCAAACCTCGTCTTAAAACTGTGTATGGTTCCTGCCTCCACTACGTCATTTTCTAGGCTATTCCACTGCCTTACAACTCTATGGCTGAAGAAATACTTCCTACTATCTCTCTGACTCATTTGTGTCTTCAACTTCCAATTGTGGTGTGTGTGTGTGTGTGTGAAGTCCCTGTGTATGTGTGTGTGACCCAAAAATTTATATTTGCACCAATAACTCATTACAGTTGTGACCGGGTGTGGAAGTGTGAATTGCTCATTACTGTATAATTTGTTCTTGATTGTAGCCATGTATAAACGTAAGTAAATTTACTTACTTACATGATTCATTACCTTTGTACCTAGTTCAGCTATCAAAACTTTGGGGGATTGGATCTGGATTTTGCCACCGAAGTGGCTAGTTTATTGTGCACCCCATATCCATCCTGTGGACGGTAGCGCGAGAGCATATGGATACACAAAAGGCCTAGGAACTAGGCCCCAAAGGGTTAACAGGAATACATATGGATTTATATCTACATATCTATAGTTCACTTTGGGGGGCAAGTCCCTGGACCTATTATGTACCTCTGTAACTTTTTGACTACTGTACTGTAATACAATATAATACAATTACAATTACTTCTAAATGTTTTCATTTAATTTCCTTGGTTAGCTCAGTCGGTAGAGCGTCGGACTGTAAATGTGAGGACGGCGGTTCGATCCCCACCTGAACCTTTCTGTTTATTAATGGACAGTTGTTAATTAAATTTAATTTGAGTTAATATACATAACTAAGTATGAGAGTGAGAGTCAGGATGACTTGGTCATCATTGTTTGTGTGTAAGATCATCCCTGGATCCCTGGAGATCACAGTAAAGTGAAGCAATAAAATCCTCCATAAGACAACATTCAGATGCAAGATTATCATAAGACAACATTCAGTTGCAAGATCATCATAAGACAACATTCAGTTGCAAGATTATCATAAGACAACATTCAGTTGCAAGATTATCATAAGACAACATTCAGTTGCAAGATCATCATAAGACAACATTCAGTTGCAAGATCATCATAAGACAACATTCAGTTGCAAGATCATCATAAGGGTGGCGTCGGTCAAAAATTTGTAGCTCTTTAGTTTACCGTCCGATTTCCTCCAGTTTTGGTGCACAAGACAAAGTGTTTTCACTCTTTCTTGAAAATATTTATCAAAAATATACCTCAAACAACAACTGAGAAAAGACTGAAAAAGGACTGATTTACTGAAAATGCCCTTTGGTCCGGTGGTAGGCCTATATGGGACGACGTAAGGTTGTTTGGACACTTGGTGCCAAGAGAACAATGTTAATACGACTTTGTAAAGCTATAATGTCCTCTAAATGTCTTATCTTTATTTCACAAAAAATAAAGTTTGTTAGTTCTTGGAATGTTGCAAAATATCTGCCCTTTACTCCCACATAAATCCCAAAATAACTGGAATATTTCCCAAAAATAGCTTTAGTAAATAGAGAAATCATTATTTTACAATTTATGTGAATGTTATTCCATTTAATTAAGTAATAAAGGAAGAATTATGGAATTTAGGTGAATTAGTTACTTCCGAGATATTGACCTGGAACGCCGGCCGACCCACCGTCTCAAAAAAAAAAAAAAAAAATCGCGAAGATCGCGTTTGTTTGGTGTATTTCTTAGTAAACTGATGTTTTAGTGCAGTTATCCTCTTCAAAACACCGTTTTCTCTTACTCAGAGACCAAAGAATACGACATGGAGACGACATGAGAGGATTAACTCATTTATATCGAAATATTCCCAATGGTCTTTCGCCATATTATGGCTTATTTTATTCAGTCTAGAGTATATAACATGTTTATATGTTATTTATAGTGTTTATTATATCATATTAGATCAATTCTGATAGATAAATAAGCCGTAGAGTTGATATATAAGCTGATATAAGCGTAATAATGAAGTAATTTCTCCTGGCACTCTCTGGAGCGGGAACACTGCCGAGTGATCCCATATGGTGCCAGGTTGGCTCTAAGTCTACGGATAATCTCCGCCTACTGTTTTATGATGCCAAATAGTCAGTTATTATATTAGAAAGAATAATGCAAGAAAAAGAGATAAATAAAGGAAAAAAAATTCAAAAAATATATGGGCTGTGAGCAGACTCGCTACCCACATCGCCGTCACCATACCTGATATAAATGGCTATAATTTCTTGTAGAAACGTCGTAGAACATTCATTCTGGTACCATTGTGTTGCCAAAGAGTTAAGCTATTTTTCGGTATGAATAACTCAATTTCCATCATTTTTCGATTTTTGGTTGAGCGCGCGGAAACTAACCCTACAGCCCCCTAAGACAACATTCAGTTGCAAGATCATCATAAGACAACATTCAGTTACAAGATTATCATAAGACAACATTCAGTTGCAAGATCATCATAAGACAACATTCAGTTGCTAGATCATCATAAGACAACATTCATACACAAATAACCCGCACATTAAAGACAGAAGCTTACGACGACGTTTCGGTCCGACTTGGACCATTGACAAAGTCACCCCAACAAGGAGGAGCAGGAGGGGCAATAAAAGGGCGGGAAAGGGGAGGTATGTAGTGGTAGAAAAGTAGTAGTAAAAGGGGAAAATTGTATATAATACCGACAGGATAAAAAGACACATGAAACAACCCCCGGGGCATCCCCACCGAAGAGGGTTTCGCCATCCAGCCAGCCAAGGATGGCGAAACGTCCACAACAAAAAAAACCCAAAAACGCCGCCACTTTGGTGCCCTAATTTCATCATAGATGTAGTAAAGAAAAGAGGGTTTGTAGTAGGGGTAGGGGTTAGAAGTGGGAAATAAGGAAGACGGGGGCCAGAAAAATTACAAAGGGGGGGAGCCCCTGCAAGAGAGCTAAAACCCACAGAGGGAGGAGAAAAGGGGCACCCGAGGGCGTGAAAAAAAAGTGGTGAAATAAAATAAAGAAGGAACAAAAAACACGAGACGGGAGGGGAGAAAGAAAAACCCAAGGAAAAAGGAGAGGGGAAAAGGGGGAAGGGGAAAGGGAAGAAAAAAAAGAAGAAGAAGAAAAATGAGGATTCGGGTTAAGTCAGGTTTTTCCTAATTTTGGGAGCTTTTTAAAACAAGAGTAGGGGGAGAGGAAGGCATCTACAGAGACGAACCCCAGGGCTAAGGTTCATACAAGGAAAGTTGTGTATAAAGGAGCCCCAACAAACGGCGACTGTTCGATTTTGGAAAGGGTAGGGAAAAACATTTTTTTTTGCAGAAGACCATCAATAGGGGGCAAATAAAATCTCTAAACGTGCCCAGAAAAAAGCATTGTTGGGTGTCGGCAACCCAAACTATTTTTGTGCTCCCGGGTCTGCCCAAAAGAGATCGCCCCAGTTTATTTTTCTCCAAAAAATTTGAAGAGGACAGGAGGACAAGAAATAGAAAAGAAAACCAGGAACACCCGGGTAAAAAGGGAGGAGAGGAAATTACCTGGATTTTTCCCTGGAGAGATTCCGGGGGTAAAACCCCCCCCCGGGGGCCCGGCTGAGACCGGGCCTTCCTGGTGGATCAGAGCCTGATAACCAGGCTGTTGCTTGCGGCGCAAAACGAAAACCCAACATAGGGACCAAAAAAACCCCCGGCTGACCGGGAAAACTAAACTTTGGGGTGTTTTTGCCCAAACCCCCAAAGCTTGAAAAACTGCCGGGGGGCCCTGTTGGAACCCCCCCCTTTATGTGGCGGGGAGGCAGTTAACAGTCTGGGGCCCCTTTCCCACTTATTGAAATGGTCTCTTAAGGGGTGCTAGTGACCCCCCTGCTTTTAAATTGGGGGGGATGGGGCCAATGGGTCTGCCAAGTCTTTTGCTTTCTTTAGTGAGTGTTTTTCCCGTGTGAAAGTTCACTAGCCCCCTCTAAAAATTTTTCCAGGTTTTTAAAATAATCATGTATCTCTCCCTCCTGCTTTTTTCCAGGGAATACAGGTTTGGGGAACCTCAAGCGCCCCCAAAATTTGAGGTGTTTTATCTCCTTTAAATCGCGCCGTAAAGTTCTCGAAATTTTTTCCCTGGGTGGGGCTTTTTCCCACCTGCCTTAAAATTTTTGCGGGTATGTGCGAAATTTTTCCAGCCTAGATAAAACAAGTGACCTGAAATTGTCTTTCATGGGCTTGGCCCCCCTATTTTTTTAAAGGGGTTCCTCATTATCCACCCTGTCATTTTTCTAGCAATGCGATTATCCAATGTTTGGTATAAACCCGAGATTAGTGCAAAGAGTGAAGTCGGGCGGAAGGTAAGCTTGATGTCAAAGGGACGGAGAAAAATTGTTAAGATTAGAAAGACCGGAAATGTAAGGAAGGAAAGGGATAGAAAAGTTCCCATGAGTAGAGAGTTTTGGGAAGAAAAAATTTGCGTTTGGGCACGGAGAGGGCAGAGTCTATAAAATTTGGAAGGGTAGCCAAGACGGAAAGAACAAATTTATAAAAAATTTGGAAATTTCTGCTGGAAGGAACTGAAAATCAAAAAGATGGGGAGGGAAAAGGGAAAAAGAGGGAGAAAAGAACATTTTTTCTTGACAGGGGAAAACATAAGGAAAAGTATGAAGGGTTAATCCCAAACTGTAAAAAGGTTTCCCCGGAAAAACGGAAAAGGGAAAAACCCGTACCCTGAGCGGTGGGGAATGGACATAAAGGGAAAAGGAATTTAAAGGAATTAGTTCCCTTTCCAGTTTTTAAATTTTAATGGGAAGGGGGCAAAAATTGTTAAGAGCTTCAAGAAAAGGTTGGAAGAGACGGGAAAGGTCATAAAGGCCACAGGCAAAGATGCCCATCCACATAGCGGGAACCCAAGTAAAGGGTTGAAACATCGAGGGGTAGGAAGAAAAAACATTTCCCCCGAAGTATCCCATGTAAAATTAGCAAGGACGGGAAAAGGGGAGAGGAAACCCCCATGGGCGAAAAACCGAAGGTTTGGAAAAAATTTTCCCCTTTGGGAAAGGAAAAGGAGTTAGAGCCCCACAAAAAAGAGGCGGAATCGGGATCAAAAAAAAGACACCCGGAGGGTATGGGGAGAAAAAAGAAACCCTTCGGGGGGCCCTTCTCAAAAGGAAATAAAGGAAAAAATTAAAAATCGAAAGGGACATTTTTGGGAAAAAAGGGCCCTTTCCAACTTTCAAAAAAAGCACTTAAAAGGTTTGGGGAGAGAGCAAAACCCGGGTTAAAATGAAGCCCTTGAAGGGCGGAGGGGGGCGGGAAAAAAAGTACCAAAAAGGGAGTGGGGGTTTTAAGGCCCAAACCCCAAGAACCCAAGAGAAAAAGAGACAGAACCTCTAGAGGATATGAAGGGACGAAGGGAATACCCGGTTTTTATGAGTTTTGGGAAAGGCCATAGAAAAAAGGGGAAGAGGGGGACAGATGACACAAAAAACCTTTGAAAAAGGTCAAAGTCAGGGGACAGAGGTGGGAGAGGATCCTTAGTTTTTTTTTGAAATTCCCTTGATGCGTTTCAAGGGGGTTGGAAACGAAGGAGTGGGGTGCGTGATCAGAAAAGCAAACATCATTTTTTTTACGGAGGTAATCCCCGCGATAAAGGGATAACTACCGAATTCCCTTTTGTCAAAGATAGTTGAAATGTTAGTGTTGATTTAAGAGAAAAAAGGGCAATTTTGGTAACGGCGGGGAAAGGGTGGTAAATTTTTGGAAAACAACTAAAAAGGGGAGCAAAAGGGAAAGACACCACAAAAAAGGGGAAACAATCGGGAAATTTTAAAACGGAAGCAAAATTACAAAAAAAAAAAGGAAAAAAAAACAAAAGAGCAAAAAAATCAGGGAAATACCAGCGCGGGGAAGTGGGCGAAAGTGGCAAAGGAAAGCCCAAAAACCAAAAATTTTCAAGCTCATACTAAGAGTGAACAGAAGACAGATTAAAAACACAGTCATTGGGGGGAATTTTAGCCCTGGGGCTAGCTGGGGATGAACGTTTAAAGGGTTTTTTTGTATTTTGGGAAAGAATAAAATTTTGCGCTTTCCCAGGCGAGCAGTGTCAAAGGAAATGGTAGAGAAAAGGGTTTACAGAGACCCTGGGGGTAGAGCCGCAAGAGAGCACGTTGATTTTTGACGGAGAGAAAAAGGGCATCTTCAACCTGTGATTTAAGTAGAAAGAATGACCCTTTTTGAAGTGGGAAAACGGGCATAAATTTTTCCGGGTTTTTGGCTCCCCTTTTCCCTTTCCCAAAACCTGCCCTCTCACTTTGCTAAACGCAATTTCTCTCTCCCCCAAACTCTCTACCCCAGGGGAACTTTTTTTTTTCCCAAATCCCTTCCCTTTCCTTACTTTTCCCAGTCTTTCAAATCTAAAAATTCTCTCCGTCCCTTAGACACCCAAGCTTACCCCCCGCCAGACTAACACTTTTCGCACTAATTTTGTTCATACCTCTCCTCCCTCTAAAAGGATTTTCCCCTGGTTTTCTACTTTTTATTTCTTGCTCCCCTTCCCTTCAATATTTTGGAGAAACGGGTCGTCTCTTTCTGACAAAATTTAAAGGGAGCACAAAAATAGTTTGGGCGGGGCCGACATTTAAAAAAAAATCCCCTTTTTTTTGTCACGTCGAGATCATAGCCCTCCTATTGACGGGCCCTTCCTGCTAAAACTGTTTTCCCCACTTCCAACTCGAACAGCCCGCCTTTTAGTTGAATCCTCTTTTATACACAACTTTCCTTGTATAAACCCCTTACCCCTTTGGCTTCGCCCCTCTGTAGATCCCCTTCCTCTCCCCCATTTAATTGTAAAATGCCCCAAAATTTTCAGAAAAAACCCGTGAATTAACCTAATCCTCTTTTTTTCTTTTTTTCCCTTCTTTTTCTTTTTTCCTCTTCCCCCTTTTCCCTCTTTTCCCTTTTCCCTCCTTTTGGTTTTTGCCCTTTTTTTTCCTTTTCTCCTTTTCCCCCGTGTTTCTTTTTCCTTCTTTTTTTTTATTTCACCATTTCCCCCCTTTAAACGCACCTCGTGCGCTTGCTCTCCCTCTGTGGGGTTTTTCTAGCTCTCTTCATGCCCCCTTCCTTTGTTTTTGGGGAACGGGCTCGTCAACCTTTTTTCCCCCTTTAAAAACCACTCCACCAACAAAAACACTACCTTTTCTTTTCTACTACATCACGGATAAAAATTAGCCCACATGTGGGGGGCGCAGGTTTTTGTTTTGTGGGGCCCCGGGTGGCCGGTGGCTAAAGCCCCCCCGCTTCACACCCCGGGGGCCCCCGGGGTTCGTTTTCCCGGGCGGGTGGAAAAATTTCGAAAACTTTCCCTTTACACCTGTTGTCCTGTTCACCTAGCAGAAAAATTAGGAAACCCTGGGTTTTTGTCGACTGGTGGGTCGAAACCGGGGGGGACAAGTTTAAGGGGGCCCCCAAAAGGAAAAAATTTAGCATCCCCCGATAAACGCACTGTTTTTCCCTTGGGTTATCCTGGGGGGTTTAACCCCCCCGGGGGTTTAAAAATCCGAAGAAATCTTATCTTATTTTTAAATCTTTTTTTTGGGCGTTTCCCCATCCAGGGGCTGGTGGTTTGGCGAAACGCCAGGGTTGGGGGGCCCCGGGTGTGGGGGGGGGGGGCGGGGGGGGTGTTCTTTTCCCATCCTGTCGGTATTATTAAAAATTTTCTTGAAACTACACTAATACAAACCACAAACTACTACCTCCCCCCCTTTTCCGGCCTAAATATAGCCGCCCCTGCTCCTCCCTGTTATTTGTGACTTTGAAAATGGCCCCAGTCGGACCAAAAACGCGCCCGTAAGCTTCTGTCTTTTTTTGGGGCGGGTTGTAAAAAGTTGGTAGAATTACCGGACAAAAGGGTAAAGTAAAAGGACACAATCCCAACAAATGTGATTTTTAATTGTGGCAAACGTTTCGCCCCCTCCGGGATTTTTTATAAACCCAAATTAAAAAACAATACATGGACCCCAGAGGGAAAAAAAAAGGCTCAAAAATGAGGTAAATCTGTGAGGTCCCTTTTCGATTTCACGGGGGGAAGTAGTAAGTAGTAGAGGGGTATTTGAAAAAAAGTAATACAATAGGGTAGACCCAATTAATTCGAAACATGAGAAAAAAGGATTTAAAAGCATTATTTGGGGGTAAAAAAAAAAATGGGTTGGACAAATATAAACTGGAATGGGGCAGCTTTTTTTCAGTGTTCACTCCCCTTGCTTTGTGTAGAAATAAGAGAAAAACTATGTGATGGCAGGGGTTAACGGGTTTATAAAGGGGGAAATTTTTGGGCAAAACCCTTCGAGAGGTAAAAGCTCCCGGGGTTGTTTTTTTTAATGGTATTCGAAACCCAGCGTTTCAGTGCTGATTAAAGGCACTTGCGGGGCGGAAATTAGTTTCTTTTATCACAATTTGGGGGTCTCTAAATTTTCAAAAATTTAAATTGGGTTTGGAATTTCGGTGTTGAAACCCCAGGCTTTTTTAAGTTGTGGGTTCCTACATGCGTAAAGTGTTTCATTGGGGCGGGTGTCGAGGTTTTTTTGCGTTTTCCACCACGTAAAACTTGTCAAAAGCCTCCACGGGTATATTTGGTAAACTCCGCATTGACGGGTTCGTGGGTGCTTGGGGGGTTTGTCCGGGGTTAATCCTTTATTAAAAGGGTAAAGCGATGGCGACTCTGGTTTTTTACTTGTAAAAGGTACTTTGAGACTTTTGGGTGCAACGACGTCCCCCATTTCACAAAGTAGACAAAAACCAAAGATTCAAGTTTAACCGGAAACCCACCAAAAAAAAATAAACTCACACATTTCCCTATTCCAGCCCAAATCCCAAAGACCAAAAGAGGCTCATCAGGGGGTTTTTCCCCTAAGAGAAAAACCGAATTTGAGTCCGAGTTTTTTGACGGGGGAATGTACTTAAAATTCACCAAACATTCATTTGATTAAAATTTTCCCTTCTTTTTTCATAAAAGACTCAAGAAAAGAGCTTTTCCCAGATAAAATTTTCCCCCACCCTCAAAAACCGCTCCCAACAAAGTTATAATTTTTCCCCAACAGCCGGGTTGCACTAAACTCCCCAAAAGAAATTTTCCAAGCTCACCCAATTTCGCCACGCTTTTCAAACCCATTTTCCAATTAAAGGTTTCCAAAACCAGGAAAAACCCCCAAAGCCCCAAACGAACCGTAAAAATGAAAGGGATTTTTTAAACACATACCCCTGTGGGGGGCTGTGACAAACTACGTAGGTGAAACAAGCAAGAAACCTCACACCCCCAAAAATGAACACATATACGCATGTGGGAAACCGACAACTTAAAAAACGCCTGTGTAAAAACACCAAAATTTCCACCAATCATTTTATGAAATTCAGAGACGCCCAATTGGGTGATAAAAAAACCTAATTTCCGCACACGAAAAGTCCCCTTAAATTCAGCACTGATGGGCTTTTTTCAAATACCTTTAAACAAAAAAAAAGGGCGCTTCCCATCTCCGAAGTCTTTAGCAAAAATCCCCCCTGAAAACAGTAAACCCGGGCCATCACATAGTCTCTCCCTCTTATACAAAAACAAAGAAACAAAAGGGGGGAACACTGAAACAAGCCCCTCTTTCCCAGTTTATATTTGTCCAACCAAAATTTTTTTATTTTCCCCCAAGTAATAGTTTTTTAAAACCTTTTACCATTACAATTAATTGCCTCCCAAAATTTTGGAATTCCCTTTTGGGCACTACCACTACTACTACACAACTATTTAACCCCTAGTGAACATCGAAATGGAAACCCCTCACAAGAAATTTAAACCTCACTCTGAGCCTTTAATTACCCTCGGGGGCCCCAGTATTTTTTTGTAAGGTTTTTAATAAAGCCCTGGAGAGCGAACGTTGCCACAAAAAATGTCACATTAGTTGCACTTTGCCCCTTTTACTTTACATTTTGTGCGGGTTATTTGTGTATGGGTTCCGTCCGGTATTGTGCCTTTTTTTTTTTTAATAAGACAACATTCATTTACAAGATCTCATAAGAAAACATTCAGTTCAAGATAAACCATAAGACAACTTCATTTGAAAGATTATCATAAGACAACTTTCATTTGAAAGATTATCATAAGAAAAACATTCAGTTGCAAGATAATCATAAGACAACTTTAAATTGCAAGATCATTCATCTTGCAACACCATTTGAAAGATGTTTGACGGTATTTAAAAAAAGTGAACAAAATATTTAAGAGGGCGGGTTTGTATGAAGACAAATGGCCAGCAGCACCACCAAGGCAATTTAAAACCCTTTCTAAATTTACTGAGCAGGGGAAAGAGGCAAACACCAACAACACCGCTTGGGCACCTTTTTTTCCCTTTTCGTAAAAATAAGACCAGGGTTTAAAAAAACCCGGGGTCTATTTTTTAAATATTTTCTTAAATATTTTTTTTAAATTTTTTTGTTCGGTTTTTTTAAATACTTTTGATCATCTCTGCAACTTGGTTTTTCCCCGGAGTTTACCTGGGGAAAGGGGTTTTGGGGGGCACCCCCCCGCGGGGCCCCGGGCCCGAGACCAGGCCTCATGGTTTGGTCAGGGTCTAATCCCAAAAAGGCCCGTTTTTCTGGGTGGCCGCACGCCTGCCCGAAGTATGAACCACAACAAGATGAAGATCTTGTAACAAAAGGAAGGGGGGGAGAGAAAACAAAGATTAATACACCTGGAAAACCCCAGAGGGACTATTTCCGAAAATTGCACCCCGAAAATCAAATCACTACGAAAGCAAAAGACCCTTTGGGAGACGAAAGCACCAAACCCCCCCCAAAGAAAAAACAAAGGGGTCACAAAGCACGTTAAAACCCCTACCCCAATTTAAATGTCAAGGGGGCCCCAGACTGTTTTAACTGCCCCCCCAAACATACTACCTGGAGTTTACCCCAAATAACCCCCAACATAAAAGAAAGAAGCCCTTTCACACGTTTTTGGTCCGACTTTTGGGCCCTTACCCCAAAATGACTTTGGGCAATGGGCCAAAATCGGACCGAAACGTTTGTCGGGAAGCTTTTTGTCCCTTTTTTGTGCGGGTTTTTTGTGTATCGTTTTTCCCGTCCCCCGGTATTGTGGCCTTTTTTTTTTATTTACCTGGATTTTCCCCGGGGAGAGTTCCCCCGGGGTTTTAAACCCCCCCCGGGGGCCCGGGCTGTGACCAGCCCCCTGGTGGATCAAGCCTGATCAACCCGGCTGGGTTGGCTGCTGGGTGCCGCAACCCGTAAAGATCCACAGCCCCGATCAGGGCCCGACTTTTGGTGCTTGTCCAGTGCCAGCCTTTAAGAAATGCCAGGGGTCCCGTTGGTAATCCCCCCTTTTGTGTGCTGGGAGGGCAGTTGAACAGTCTCGGCCCCTGGGCAAAATTTTTTGTATGGCTCTTAACGGCTAGTGACACCCCCTTTTCATTGGGGGAGTTTTATCGTCTGCCCAAACCCTTTTGGGTTTTGTAGTGAGTGATTTTTTGGGGTGCAATTTTGGTACTAGTCCCTCTAGGATTTTCCCGGTGTATATTTAACATGTAACTCTTTCCCCCCTGCGTTCCAGGGAAACAGGTTTGGGAAACCCCAAGCGCTCCCAATAATTGAGGGTGTTTTATCCCGTTATGCGCGCCGTGAAAATTCTCTGTACATTGTTCCCAGGTCGGCAAATTTTACCTGCCTTGAAGGGCCTGGAGTTTACCTGGGGGAAAAGTTTCGGGGGTCAATGCCCCCGCGGGGGCCCGGGCTGGGACCAGGCCCCCTGGTTTGGAAACACGCCTGGGCAAACCCGGCTGTTGCTCTGGGGGCACGCAAAACCAAAAGTAAAGACCCCCAGCCCGGCTGATCAGGAACGGACTTTTGGTGCTTGTCCAGTGCCACTTGAAGACTGCCAGGGTTCCCGTTTTGGGAAACCCCCCTTTTGTTGCTGGGAGGGAGTTGAACATCTCGGGCCCCTGAAAAACCCTTTTTGTAAAGGCTCTTTTAAAGTGCTAGTGAAACCCCCCTGCTTTTCATTGGGGGGGTGGTGCTCGTCCCGCCAATCTTTTTTCTAGTGAGTGATTTTTTGTGTGCAAATTTCGGTACTATCCCTCTAGGATTTTCCCAGGTGTATATAAAATGTTTTCTCTCCCTTTCCCGCATTCCAAGGGGGAAATACAGGTTTTGAAAAACCCCAAGCCCCTCCCATAAATTTAGGTGTTTTTTTTCTCCGTTATGCGGGGCCGTGAAAGTTTCCTGTACATTTTTTTAGTCCAAAATTTTACCTGCCTTGAAAAGGGGGGCTGTTTGAAATGGAGCAATATTCCGCCAATAGAACAAAAAATGGGGCCTGAAGAGTCATCATGGGCCCTTGGGCCCCCCTATTTTTTAAGGTTCCATTTTCCATCCTGTCATTTTTTTCCCCAGCAATGCGATTGATTTCAATGGTTAAAGGGCCCGAAGGTGAGATCCTCCGACATGAAACACTCCCAGGGGCTTTTAGTTGGTGTTTTTGCTCTATTTTGTGGGCCCGAATTTGTTTTGTACTCTGATGAAAATTTAATTTCCTCATTTACCATATCTGAGTAATTGAAATTTTTCATCGGGTTTAACCCTTTATATTGTTTTCCCGCAGCCCACTGAAAGATTTTGGGTTTATGTCCGCCGGGGCCTTGGGAGTTTCTCAATGGAAGACACGTTTGCAGATTCGGGTGTTCCCCTCTGCAAAGGAAGACACGGGGCTGGGCCCGAAAACCTTGTCTATGTCGGATATGAGGATGAGAACAAGATGGGAGCTAGTACTGTGCCTTGTGGAACAGAGCTTTTCCCCCCGAGCTGCCTCGGACTTTACCTGTTGACGACTACTCTCTGGGGTTTTTGTTAGTGGGGGGAAATTATAGATCCATCGACCACTTTTTCCCGTTACCTTTACAAAAGCATTTTGTGGGGGTATTAAGCCATGGTCACCCTTGTGAATATTACATCTGCCTTTTTTTTTTTGTCTTCTAGTGCATTTAGGGGCCCCTTTTCGTAGTGATCCAATAGTTGAGACAGACAGGGGGGGGGACCTTTTCTAAAAACCCCTGTTTTCCCTGGGTTTTTGTACGATGGGTTTTTTAGTGGGTGGTTGGGAATTGCTTCTTAGGCCCTTTTAAAGAATTTTTTTTGATATGGATGTTAGGGGCTATTGGGGCTGTAGTTTTTTTGCTGTTGCTTTACTGCCCCCTTTGTGGAGTGGGGGTATGTCCTTTTTTTTTTAGTTTAAATGTGGGACGACCCCCGGTCCCCTCCCTCTCCATAGGATTTGGGAAAAAGGGTCGTGATATGGGCCCCTTGCCCGTTCTTATGAAAACAGATTTTCCATGAGTCCCGGCCCTTGGGGGCCCAGTGCATGGGGATGGGCATTTTTCCCGGGTTTGAAGTCATTTGGCCCTCAGGATAAAATCGGATTTTGGCCCTTTTGTTTTAAACAAATTTTTTGGGTCTCTTTCCCAAAAAAAAAAAAAATTTTTTTTTTTGATCTTCGACTCTCAGTCTGGTTACGGGGTTGTAAAAACTGAGTCATATTTGGGGCTTGAGTAGCTCACTCATTTCCTTGCCGTCAACTGTGTAGACCCATCGTTTAAGTAGGGGGCCCCAAAACTGGACGTTTTTTCCCCGATTTTTATTTTTTCAAGGAGAAGAAAACTTTGGGGTTTTTTTTTCGATTTTATTTTTGGCTTTTTTGTTCTTCCCCGATTTTCCCGACTCCTAAAGGATTCTTTTTTGCTTAATTTTGATGCCCTTTCTATTTTCCTCTGAAACCCGTGTCTCCCTACGCATTTCAGATAATATTGACCTCTTTTTAGCCGCTCTGGGTTTTTCCTTTTTCCCTTTGCCTGTAAAAGGGGGCCCTGTCTCTTTCATTTTAAAATCACTTCCCTCCTTTTTTTTAGAGGAATAAGCCTTTTGCATACTTTGAGGGGCCACCGAGTTAAAACTTTTTCTAAAGGGAAAAATTTTGGGGGCCTTTTTGTAAAAGTTAAAAAACTTTCCCCCTTTAATCGGTTAGGACTTTTGGGTTTTCCTTTCCCCACTTTATGTTTTTTTTATTGGGAAATTGAAATTTTGGGGAATCTCCCTCGTGACTAAAAACATTATGTCGGTCTGGGGCCCGCGCATACATGACTGAACCTCAATTATTTTGTATCGAGTATATTGTTTTTGATATGGTGACATTTCTTATCAGATCATTTCCATTTTTAGTGAAGATGAGGGCTATTTTTTTCCCCAGTCTTAGGGTCATTAAATTGGGTTTGGTTTTTAAAAGGGAAAATTTTTTTGCAGAAAATTTAAAAGCTCGCGTGAAATGTGAGTTTTTTCATAAGAAGCTGCCTCCTGGTTTATTACTGCAAAAATATTAAAATTTTCTAAATTCCCCCTTTTAGTGCCTTAAATTGAAAAACCCCCAGGGAAAAAGATGTTGGGGGGCAAAGGGGCCCGGAAGGGTTTTTTTTGACAGTGGTCAATTTTTAACAGCTGTTTTTCCCGGAATTGCTGGGATGTTGGCATCCCCCCGGGGGCTTGTAGACTACCACAATGACTAGGTTTTGGGGTTTTCGAAACCCTTTTCTGCAAAACTTCCACTACCAAACATTTGAGGGTTTAGCATTCTGTTTTCAAACAAGGGGACCTGCAAAAGGGACAGGGGGATTACCCAAAAACCCCTGGCAGTCTTTCCCAAACTGGCAAAAGGACAAGCACCTAAAATCGGTTCCTGCCCGCCGGGCTTGGGGTCGTACGTTGGTTTGCGTGCAGCCAAGGGAGCAAAGCCCGGTTGAAACAGGCTCCCGGGGGACCCCGGAGGCCCCGGGCCCCAGACCGGGGCGCGGGGGGGTTGACCCCCCGGGAAATCTCTCCAGGGAAACTCCAGGTTATGGAGGTTTCATTTCTTTCACTTTTTCCCCCAACAAAAAACTGCCCGAAGAAAAATCACTAAATCCCATCCCTGGCAACACAACCCCCACTCTTTATAGATCAAACTTTTTTTCCCCGTTTTAGTAACAAACCACACTTACTACTGTGCAATCTACATCTACAGGACCATAAACTCCAAATATTAACCTTTACCTAAAATGCCCTTTTTTATAATTTTTGACAGAACCCACAGGCAAAAAAACACCAAACCAAAAATCCCCTGACAATTTCCCCCTGTCAGACAAACCCTTTACAAAAATTCCCAAAGTATGCAAAAGGGCCCCAAAAAATGGAACACCCCCACCCGAAAATTCTAAAACTGCAGACACATTCACACCCTTCAAAACTACCCTTTGAAAACAACTTACCCCCCTGATACAACCCCCCTCAATTAACTAAAAACCACGAAAAACCACCTGGGGGTTTACACTTAACCCCTCCCCTCACCATTTGACCATAAAAAGAAATATAACTCAATTTTTCAAAATAAAATCTTTAAATAGTCATAAGTTGGGCCCGTGATACTCCAATACGAAACTAGGGAAGTGCCAAAAAAAAAAGCATTCACATTTTTAAACTCACAAACTAGTATTTATCACTTAAACCATAATACCAAATTACCTCATAATTTGTAATTTTTTTAAACTTTAAAATTTAATTTAATCTGCCCGAAATGCCTAGCCAGGGTAGGGTTTCTAAATGGTACACTCTGTAATTTTTTTAAATTTTTCTAAAAATAAACCAAACAGTAACCAAATTCGTAAACCACCATTGAAAACCTTAAGGGGGGGGGGGGAAAAATTTTGAATTTTAATTTGAAATCCCAGGATGAAACTTAAAACACAAACAAAGATATCCCAAAGATACCCCAATGGAAATAAGTCACTCTGTCTGACTTTTTTTTTTGGGGTTTTCCTAGGTTTTTCTACACATATTTTGCTATGTAAGATAATTCTATGTAAAAAAGAATTTTTTGTATACCCGAATAAACTTACCCCGAAACCCCACTCTTAGTTATGGGATAAAAAACCCCAAATTAATTTAATTAACAACAGTACCTTTTATCAACAATGGACTCTTAAATTTTCCTCATTAACAACTGTCCATTAATAAACAGAAAGGGTTTAGGGTGGGATCGAACCGCCCCTCTTAATTTTTCAGTCCCCAAAGCTCTCCCCAAGAGCTAACCAAGGGAAAATTTAAAAACAATAATTCAGAAAAAAATTGGGATTATAAATTTTATTTAAAAGTACCCCCAATTTCAGCACATGTGCACAAAACAAAAACAACGGGGCCCAATAAGATAAGGGTTTCGTTCGATTTTTAAAACCCCCGGGGGGTTTGCCCCCAGGGTAACCAAAAAAAGTCATGCGTCATCGGGGCTGTCCCAAATATTTCCATTGGGGGGCCTTAATCTTGCCCCCCCGGGTGCGACCCCCCCACCAGGGCGACTAACACCCAGGAAACCCATTTTGCTGCTAGGGGAACAGGACAACGGTTTTAAGGAAAAGTGTCCGGGAAAGTTTTCCCCCCCCGGGAACGAAACCCCGGGGCCCCCCGTGGGTGAAGCGGGAGCTTTAGCCACCAGGGCCCCCGGGCCACAAAGGTGGGGGGGATAATACAGCATGTTGTATCGCAACCTTACAGAGGCACATAATAGGTCCAGATATGTAACCTCAACATACAGAGGGACATAATAATCCAATATTGTACCCCAACATTTAAAAGGGAAAAATAGATCCCCGATATTTACCTCAACATTTCCGAGGGGGGCATAATAGGTCCAGATATTGTTTCCTCAACCCTTACAGATGTACAAATAGGTCCAGGTATTGTAACCTCAACATTACGAGGTAAAATAAGATCCCGATATTGTACCTCAACATTACAGAGGTACATAATAGGTCCAGATATTGTACCTCAACATTACAGAGGCACATAATATATCCAGATATTGTACCTCAACATTACAGAGGTACATAATAGGTCCAGATATTGTACCTCAACATTACAGAGGCACATAATAGGTCCAGATATTGTGCCTCAACATTACAGAGGTACATAATAGGTCCAAATATTGTACCTCAACATTACAGAGGCACATAATAGGTCCAGATATTGTACCTCAACAATACAGAGGTACATAATAGGTCCAGATATTGTACCTCAACAATACAGAGGTACATAATAGGTCCAGATGTTGTACCTCAACATTACAGAGGTACATAATAGGTCCAGGTGTTGTACCTCAACATTACAGAGGTACATAATAGGTCCAGATATTGTACCTCAACATTACAGAGGTACATAATAGGTCCAGATATTGTACCTCAACATTACAGAGGCACATAATAGGTCCAGATATTGTACCTCAACATTACAGAGGTACATAATAGGTCCAGATATTGTGTCTCAACATTACAGTGGCACATAATAGGTCCAAATACTGTACCTCAACATTGCAGAGGTACATAATAGATCCAGATATTGTACCTCAACATTACAGAGGTACATAATAGGTCCAGATATTGTACCTCAACATTACAGAGGCACATAATAGATCCAGATATTGTACCTCAACATTACAGTGGCACATAATAGGTCCAGATATTGTACCTCAACATTACAGAGGTACATAATAGGTCCAGATATTGTACCTCAACATTACAGAGGCACATAATAGATCCAGATATTGTACCTCAACATTACAGTGGCACATAATAGGTCCAGATATTGTACCTCAACATTACAGAGGCACATAATAGATCCAGATATTGTACCACAACATTACAGAGGTACATAATAGGTCCAGATATTGTACCACAACATTACAGAGGTACATAATAGGTCCAGATATTGTACCACAACATTACAGAGGTACATAATAGGTCCAGATATTGTACCACAACATTACAGAGGTACATAATAGGCAACATTTTTCCCGCTGACTCCCAGAAGTGGTATTTATGGTGTGAGTTTTAGTGGCACTTTAACAGCTGGAACATCTGAGGTGGAGCTGAGAGAGTCTTCCTGGAGTGTCTCGCTGGAGTGTCTCTCTCACACTCTACAGGTCAGTTATATGGCTGTTGATAATACCTAGAGGAGGAGGAGGTGGGGAAGATCATTGTGATTTATTAAGAGAGATACTGTTGAAGAGACTTAGTTGGTAGCCGGAAGTGGGTCATGGTGGTGCTGGTGTCTGCATCTTATAATACTAACTTTATTTACGTATAGGTACACATACTTGAATAAATTAGTATACATAGTAGTATATGTGTAAATTACCTAAGATAATTCCCAAAAGAATTCAAAGTGGCATATTTCCATTAGGGTCCTTGAATTTCCGTTGGGGTCCTTGATTTCCTGTCGAGTTGATTTCTCAGGAAGATTTGTTATAAAGCTTGGTTAATATTGGTTGTGTCAGACAATATTGGTTGTGTCAGACAGTAATACTCACAGTTGTGTCAGACAATATTGGTTGTGAAGCTGTTTCTCTCAGGGTCAGCAGGATGGTTAATTTATATTAAATAACCATCCTGCTGACCTTATAAACCAAAATTTTGATCTTCATTATAGATTATGTTATTCAGATTCATTTTGAATCATCCATCCTGCACACTTTCAACTCACAAATTTGATCTTTTCGTATATAATAGGACATTCAATAAAAGTTTTAATATTTTTTTTATTGTACATAATACTGCACTTCAAGTATCTGATAATTGTATATATTTGACCTGATAATTATTTTAAAATTAGAGATATTACACACCTCTAGAGGACTTGATTCTTCAGTATTAAGTGCAGAGTATTCAATGCTGAAGTGATCTTGATACAAATAACTATAGCTACCCTCTTCTTCCTTGGATCAAACTTGACAATCTCCCATCCGCCAGGTGCTGTATGAGCCTCAACTTTCGGTCCTTCCCAGTTCATGTAATCTTGAGAAATTTTCGAGATGTCCTAGATTATCATAATTTGTCATTGGAATATCTCTATAGACTGTGTATGATAAGATACAAACGTAAATACAGATTACTTGATTCAGTAATTTTGTTTAATATTGACTGACTTTAATATATTACAAACAAATGTAATTAAGTTTATTTAGGTACAAGTACATACACATAAATACAGTTACACACAATATCATACATAGTAACATAACCCAAAAAAAGTCAGTGACCTTGCTCTCCTGTCATCACCATCCAGCAATCCAATCATTTAACAGTTATCTAGCAATCATCATCCCACATTCATAAATTGCATTTATTCAATCAATCATCAACTGTTCAACAATCACAGTCATTCAACAATCATCGACCAACCATCCAATAATTACAATTTTTAATAATCAGCCATCAAACAGTCACAATCATTCAGTTAAACAGACGGCATAATATTCATCCATCATCCAACACTCACAATTCAGCAGTTATTCAACAGGATGTGACTAACACCAGTCAATTAATGCCCAGGTACCTACTTACTGCTAAGTGAATACGGACAGCAAGTATCAGGAAACATGATCAACATTTCCACCCAGTTAGTGATTTGGACCACAGACAATCAGTATGCGAGGCAAGAGCACTGTCAGTCATGCCACGAGTCGTCCAACTCGGCAATAATTATCAGTCATTAAAAAATTATCATTGTATAATCATAAAAAATCATAATCAAATAATCGGTATCCAACAATCACAATCAACCGTCAGTCAGTATGCATATTTTATATTTTTAATTCGAGAAATGAAATTTGTTTAGTTTGGCTATTTTTTTTATTTCTTAAATGTTTCCCGTAACTCCATTGAAAGTTTCTGATATTTTATTAAAACCAGTTAGCTGATACGAATAATATATAGAATTATTCAGATCAGTGGGTGGAAATGCTAGGCGTGTTTCCTTACACCTGCTGCCACTGTTCACCTAGCAGTAAGTAGGTACTTGGGTGTTAGTCTGCTAATGTGGATTGAATCCTGGGAGACAAGATTAAAGGACCCCAATGGAAATAAGACACAGTCCTCGATGATGCACTGACTTGGGTTATCCTGGATTAAAAATCCAAGCAAATCTAATCTTATCTTTTATCTTATTAATCTTCCCAAACTGTCTTTTGTAATTAGAAAGCCAAATTTCAAATGTCACTCCTCCAGTAATATCTTATCAGTGACTACACACTGCAGCATCCTGTCTAGCATGGAATGTGTAGCACTTTTCCTGAGGTCTCTAGTCAAGGGCGGGTCTTATCACCTACTTTGTTACTGATCAGACTAAGTATCTCTCACTGTTACTTGAGAGAGGCACTCGTATCCAGAGCAGTGAAATACAATATTATAGTAATATTTTGTAGAGTAAAAAATACCCCTAGATGGTGTTATAAGGCTTCCAGAAGAGATATATAATGGCAGGCTGCATCAACAGTATCTTGTGGGCATTCTGTTAGTGGGAAAGAGAGGGAGGGAGGGAGGGAAAGGGTAGGAAAGAAGTAAGCGAAGGGGAAGGAGAAAGGAGATTGGAGGGGAGGGATAGGAAGGGGAAGGAGAAATGAAAGGGGAGGGATGGGAAGAAGGGAGGAAAGGGGATGGATGAGAAGGGAGGGGAAGGAGAAAGGGGTTGGTGAGTGGGAAGAGGGGAAGGAGTGTTGGGATGAACAGAATGAAAGGATGGAGGGAGTGTAGGGAATGGGAGGTAGGGATGGGATGGAGAAAAGGGAGGGAAGGTATTTCTTAAATTAAATGTTTCTAAACATTTTGTGTTTTTTTACAGTGAGAGAGAGTGGAGCAAAATAGGATGAATTGGAGGATATATAAATATATAGTGTAGGGAAGGCAAGGTAAGGGTTGTCCTAGGAAAGGTTGGAGAGAGAATAAGCATTATTATTATTATACTATATTAGAAAAACAAGAAAACAGGAGAAACCAAGTGCTCACATCCTGTGCTGCCTCAGCTTGTGTGTGGACTTGGTGTAGCTGACACTGAATGGTTGCTCTATCTCTGATATAAGCTTTTCATATTATTTAAAGTGTGATTCTTGTTATTGTATGGTAAGTTCACCATGTGGTGTTAAGGTACTGCTTTGTGATATGAAAAAAACCTTTGTTTTTCCAAAAATGTCTTGATAACAGTTATTTTAGAAAAAGGAGAATAAAAAGTATTCTGAGGAAAAAATAAAGAGAATTTAAATGAACTATTTAATTTACCAAAATTAACAATTCTAGTAGTAGTTTTCTGCACTATTTGTACTGCACTGCATTATCAACTCTTAAGTCACGATTTTTCTCTTGTCTAGAAAACCAGTCTGTAATGTGTGATTAAACTATTGACACTTTGTTAGTTAAAAGGACACACGTGCAACTAACGTGACATTTTCTTGTGGCAGTGTTTCACTCTTCTCGAGCTTGAGAAAGCTTCTGGAGAACGAAACATTAAGATTAAAGATAAGATAAGATTAGTTTGGATTTTTAAACTGGAGGGTTAGCCACCCAGGATATCCCAAGGAAGTTAGTGTGTTATCTAGGACTCTCGTATTTCTATTGGGGTCCATTAATCCTGACCCCCAGGATGTAACCCACAACAATTGACTAACATCCAGGTACCTACTTACTGCTAGGTGAACAGAGACAGCAGGTGTAAGACGACACGCCTAGCATTTCCTCTCATGTCAGGGATCAAACCACAGATACTCAGTGTGTGAGGCAAGAGCATTTTCA
>NC_069405.1:16074200-16164200 GCF_026875155.1 Cherax quadricarinatus | reverse complement strand
ACTCAAGCACAAACAAAGCTAGACTGCTCATGGCGCCTGCGTGGGGACGCGGACAGAGCGGGCTGGCAGACAGGTCCCGTACCCAGCGGTCCGAAAATAGGGGGCGTTCGATAATAGGGACACAGTTTGTCCGAAAAAATGGTCCTATTTTCGAAACATTTGATATGTGATACGTTCGATTTTTGAGGTTCCACTGTATAATATTATATAGTAGGACCCCGTATCTGCAGGTCCAGTATCCACGGTTTACCATGGCCAGAAAATAACCCTTAATTTTGCTTAGTAATGGCTTATTACAAAAAAAGTAATTTTTTAGATGGTAGTTTACTCATTTTGTAATAAAGAGTTCGAGATAGATATATACACAAAATATTTATCATTTTAATTGCATATAAAATTAACAATCTTTGGTCTAGGGGTATTATAAAATAATCTTCAATATATTAATATCTGATTAAAACCTATTATCTTTGATACATATATATACAAGCTACAATAATAAATTATAATTAACATCCTAAAATAATAAATAATTAATTCACACAAGGTACAACTTTCCTGACACTACTGTGTCATGGTACATATATATATACATGTTAAAATAATAAATTATAAGTAACATCTTTGTACATCTATATATGAATCATACAATAATAAATTTTAACCAACTCATCATGACCCTATAGTGCATCAGGTGTCAATGTCACTGCATTCTTCGTGTCTCACGACACTACCTATCTTAGTATCATGACACCTACAACTCCGTGTCACAAGACACCCTTGTCTCTGTGTAATGACGCTCCTTCTCTACCGTGTCACCTGACACCCTTTTCTCTGTGTCACACAACACTCCTGCTCTACCGTATCACACGATACCCTTATCGCTGCATCATACACGCCTTCTCTACCGTGTCACACAACACCCTTATCCCTTTGTCATAACACTCAGTCTTTGTATTTCCGTTTCTTCGCGGCATCTGACACTTCAACACAAGCTGGGTTACACGACAGTTCACCCTACCACACAGGATACAACTCTCTGACACTACTGTGTCACACTCAGTCATACTACACTGTTTATGGGAGTTTCAGTATTATAACACTCTACTGTGTCACACGACACCCTTGTCTGTGTCATGACGCTCCTTCTCTCCGTGTCAAACGACACTCCTGTCAGTGTTGTGATGCTCCTTCTGTGTCACACGACACCCTTATCTGTGTCACACGACACTCTCTCTACCGTGTCACATGACACCCTTGTCTCTGCATCACACACACCTACTCTGTGTCACACGACACCCTTATCTCTGCGTCACACACACTTGCTCTACTGTGTCACACACTCTTATCTCTGTGATAACACTCTACCCGCATAGCGTCTTTTTTCTTCAGAGGCCAGCTGTCACATGACACTATACAACAGCGTCAGCATGACTTGGCCCGCAGTTGATTAGAGTCAGTGGTGAGTCCGTAGACATCACCTACAATTGTACTCCTTGAGGTAATCTTGTAAATACTCTCTAAGGCCAGCAGATGTACACCATAAGGTGGTCTGGTGAGTACTGTCTACCGCCTCTAAGACCAGTTGATATACACCGTAAGGTGGTCTTCTTCTAAAGCCAGTAGAAGCCAGTAGATATATACCATAAAATGGTCAGACGAATACTCTCTACTGCCAGTAGATGTATACTGTAAGGTGTTCTGGTAAATACTGCTTCTAAGGCCGGCTCAGCAGTCCCCACATTGGGTTTGATGACGTACCCTTGGTACTGCCGGCCGGCAGGTTAACCATTTAACCGCTAGTTTGGCAGGAGGCCGCCACATGGCTTCAAAGTGCAAGAGTACTGATGATGGTAGTTCTAAGCCTGACCAGCTGGGCTGTGGTTTGCACATCACCTTGCGTGTGGCAAACAGTAACAACCTGGTTGATCAGGCTCTGATCCACTCTGGTCAGAGACAGGGCTGCAGGGGCGTTGACCCCTGAAACCCTCTCCAGGTATACTCCAGCTACTATAAGAGAAACCGTGAAGTGCTTCCCATTAGTGAAAAAGTGATAATTCTTCACTTATTGTGTTTAAATTTTCAATTAAACTTTATAATAGGTATGTATATAAAGAAAAACAACATATGTAGGGTTCGCAACTGTCTGTGGTTTCGGTTCCATGGCAGGTCCTTGGTACATATTACCCTGCAGTTACAGGGGTCCTACTCTACTGTCAAGAAAGAATAAAAAGGCACAGTACTGTGTTACACTCATACTGTGAATGTGATTGATCTTTGCTCTTGTTCTTAATAATCTTGTAGATAAGATAACCTGGTCTTCACTGTCAAAAAGTGATCTCTGTAAGAGACTACCTGTACCATATAGTGAAGAGAAGAAGAGAAATATAGATTAACTGAAAAGGAAATAGCATTTACATTAGGTAGATGTGTAATCCTAACAGCTACTCCATTTTTGTAAACAACAGTTTACAGTAAAATATTGAAATTTCTGAAGAATTTGATATTGGTAGTAGCAAAGTGTTAAAAGATATCTGAAAATTGGTAATGATGATAGAAAATTACAGTGGACCCCCGGTTATCGGCCATAATCTGTTCCAGAAGGTCGGCCGATAACCGAAATGGCTGAAAACCAAATTAATATTTCCTATAATAATTAATGGAAATACAATTAATCCGTTCCAAACAAAAATATTCACAAAAAAAAAAAAAAAATTTTAACAATTATGTAAGTATTACATATGTTTATTGAAGGCTAATGCTGGCTTCTGGAAGATAGGGAGGAGGAAAGAGGAAGGGGAATCCCCCTCCATAAAGACTTTAGGTAGCAAAGCCTTCTCTGGGGTTACTTCCCTTCTGTCTTTTAATGCCACTAGGACCAGCTTGAGAGTCACTGGACCCATCTCACAAAATAACTGTCCAGAGTAATCTGTTTGTGGTGTCTCTTTAAGATTTACCTGAGGTGGGACAGGGTTTTGTCACTAAACATGTTGCAGATATGGCTTGTTTCAGCTTTGTCAGGGTTGTGTTTCTCTACAAAAGCTTGTACCCTAGTGCACATTGCACACACACCTTTAATCTCTGAAGAAGGCACTTCCTTCACTCCCTCCTCCCCCTCCTCCTCCTCTGAAGCAAGTTCCTCAGCTGCAGTCTGTTGCTGTTCAAGATGAAGCTCTTGCAGCTTTTCAGTGGTTAGCTCTTCCCTGTGGTCCTCCACCAACTCTTCCACATCCTCGCCACTCACCTCCCACCCCACAGGGTTGGCAGGGTCAGGGTCAGCCTCAAACCCTTCAAAATCCCTTTTTTGGAAACTATCTGGCGACAGTTTTCTCCAAGCAGAGTTCAAAGTCCTGGAAGTCACTCCCTCCCAAGCCTTACCTATAAGGCTTATGCAGTGGAGGATAGTGAAGTGATTCCTCCAGAACTGTCTTAGGGTCAACCGAGTGTCTGATGTCACTTCAGAGCACTTTTGAAACACTGCTTTTGTGTAGAGTTTTTTGAAGTTAGAACTGACTTGCTGGTCCATGGGCTGGAGGAGAGGAGTGGTTTTAGGAGGCAAAAACTTCACTGTGATGAAATTGAAGTCCCTAAACACTTGGTCTTGCAAGTCTGGAGGATGTGCAGGAGCTTTGTCCAGTAACAGGAGGCACTTGAGTGGCAATTTCTTTTCCAGGAGGTATTTTTTTACACTTGGGCCAAACACATCTTTAACCCACTCTTTGAAAATTTGCCTTGTGACCCATGCCTTATGTTTAACTTTCCACATCACACACAATCTATTTTTCATGACACTGTTTTTCTTGAACACTCTGGGATTTTCTGAGTGATACATGAGTAAAGGATTCACTTTGAAATCCCCACTAGCATTACCACACAATAAAAGAGTAAGCCTGTCTTTCATAGGCTTGTGTCCTGGCAGTGCCTTTTCCTCCTGGGTAATGTAGGTCCTGTTTAGCATTTTCTTCCAAAACAGGCCTGTTTCGTCACAATTGAACACTTGTTGGGTTTCGAATCCTTCAGCCTTTACATAGTCCTGGAATTCTTGAACATATTTTTCAGCCACACATTTGTCAGAACTTGCAGCCTCACCATGCCTTACAACACTGTGTATGCCAATACGCTTCGTAAATCTATCAAACCATCCTTTGCTGGCCCTAAATTCACAAACTGCAGCACTTGTTCCAGGCATTTTCTTTGAAAGATCCTCATGCAACTGCCTTTTCTTCTCACAAATAATAGACTCCACAACACTGTCTCCCACTAATTCTTTTTCCTTAATCCACAATAATAATAAGTTTTCCATCTCTTCCATTATTGGTGGCCTTTGTTTAATTAGACAAGTTACTCCTTTTGCTACATTAGCATCTTTGATTTGTTCTTTCTTTGCCATGATGGATGTAATTGTTGATTTATTCTTGCTGTACATCCTGGCAAGTTCCACCACCTTCATACCACTTTCAAACTTTTGCATCACTTCACGCTTAAATTCCACGGTGTTTCTCACTTTCTTTGCCACAAGAACTTTCTTTGGAGCCATGGTTCCTTATTTCACAGTTGCACTGAAAAATAACACAAACTACAATGGGAAATAAGCAAAACATTTGGATGTATCAGCAGAAACTTCCTCAGTCACCGAGAGACAAAGCCAAACTGATGCGCAAGCAGCCTCAGCCGGCAGATGGACGTGTCCCAAATGGCTGATAACCGAGAAATAGCCGATAACCGGGTGCCGAAAAAACAGCCGATAACCGAGTTGGCCAATAACCAAACCGGCCGATAACCGGGGGTCCACTGTACTTTTCTAATATCATAAAAGTACTGAATAACCAAATTGTTCTAATGCTTTGTAAACTATAAAATTCCAACTGAGGAAACTACTTAATGAGCAAATTAATGGCTCAAAATGAGTTAATGCACTCTCATTTAGAATAAATTTTAGATACGGGATTTTTCTTATAGTATGTAATCAGATTTTTTATTTTTATTTTATGTGTTCACAGACACTGAGCACAGCTGTTGTCCAGGTGTTTGGCACTGATGGACCTCATCATAATTCATGGCGCAAGCGGTACTTTGGTATTGCCACCTTCACTAAGGACAATGTGCGAAGATCATATTACATACAGGTTAGTTATATTATTGCTATTAAACTAGGATTTTCAGATCTGCTTTTATAAGAGATTGTGCAATTGTTCTCTACTTGTAGTTTCCCATTAAGTCTTCATGTTCTAAATAACATATTACAAAGCTAAACTTCCTTATTTGAAGCCAATGCATTTTATATGTAGACAAAATATGGCATATATATATTCTGAGGGTGCTCTACTTGCGCTCATGATCCTATTTTCACATTATTTTTTTCAGGTGTATGATATTGTGGTTGCAAAGCGAGTCTTTGAACAGGAGCTGTATAATCAGTTTACTTACTCAGCCTCAATGCCTTTCTTCCACCAGTTTGAAGCAGAAGTAGGTTGTATATTTTAATTGTTCTTCACTCCTTTTTAATTAGTATGTTATAGTATACCTTACTGAGGGAAGAAACCTTTATGAACAAGTCCTGAAACAGAGTGATATATATTTTGTGATTTGTTGAATTGAGAACAAAAGTTGTGTGGCAATCTGAATGTAATACAAAAAATATTCTTAAATCTTTGTAAATAATTTGCAACTTTTTTAATCTTTTTATAGCAGTCTGAATTTATAAATTATTTTATTATTAAAATACATAACTGATATTCATGTCATAGATATGATGATTTATCTTACATAATGTGTAATAAGCAGAATTTCATAATATAGGAACATCATTTGTATATCAGCTTGAAACTTGAAATGATAAGGAAACCACAGACTGATAATTATTGCAACTCAAACATCACTTGTTTAAAATATCCACATTATGTTTCAGTATTACTAACAGTGAGGTTGTGCTAGTGATGCTACTGAGCAAAACATTCATTAACTAATTTAATTAGTGTTATTGCAATAGCAAGTGCATTGTGGCCAAGATGAAACGTTGCACCAGTGATAGTCTTCTTTGTATGTCCTTCATCAAGAATGAAGGCTTTGATGAAACCGATGGAGTCAAATTCTTAATGAACCATGAGAAGATAAGAAACTCAGTGGAAAAACCAAGTAGAGACATTCAGATGGTGTGGGATGGTGAACCATTGGATATTCCTGAGATAGTGCTGCTTGTAACAAAGAGTCTGATCAAGTTTTCCAGAATAGGGACATCTACAGTGCATCGTTCAATTAAAAAAAAGAGAATTCCTATAATAGGGTTGCCACAGCTCCAGATAAATATGAGGCTTGGATTGATCCGAGAGCATTCTTTGTCTTTACCTGATTTACAGAGGGTCAGTATGCGTTATGTAAAATAACGGATTATTATTTATAATCAGCTTCCTGTAGTATTCATCATTTTGTACCTTCCTTACCATATATGTTAAACATTGTAAAGAAGAATAAAAGGGAAAATACTTGTGCCTTGAACAGATCACTACTGTCACAATTCAGAGAGGATACTGTTGATGATGTTTTGGGCTGTCTTGGACTGTAATACTCATGACTTGATTCTGGATGAACCAAAATGCCCTTAAAGGTTTCTTTTTCCTTAAATGTGAAGTATCATATTTTAGATTTAAGTTTTCATATATTGTGCTTAACAATTAAAATACAAGGCAGAGTGCCTCTTGCCTCAAATTCTCATATATATAACTTCAGTAATATGTATGTAATTTATATTTTAGTCAGATTTCAATTTTATGTTGCAATTTTAGGTTTTCAGAATGTTAATTTAAATCAGCAGCAGACATGTGTAGATAAAGTGCAAGGACAAAGATTGACTCATTTAGTTACCTATTTGTATTACCACTTTGAGTTTGCATGGAATGAGCTCTAGTACTTGGTACTGCCTCTTAACTTTTGGCCAACTGAGGTAGCTTTGTCATGTCTTGTTGTGTGTAAGATTTCTTCAGAAGCAGCAGGACAGTCACATGTGGACAAGTTTTTGTATAATGATTTTCCCCATTGAATCATTGTTATGAAGAGCAGTAACATGAGAAAAGTTAGACAATTTATAATTTTGACAATTTTGTTTTATTTTTTGACTTCAGGATCAGATGATTGGGCTAAACTTTGCCGATGAGGGAGAAGCCAATACTTTCAACCAAGCCATCAGTGAGCGACTAGCTGCTAAACAGCGAAAGAAAGAAGGTGTGTAATGGGCATTAATATTATTGATTATTTAAATGACCAGCCTCATATATCACTCATTTAACCCTTCAGCTGTCCAAGCTGAGTGGCCTACGCACTGCTGTGGAGTTTTAGGTCTCACTTGCCCTGGGTTGAAATCCCACCCATTTCCTGGTTTCTTAAGCCCCCCTTCCCCCCCTCCCCACACACAGATCAAATTGAAGGCCCCTTTTGTGTCCACAATTATGAAAAAATAAACAATAATTTTATCATCCAAAATACTAGAGAATCTTTTTATAAAGATAATGGTACTAAAAAGGCAAAATTTGATGTAAGGCTTACAAAATTACACGAGCATGAAGTCAGTGGTAGTCTTTCTGTACTTTCCATTGATTACAAGAAACTGTTCCTTCAACTATTAGAACTATCCTACTAAGAATTTGGGAAATTGGCCAGTTTTATCCTACTTTGTATGTGTTCTGCTATATTGTAAGAGAGCCATCAGTAATTTGAGTAGAGGGAGAGAAGGTAGATAAAAGCCTAAACTCATCCCATGTACCATATCTGCACTTATGTTGTTTCCACTTTGTCTTGTTCCAGTTTGAACTTTTCATATTGTTAGATAATGAAATAAATACTAAATCTCTCTCATAATGCTGTAAAGGTAACATTGAGATTATAAGAAAAATATAGATAAAATAGGTATGTCTTGGAGGGAAAAAGCCATAAGGTAAAATAGGTTGTGTCTTGTAGGGAAGAAGCCATGGATGACCAGCCACTGGATACACTTATTTTGTACCTGCGCAGAATGAACCCTGCCATGCATTAGTTTTTTTTTTTTTTTTTTTTTTTTTTTTTTTTTAACACATCTGTTCCCCACTGAGGCAGGGTGACCCAAATAAAGATGAAACAAAATAATTCTTCATTTTACATTTGGCAGCTTATACAGGAGAAGGGGGTTACTAGCCCCTTGCTCTTGGCATTTTAGTCACCTCTTACGACATGCGTGACTTGCACTCTCGATTTAACAAGCTTCGATTTAGCATACTTTGGAAATACAGGAAAAATCCGCTGGGTCATTTGATTTGGAAACTATGGACAATATTTGTAGTTTACAGGATTGTGCAATATTGTTACGACCATGGCAAAACGATCTCTTCTCTATCGATCACAATCACCATTGATTTACTGGTCACTACCTTTATACCTTTGAAGAGTTTCGAGAGTTTCACTACTCTCGGAGCCCGGCCATGGGCCAGGCTTATCTGGTGCTTGCCTGGTCAACCAGGCTGTTGCTGCTGGAGGTCCGCTGCCCCACATATCCATCACAGCCTGGTTGATATGGCACCTGGCGAAGATACTCGTCCAGTTTCCTCTTGAAGGCTTCTACACTTGTTCGAGCCTTGTTTCTGATATCTTCTGGTAAGATGTTGAATGGTCTGGGACCCCAGATGTACTAGTTCCCATCTCGAATTCAGTTAAATCAACTGATTAATAGGTGGGAGCATCTCTCCATATTTCTTTTCTCATCAGTTGTTCTAGGCTGTACATGCATCCCAGAATAGTTCACTTCTAGGCTATACATGCATCCAAGAATAGTCCACTTCTAGGCTATATATGCATCCCAGGATAGTTCACTTCTAGGCTATACATGCATCCCAGAATAGTCCATTTCTAGGCTATACATGCATCTCAGAATAGTCCACTTCTAGGCTGTACATGCATCCCAGAAGAGTCCACTTCTAGGCTATACATGCATCCCAGAATAGTCCACTTCTGTGAGTGAAGAGTGGATGCCAGGTGTATTGTTCTTGCAGGTCACAAACTGAATATGACCAGGACACATGAGGTACCTGGGGCAGTACAGAATTATACAGTATTTTTTTTTATTTTAACCTTACTCATGCTGGATACAAAGATGTTGAAATTTTCCATATGCTGTACTGTATTTATATTTTGTCTTAGTTTTATGGACTTGTTACATTATTTTTTATGTTGCATACAAACTTCTAATTTGGCAGTTTCCATTTGACTTCAACTCTACGCCTAGCACAGTATAATGAGCCTCATAATTCAAAAAGTGTTTTACTCTGCATTTGCAGGAGTCAAGTTTATTATTGATTTTTATTTGGTACCATAGAGAGAAGACGGCAAAGTGAGCACCAACAGAGACAGCTACAACAGCAGCAACAAGTTAATCAGCAGCAGAAGCAGCAGCAGCAGCAACAGCAGCAGCAGCAGCAGCAGCAGCAGCAGCAGCAGCAGCAGCAGCAGCCTCAGTCATCATTTGTGCCCCCATATGTTCCTCCCTACAAGGACACCAAAAAGAAAAACAATAAAAAGGGAAATAAAAATCGAAACAAGCTCAGGTACAGTTATTTGAAAGGTTTTTCAGCAGTTATCTAAGTAACAGAGAACTAATCAATAAATATTTTGTTTTTGTAAATGATGCGTTTAATTACTTTGATGTTTGAAATTTCTTCTTTCAACAGAGCGGCCGCATCCCACCAAGGCAGGGTGGTGAAAAAGGAAAAATGAAAGTTTCTCCTTTTAAATTTAGTCATATATACAGGAGGAAGGGTCACTAGCCCCTTGGTCCCAGCATTTTAGTAGTATTTTACAACACGCATGGCTCACAAAGGAAGAATTCTGTTCCACTTCCCATGGAGATAAGAGGAAATAAACAAGAACAAGAACTAGTAAGAAAACAGAAGAAAACCCAGAGGGGCATGTGTATATATGTACTTGTCTATACATGTGTAGTGTAACTTTAGTGTAAGTAGAAGTAGCAAGACATGCCTGAAATCCTGCATGTTTATGAGACAGAAAAAAGACACCAGCAATCCTACCATCATGTAAGATAGTTACAGGTGTCCGTTTCATACTCACTTGGCAGAATGGTACCTTCCTAGGTGGTTGCTGTCTACCAGCCTACTACCTATAGTTTGAAATTTGTATATCTCACAAATAACAAATGTATGTAATATATGCCATGTATGTCATAAGAGGTGACTAAAATGCTTGGAGCAAGGGGCTAGTTATCCTTCTGTATAAATTATTAAATGTAAAAAGAAGAACAGCTTTATAAGGTTTTCTTTTTCAAGTCACTCTTCCTCAGTGGGAGACAACAGGTGTTTTGAACAAATTTAATACATTATATGTTGTTTTTATACATTATAATGTTAATATTTCTGCATGTACAGCAAACACGAGATTGGCATGCCAATGGATTTCAAACACATCACTCATGTTGGCTTCAATCCTGACACTGGATTTTCTCAGTTCAATGTGGATGACAAGCTTGAAGGCTTCTTTAACATGGTAAGTGTATTAGTGTATTACATATCCTTCTAAATCATAAGGATTAGATATATCAAGTGTACAGCACTTACTGTACCAAGTCTAGAGCAATGTTCAGAAGTTGGCCAATATTTCCCCTTAGTAGGTGTTTTTAAAATTTGAGATGGGGGGGGGGGTAGTGGGGCAGCCAAAAAAAAAAATGTTGCTGAAATTTTATTGCACATTTAAATTGCACACATTTCTTCCCACACAAGTGAAAATGTCAAATGAACAAATTTTTAGCAAATATTTATGAGTTTCTAATTGTTCTTTATTGTATCATCATTACTACTTTTAGTAAACTTATAAAGTCTAGTTTTTGCAGAATTTATATACTAACATAAAATTCATTTGAAGGGGGACATCAGTCCTTGTTTAATAAAGTGGAGAAAAAGGGGAGCTAGGCAAAAGTAAAACGGTTTGGAAACACTCCTTAAGAGCATTAAGTGACTTAATGTAAAAATTTAGCAATGAAAATTTAATGTTTATGTACTACACATATACTACATATTTTTTCCTTTAAGTAAAGTCTCTCCTCACTTAATGATGTAGTTCCATTCCTAAGAGTAGTTTGGTAAATGAATTGGTTGTTAAGTGAGGAGCATACTATACTGGTAGTGGGTGTGTCAACCATATTTAGATATTGTTTTAATGTCACCTTGCATCATTTATAACATTTTTAGTATATTTTTAAATGCTTATACAGTAGTGTACTGTATATTGTAATAAGCAGAATAGAGAAAATCAGCTCTAATAGACATTCCTTAGGTATTCATACTAGTCAGAGAGCTGGTAATAAGGCCGAGCGGTCATTAAGTGAGTACATTGTTAAAAAGTAGAGTATGTAGGAAAGAGGGAGATTATTTCCCAGTAAAAGTAGGCATTAGACAAGGATGTGTGATGTCACCGTGGTTGTTTAATATATTTATAGATGGGGTTGTAAGAGAAGTAAATGCGAGGGTCTTGGCAAGAGACGTGGAGTTAAAAGATAAAGAATCACACATAAAGTGGGAGTTGTCACAGTTGCTCTTTGCTGATGACACTGTGCTCTTGGGAGATTCTGAAGAGAAATTGCAGAGATTGGTGGATGAATTTCGTAGGGTGTGCAAAAGAAGAAAATTAAAAGTGAATACAGGAAAGAGTAAGGTTATGAGGATAACAAAAAGATTAGGTGATGAAAGATTGGATATCAGATTGGAGGGAGAGAGTATGGAGGAGGTGAATGTATTCAGATATTTGGGAGTGGACGTGTCAGCGGATGGGTCTATGAAAGATGAGGGGAATCATAGAATTGATGAGGGGAATCATAGAATTGATGAGGGGAAAAGGGTGAGTGGTGCACCTAGGAGTCTGTGGAGACAAAGAACTTTGTCCTTGGAGGCAAAAAGGGGAATGTATGAGAGTATAGTTTTACCAACGCTCTTATATGGGTGTGAAGCATGGGTGATGAATGTTGCAGCGAGGAGAGGGCTGGAGGCAGTGGACATGTCATGTCTGAGGGCAATGTGTGGTGTGAATATAATGCAGAGGATTCGTAGTTTGGAAGTTAGGAGGAGGTGCGGGATTACCAAAACTGTTGTCCAGAGGGCTGAGGAAGGGTTGTTGAGGTGGTTCGGACATGTAGAGAGAATGGAGTGAAACAGAATGACTTCAAGAGTGTATCAGTCTGTAGTGGAAGGAAGGCGGGGTAGGGGTCGGCCTAGGAAAGGTTGGAGGGAGGGGGTAAAGGAGGTTTTGTGTGCGAGGGGCTTGGACTTCCAGCAGGCATGCGTGGGCGTGTTTGATTGGAGTGAATGGAGACAAATGGTTTTTAAAACTTGACTTGCTGTTGGAGTGTGAGCAAAGTAACATTTATGAAGGGATTCAGGGAAACCGGCAGGCCGGACTTGAGTCCTGGAGATGGGAAGTACAGTGCCTGCACTCTGAAGGAGGGGTGTTAATGTTGCAGTTTAAAAACTGTAGTGTAAAGCACCCTTCTGGCAAGACAGTGATGGAGTGAATGATGGTGAAAGTTTTTCTTTTTCGGGCCACCCTGCCTTGGTGGGAATTGGCCAGTGTGTTAATTATAATAATAATAATAAAAAAAAATGTTAAAAATTCTTTTCCACTTCTCCATGGGGAAGCGGAAAAGAATTCTTCCTCCGTAAGCCATGTGTGTTATAAGAGGTGACTAAAATGCCAGGAGCAAGGGGCTAGTAACTCCTTCTGTATAAATTACTATATTTTTCTCTTTCGTTTTTCTTCTTAGGTCACCCTGCCTCGAAAGTTTTTCTTTTTAAATTCAGTAATTTATACAGGAGAAGGAATTTCTAGCCCCATACTCCCGGCATTTTAGTTGCCTCTCACAATACACATGGCTGACAGAGGAAGAATTCTGTTCCACTTCCCCATGTAGTGAGACTCATGTTGTCAACAACAATTCATTACAGGTTGGAGTCAGTCAGCAGCAGCTGTCAGATACGCGCACAAGGGAGTTCATTTATGACTTCATTGAGAGAAATGGTGGTGTTGAGAAGGCCATGCAGGAAACCCAGCGATATGCATCAATGCCTTTGGGCACCACACACACTGATAACTCATCCTCACCACCACCCCCACCTACTAAAGCTGCACCACCTCCAACACCCCCAACTATCCCCTCTCATAACTCAATTTCTGGCTCCCGGGCTGCTCCACCACCACCACCTCCACGTACTAATAATCATGGTCATCCTCCTCCCCCTCCTCCTCCTACATCTGCTCCACCCCCACCACCCCCACATCCTCGAGGCCCTATGCCACCTCCGCCTCCAGGACAGATAGTAGCAGGTACGATTCTGTTTTATGTTCATTTTATTATGTGATACTGTACTGCAGCATATTTTATACCAGCCATTTAAATGATGAAAAAACTAGTAATTTGTGTATCATTTTAATTCTTATTGTTTTAAACATTTTGGGACAGAATTTATTTAATAACACTATTTAAACCCTTTATTTCAGATTTTGTTGTGTATTAGTTAATTCTCCTATTTTACATTAATGTATAATAGTATATGTTTTTGGTGAAGCTGCTGTTTTATATACAATACAGTAGATGTAGCCACAAAATATTATTTTGATCTACATCCTCTCCCTCAGGACAAAAGACTGCACCCCTACCTCCCATTCCTGCCTCTAGTCTTCCTCCACCACCCCCTCCAACATCTACCATTCCCACTTTCCACCATGGAAATAAGGCAGCTGCTCCGCTTCCTCCACCTCCTGCACCTCCAACGTAATGGAGTTCCTCCCCCTCCACCTCCTCCTCCCCCTCCTGGTGGACTTCATACTGGTGGAGTCAATATGGATACCCGTTCAGCACTTCTGGACCAGATTCGTACTGGGCCCACATTAAAGGTATTTGGAAAAACTTGGCTATCTGTGTCTTGGTTTTATGTAAAGATTAATCTTTTCTGTATTTGTAATAACTTTGTGGAGATTTTTTGTGGAGATTTCTAAGATTCCATGCATGTCGTAAGAGGCGACTAAAATGCCAGGAGCAAGGGGCTAGTGACCCCTTCTCCTGTATACATTACTAAATTTATAAAGAGAAATTTGTGTTTTTCTTTTTGGGCCACCCTGCTTTGTTGGGATACGGCCAGTGCGTTTCAAGAAGAATAATTTCTAAGATTACTAGACATTTAAATCTTATCTGAAACTATGCATGGAAAATATCCAGATATTTGACTAATTTTTTAATTAGCAAGTACAGTGTATTATTCTTTGCATACAGTATATAGCTCACAATGTTTTAAGTCCCATTTTTTTAAAAATATTTAAACAGTACTCAGATTCAGTATAATGTGTTATTTAGATTATATTTTTGCCTTTTGCTGAAAAATCTGTACCTAGCTTTATATACTCCTGTATTATATGTTATTTGTTGATACAGATTTATTTATTGCAATGTGACTTACGAAATAGTGATGACACGATTCCAATATACTATTAGTAAACTCTCAGTTTAACAGACTTCAGAAATACTGTACCAGACAAAATCCCATGAGTCACTTCATTTAGAAATAAAAGACAGTGTTGGCTACAGAATTGTCTGTTATTGTTATGATCACAGCAAGACAATCTTGATTCCATCTATCACAGTCTCTGTTACTGATTATTCACCTCTCTATTATTCCATTAAAACAATTGTTTGCTGCATTTCACCACACATTCTTGTGTTTTATTTAATGGTCACAAATTTGATTAGATGTGTTTATCAGTTTACTTAATCATTAAAGTACTGTCCATTAATAATTGTTATGTAAGAAAGCAAAATCAGAGCTTGTTTTGGATAGCCTTTTCAACTATTTGAAATTCCCATTTCAGATGAGAGTATCTCTACAACGCATTACTGAAGTGCATTTTCTTAATGTTAATGTCACTAATTAATCTGTAGATACTGTAGTCATGTTCCTATAAGTATTTTTCACAAACGATGAATGATAAATGGATTAGCAAATTTCAGCTAGCGATTACTCTGCGAACAGTGTCTTCACTATTTTGTATGCATTTTGTCTACAGAGAATTCGTTTAAAAGGACATTCAGTTATTATATCTGCCATAATCTGTTTTAGATTTTTTAATCTGTTAGCCAGCTATTAATGTTATGGTTTGTTATATAATGTCTTTAGTTTAGCCACTACTTCACATCTTAAAATACCCCAGGCCCAACACATGTCGCAAAGCTTAAACAATGAAAAAAATAAAAGTAAATTAAATTAAGCTGTTGAAAATAATAACAAATAGCACATTTGAAAGTTACTTGAAGCTTCACAGTGGAATATAAATTTAAAATTCTCTTTGTGCATACAGCTAAATAGACGAACTAATGGTTCAGGTTTTTGTACCGCTATACTGTTGTCATTCTTTCCTCATTTAAAGGATGGGAAAGGAAAATTCAAGAACTATCGTTTTAAAGATTATGAATTAAATTTTACCCTGATCAGATATTTTATAAAAATAGACATAGCTTGATCAATACAAACATGTTTTGGTGAGAGCAGAATGAGTTGGGCAGTGAATGGTATGTAATTTTTGTTGCAAAAGATTTCTTAATCTGTTTTTGGATTGATGTCCTAATCTTTTGCTATCATCATAATTGTTTTGCATAAGGACAATAATAATAGAGCCCCTGGTGTTCCTACACAACATTCACATGCTGAATATTGCTCAAGTTGAAATATTTACTGCCAGTTGAGCCTTCAAGGGGATGCCTTGGTGCTGGTGAAGAGTTCCTGATCCAGGGAGTTGAAGCTACCTTTCCCTTTTGATATAACCTGATTACCTCCTATTTCCCAGCTGCTGTATGACCCTCTACAAGGTTTAGTGCTTCCCCATGATTATAACAACACTGCCTGTTGAGTAACATGATATAGACTTGCTTGGATGGCCACTTCAGTTGTGCACTCAGTGTATTGCTCTCACTACTTTTATCCCTTAGGATTTTTAATACCCTTATTAGTACTAAGGAAAAAAGGATGCTGTAGCATAGACTAATGTTTATACCAAATAATACACATCTGGCTAATACAGGTTATTTGTGTGTACCTTTTTAACATGGTGTAATGATGGTACATTAGCTATGTTGTAGAAAACCTCATTGTCTTTTTTGCTTATGCCATGCAAACTTTGCGAGCTAGATCATTATTTTTTCACATATTGAATTCAGGATCATCATAGAATTTTGAAAGTACATTTGAGATTCGGTTGTATTGATCCTTACTTTGAAATAACAAAAGCATACAAGACAAGAGGATTTCTTGGAGCTGTGATAGTGGCATAATTGACTCTAAAGACAGCTACTCTTTTTTCCCTCCCCCTCTCGACAGGCCAGTAGTCAGCATGGTTACCAGGTATTCTCATCTCAACGTTTGTTTTCACTACTGCTTTGCTTAGAAATGCTCTCATGCCGTGCTTATTAGAAAAACCATTAGCTGCTGTTTAGACACACAAGTAATCCATATTCAGAAAAAAATGTTGTATATGTCAAGTTTTATTTTCAATTTTTCATTTTAATTGTGTTTATTATTCCTAGATAGAGCCTTGGTGGTGGCTCTGGGGTGTAGTGTTTAATAAAATGACACACTTGGCCCATTTGCCTTGCATGGGCCAGTAGGCCTGTTGCAGTGTTCCTTCTTTCATTTGTTATTTCAAATCCACAAAAAAAAAAAAAAGTCTGGTTGTGGCATGTGGCCAGGTGCATGATGAAATGTACCTACTGGAATATCTCTAGATGCTGAAGTGTTTCTGGGTGTTGGGCAGGCATGCACTGCCAAAACTTGTTAGGGAATTTGTCACTGAACAAAGTTGCCAGACTGAAAATCCCTGAAGCTGCATTGGAAATTTTGGTGTAAGGATGAGCCCTGGCCATGGCTCTGAGGTATAACGTGCATATAAGGAGAATTGTGGCCCATTTCAGTAAACTTATATATCAGGTAGATGCAATTACAGGGAGGATAGAGGATGCAGAAATCTGTGCTCCATAACCACACCCACCCAAGCAGGTTCAACCATGGACAAGCCATTAGACCATGATGCAGCAGCTAGAGCATATTTCAAGTCTTCATATAGCACAATACTTGTGTGGTCTTGGAAAGCATCATTTGAAGCAAGCTTGTAGTGGTAAACACTGCACTAAATTTATTTGGAAATCATGTCTGAGTTGACAAGAATGTAGTTCTTTTAATTTTCATCGCTGCCTTGGAACATCATGGTATTAAAATAGTTAAACAAAGCTAACTACCACAGTATATGGAATGCAACAAGGGACTTTTTATTTAATGGCTTTTCTGTCTGTTGGGGATGAATTATTCTTATTGGTTGAAAGAAGTGAATTAAACTTCATAAGAATAAAGATACTGTACTGTACATCCTCATGACTTCTTCCATAGCTTACTAACTCTTAAGACCTTAATAGCTTCATATTTTACCCTGTCAGTAAGTTGCTTTATCTATAGTATTTGAGTGTCAAAAATTTTGCCTTTTCACGTTTTTCTGCTTAATTAAATAAGAGGGACCCCAGCTTATGAACACAGGAGTTACGAATATCTGCATAAAAATTTAATTTTTTATGTATTCCATTTACAGTTAAAAATGTGTGAAACATAACCCAACTTTTGTACCATTGTTTTCTGTAAGAGAGAAGGTTCATGTTACAAATGACTTATTGGCAAGTTGAAGTACCAAAAATGTAACTTGTTCATAAGTTGGGGACCTCCTATGCTGCTTCTTAACAATTTGTGCAGAAGTTTTGTGATATATAGTTTTTGGGTAGTGCATGTGTTAGTAAATCAATTAGATACTCTCCATAATGAGCGTGTAGAAGTTTTCTGCATGATTATTGTAACCAGTGATAATTTTGAAAATTAACTCCTTAGGATAATTCAGATTATAAATATGTAACTTATTACCTTCCCTAATAGAAAGTGGAGCCATTAGAACGACCAGCACCCACAGACTCCCGCAGCCAGCTGCTGGACCAGATCAGATCTGGAATCAAGCTGAATCCTGTAAGTTTCCAGTAGTTTATTTTCACATTAAGTGTGTTAATGAAGATGTTTGAATTAATTTTGAGATTAATTGCAATACATTAGATATTTATCTACTTGTAATAATATAAGCTACATTGGTAAGAGCTCAGAATTAAGGTTTCAGAAGAATTTAGTATACGTTGATGTAAATAGGACTCGCTTGTCATGGGTTTAAACTCGACTTGTTTCTTGATTAGTTTGAAGAGTATTAGGTGAGTGAGATGTTATCAACAAATTTTGTTGAAAATAAGAAAAAGTTATGGAGTGAGATTAACAAGTTAAGGAAGCCTAGAGAACATATGGATTTGTCAGTTAAAAATAGGAGAGGAGAGTTATTAAATGAAGAGTTAGAGGTATTGGGAAGATGGAGGGAATATTTTGAGGAATTGTTAAATGTTGATGAAGATAGGGAAGCTGTGATTTCGTGTATAGGGCAAAGAGGAATAACATCTTGTAGGAGTGAGGAAGAGCCAGATGTGAGTGTGGGGGAAGTTCGTGAGGCAGTAGGTAAAATGAAAGGGGGTAAGGCAGCCGGGATTGATGGGATAAAGATAGAAATGTTGAAAGCAGGTGGGGATATAGTTTTGGAGTGGTTGGTGCAATTATTTAATAAATGTATGGAAGAGGGTAAGGTACCTAGGGATTGGCAGAGAGCATGCATAGTTCCTTTGTATAAAGGCAAAGGGGACAAAAGAGAGTGCAAAAAATTATAGGGGGATAAGTTTGATATATTTATAGATGGGGTTGTAAAAGAAGTAAATGCTAGGGTGTTCGGGAGAGGGGTGGGATTAAATTATGGGGAATCAAATTTAAAATGGGAATTGACACAGTTACTTTTTGCTGATGATACTGTGCTTATGGGAGATTATAAAGAAAAGCTGCAAAGGTTAGTGGATGAGTTTGAGAATGTGTGTAAAGGTAGAAAGTTGAAAGTGAACATAGAAAAGAGTAAGGTGATAAGGGTATCAAATGATTTAGATAAAGAAAAATTGGATATCAAATTGGGGAGGAGGAGTATGGAAGAAGTGAATGTTTTCAGATACTTGGGAGTTGACGTGTCGGCGGATGGATTTATGAAGGATGAGGTTAATCATAGAATTGATGAGGGAAAAAAGGTGAGTGGTGCGTTGAGGTATATGTGGAGTCAAAAAAACGTTATCTATGGAGGCAAAGAAGGGAATGTATGAAAGTATAGTAGTACCAACACTCTTATATGGATGTGAAGCTTGGGTGGTAAATGCCGCAGCGAGGAGACGGTTGGAGGCAGTGGAGATGTCCTGTCTAAGGGCAATGTGTGGTGTAAATATTATGCAGAAAATTCGGAGTGTGGAAATCAGGAGAAGGTGTGGAGTTAATAAAAGCATTAGTCAGAGGGCAGAAGAGGGGTTGTTGAGGTGGTTTGGTCATTTAGAGAGAATGGATCAAAGTAGAATGACATGGAAAGCATATAAATCTATAGGGAAAGGAAGGAGGGGTAGGGGTCGTTCTCGAAAGGGTTGGAAAGAGAGGGTAAAGGAGGTTTTGTGGGCAAGGGGCTTGGACTTCCAGCAAGTGTGCATGAGCGTGTTAGATAGTAGTGAATGGAGATGAATGATACTTGGGACCTGACGATCTGTTGGAGTGTGAGCAGGGTAATATTTAGTGAAGGGATTCAGGGAAACCGGTTATTTTCATATAGTCGGACTTGAGTCCTGGAAATGCGAAGTACAATGCCTGCACTTTAAAGGAGGGGTTTGGGATATTGGCAGTTTGGAGGGATATGTTGTGTATCTTGATACGTATATGCTTCTAAACTGTTGTATTCTGAGCACCTCTGCAAAAACAGTGATAATGTGTGAGTGTGGTGAAAGTGTTGAATGATGATGAAAGTATTTTCTTTTTGGGGATTTTCTTTCTTTTTTGGGTCACCCTGCCACGGTGGGAGACTGCTGACTTGTTGCAAAAAAAAAAAAAAAAGTTTGTTGAGTGTACCTGGTAAAGTGTATGGTAGAGTTATTATTGAAAGAATTAAGAGTAAGACGGAGAATAGGATAGCCGATGAACAAGGAGGCTTTAGGAAAGGTAGGGGGTGTGTGGACCAGGTGTTTACAGTGAAACACACAAGTGAACAGTATTTAGATAAGGCTAAAGAGGTCTTTGTGGCATTTATGGATTTGGAAAAGGCGTATGACAGGGTGGATAGGGGGGCAATGTGGCAGATGTTGCAGGTGTATGGTGTAGGAGGTAGGTTACTGAAAGCAGTGAAGAGTTTTTACGAGGATAGTAAGGCTCAAGTTAGAGTATGTAGGAAAGAGGGAAATTATTTCCCAGTAAAAGTTGGCCTTAGACAAGGGTGTGTGATGTCACCGTGGTTATTTAATATATTTATAGATGGGGTTGTAAGAGAAGTAAATGCGAGGGTCTTGGCAAGAGGCGTGGAGTTAAAAGATAAAGAATCACACTTAAAGTGGGAGTTGTCACAGTTGCTCTTTGCTGATGACACTGTGCTCTTGGGAGATTCTGAAGAGAAGTTGCAGAGTTTGGTGGATGAATTTGGTAGGGTATGCAAAAGAAGAAAATTAAAAGTGAATACAGGAAAGAGTAAGGTTATGAGGATAACAAAAAGATTAGGTGATGAAAGATTGGATATCAGATTGGAGGGAGAGGGTATGGAGGAGGTGAATGTATTCAGATATTTGGGAGTGGACGTGTCAGCGGATGGGTCTATGAAAGATGAGGTGAATCATAGAATTGATGAGGGGAAAAGGGTGAGTGGTGCACTTAGGAGTCTGTGGAGACAAAGAACTTTGTCCTTGGAGGCAAAGAGGGGAATGTATGAGAGTATAGTTTTACCAATGCTCTTACATGGGCGTGAAGCATGGGTGATGAATGTTGTAGCGAGGAGAAGGCTGGAGGCAGTGGAGATGTCATGTCTGAGGGCAATGTGTGGTGTGAATATAATGCAGAGAATTCGTAGTTTGAAAGTTAGGAGGAGGTGCGGGATTACCAAAACTGTTGTCCAGAGGGCTGAGGAAGGGTTGTTGAGGTGGTTCGGACATGTAGAGAGAATGGAGCGAAACAGAATGACTTCAAGAGTGTATCAGTCTGTAGTGGAAGGAAGGCGGGGTAGGGGTCGGCCTAGGAAAGGTTGGAGGGAGGGGTAAAGGAGGTTTTGTGTGTGAGGGGCTTGGACTTCCAGCAGGCATGCGTGAGCGTGTTTGATAGGAGTGAATGGAGACAAATGGTTTTTAATACTTGACGTGCTGTTGGAGTGTGAGCAAAGTAACATTTATGAAGGGGTTCAGGGAAACCGGCAGGCCGGACTTGAGTCCTGGAGATGGGAAGTACAGTGCCTGCACTCTGAAGGAGGGGTGTTAATGTTGCAGTTTAAAAACTGTAATGTAAAGCACCCTTCTGGCAAGACAGTGATGGAGTGAATGATGGTAAAAGTTTTTCTTTTTTGGGCCACCCTGCCTTGGTGGGAATCGGCCAGTGTGATAATACTGTAATAATAAAAATTAGTAGTGTAAGAGGTGAATGAGTGTTAGTACAGTAAGAGGTCATAAGGATCAGCAGTGTAAGAGGTAGATTATTAAATATTGCTAGTCAGCTGATTTGTGAATTTTATCCAGCTTCAAATTGATCAGGTTTTAGGTCAAGCAAACTCACAAATCACACCTCATAGCAGTGCAGCTACGCAATTTCAATCATACATTCTGCTGTTAATTCGCTGCACAATGTAGATGAGTACCATATCTGTTGTGTAAGAGGAAAACAAGTATCATTTAATCATGACAAATTAAGTTTTGGGAGCAAGAGGCTAGTAACCCTTTCTGTATAAAATACTAAATGGAATAAGAAGAAAAACTTTGTAAGGTTCTCTTCTTTTTCGAGTCACCCTGCCTCGGTGGGAGACAACCAGTATGTTGAAAAAATAAATAAATTTTCTGTTACCATTGGAGTTTTCCATTTCACAACTTTTCTTAGCCTTTGAGTTATCTTTGAAATCTCTTTAGTAATCTCCATTTTTTGTGTGTATTTCCTTTCAGATGCCTTGGCTTTGCTCTGCATATATTATTCCCATTTTCTTGTCCCTACAGATTCTCAGTATCCCTTATTTGCTCTTTTTCCATGCTTTTATTAATAATATAAATTGTAATTTTTTGGTAAAAAACCAACTGTGTTATCATCATTTAGGTGGAAGAGAATGTGGATAGTGGAGGTGCTGTGAAATCTAATGAGCCCAAGTTAGAGGGATTGGCACTGGACCTGCATCGTGCACTGACCAGTCGTGCATTGGTCATTCAGTCTGATGATGACAGCTCTGATGATGATGAAGATGAGGAAGATGAGTGGGACGATGATGATACTTGAAAAAGAAGACATTAAGACATTTCATGTCTAAGGTATAATTTCTTTAAACTAAGTAAAATTTCTGAAGCTTGTATGTATAGCTTTATAATCACAAATAGAAAATAAAAAATTACATTGATAAGTCTTAAAAACAATTTGTTGTAATTAATGAATGATAAATATGTAATTAAACAGCATCTGCTGGGGGCTGTTAGTACATTTTGTTTGTGAAATATGCAGAACTGTTCAATTTATAGGACCCTGGATGACACTGACCAATTTTTCAAGAGAAGATACTATACAGTCCAGTAAAAAGACAAAAATGTAATACTAGTATAGTTGAAATTAGTGATTGGTCTCTTGTCTGAGCTGAAGGGGACAGCGTATTTCTGGTATGGAAATCCAAGTTTGGCTATTGATTAATTACAGCACTGTACGACTTATGGTTTTAGTGCTTGGTATTAATTATAATAAATAATATTGATTAATTAGTTAAATACATTTTAAAGTAGAATTTCTGTTAATTGACAGGTTTGATAGGACATGTAATTCAGGTTATTTTGATTACATATATCGATGCATACCTTGATGTCTGAACAGAGGGTGAGAAATGCAAACAATTTCTATCATTGTTCATCATTTATCAACATATTACTGAAACACTCGTACGTATTGTTACCATATTGTGTGTTAGCTCTCATGAATAATAAAAAAAGGCACAATACTGTGACTGGAACGATACACAAATAACCCACACATAGAAGAGAGGAGCTTACGACTTTGTAAATGGTTCAACTCGGACCGAAACGTCGCCGTAAGCTCCTCTCTTCTATGTGCGGGTTATTTGTGTATTAGCTCTCATGTATTTTAAGCATCAGATAGGCAAATAATCAATTAGTACTGTATCACTATCTGAATTTTTTAATGATACAAGGTATATGTCCCATATGTTATACATAGAAATTTTGTACTGTATATAAAATTATTTTTCAAAAGGTTTTGAATCTCAAGGATTTGATAAGTACAGTGAGGATCTGGGCTATGAATGCTGAATTGATTTGTCTGTGCTTGAGTGACCTTGAGACTTTGAAGAAGGTGCACTTGGCCTTGCACTTAAAAGAACTGCTTTAAGATTGATGTCCCATCACTACGATAATGTTTTGGGATGGTGTTGTGCGCAACATATAGCTTTATATACCAGTATACTTTAGGTTTAAATATTAAATAAAATAGTCAATATGCAATGCATATACACTTTGGTGATGGAAGACAAAACTTTGTTATAATGAAGTCAAAAGATCATGAAAGTGTTTTTCTCATACGGCAGGCAGTCTGGGGTGTACCGTTAAGTAGATGAGTAAGACACATGCAACAGTTGGGTATCTTTATACCTGACTGTTCCACATGCATCTTACCCATTACTTTAGGTTTTCACGTGTAACTCCCCTTCCTTCCCACTATGCTTAGTGCTTATATTGATGTACTGTACCTTCGGAAGAATCTTGACCTTTGGGTGCAAAAATGGAGTCATAATTTTTTTTCTATGATATTAAGGTATATGTGTAATTGCCTGTGTGTAATTATTGTACCTATTTGTGGTATTAGAAGCAAAACTGTGTTTGTAGGGTCCCATTCTCAGTTTTTAGTTTCTTGAAATGATTTGAAGATAAAAATTGCTTGTAGCACATATTACCTTTTGGATCCATTCCAGTATTCTATCACTATTTGTGAAGAATATCTTAGTGGTATGCTACTGGTATTATTTTTGGGTTACAACTGTGACCCCTCTGTTCTTTTTACTGATGGTGCCAAGAAATCTGTTTTCTTCTATACAGTAGGGCCCCACTTACACGACGGGTTAGGTTCCAGGCTATCGCCGGAAAGCAGAATGCCATTTTTTCCATTTATAAATGCATATAAATGCCAGACAACAAGTTTACACTAAATTATATTAAGTTAGTAATAGAACTAGGCATTAAAAACACAAAAAGTAAAATACATACACAGTACATTCATTACTTATCTTAAAGAATTTGTAATCTTAATGTAGGCGAGAGGTGAGTAGTACTTATTTGTAGGAAGTCAGGTGTAGGTAGCCCAGGTGTAGGTAGCCCTCGCTCCCCATCTCATACTTAATATACGATATTTAAAACATCCCAGAGAGTTAAAATACACATACAGTACACTCATTATTTACCTTAAAATATGTGTAGTCTTAATATAGGAAGAGAGGTGAGTAGTATTTATTTGTAGGAAGTCAGTGTAGGTAGTCAGTAGGTGTAGCCCTCCTGGCCTACACCTACCGGCTACCTACACTGTGGCCCAGAGCCATATGATTATCATCGACATACCTTGTTCACTGAATTTAATTGTTTCTAACAACTACCTTTAGATGCCATCATAAACGAAGGGAGAAGTAATGAATAATTCATGCCGAAAATTGTAAACAAAAGTGGAGTGGGGGAGTGGCTGGGCCAAACGCAGATTCATACACGTTTTCTCTGGTGCCTGACCAGAGAAAACGTAATGTTCTCCCTCCGCCCGGCTACCACACAGGTCCACAAGTATTATTATCAGAGCACATATAAAATATGCAATAAATGCCAGATAACAAGTTTACACTAATTTATATTAAGTTAGCAATAGAAATAGGCATTAAAAACACAATAAAAGGTAAGATACACACAGAGTACACTTATTACTTACCGTAAAATATTAATGTGTGAGGTGAGTGGCAGGGTGTTTATTGAATAAAATCAGAATGGCACACCATCATCCTCTAACTTGGCACTTAAAGCAAGAGGCTTACGACTCCTCTTTTTGTCACAGCTAAGCTTAGACGCCATCATCAATGAGAGCCAGCTAGTTAACGAAAGAGTAAACGAGAGAGAAAACGAGATAGAGAGTTCAGACAATGTAAGAAACAAACTGAACAGGTAGTGGGCGATCACTTGGTCAGGCTAAATAAATGCGTATTAATGTGTGTCTACTTTTAGTTCATTCACGTACGTTTGTAAGAGTTTGTAAAACTTATACCTCACAATATTTTTTTTATTATACATGTAATAATAATTACCTCATAATACAAATACTCTTACATTGTGTACAAGTTGTACAAGCTAGTACAGAATAAACAAACAGCAACACTCCCATTCTCATGCAACACACCATTTTTAAATGAATGAAGATGATGATATTATTATTATCATCATAATAAAAAAGCGCTAAAGCCACAAAGGTCGTGAATTGCTATATATAGAGTGAAGGCATACGAAAGGAATATTTTTCTACAGTTATCCCCCAGTGTTTGACTTGAGAAAACCCAATTCTTCCGACACTACCTACACAGCTGCTTTGTAAACAAATCTCATATTTACGTTGCTTTTTATTCTGTGAGTGTATGTATCATGTTTATATGCTATGTAACATATTTCTTATATAATTTTTAGGAAAATATCATAGATGGATTAATGAAAATGTCTATATTAATGTAAAGACATTTAATGTGCCCAAGAGTGATGATTATTACGTACTATTGGCATCGTGAGTAGAGAGACTCTTAGCGATTTTAATGTGTACCTGCACACCAACACAGTGTGTAAGTATATTTAGGTACAAGTACACATAAGTATAATTATCAGAGTACATATAAAATATGCAATAACTGTAAAACACTTGAAATTTTGGAAAGTTTCCAGACATAATAGATGTGGTCATGGAGAATGTAAACAAACCGGGTGGGGCGCGCTGTATATGAAAGACCGCTTGCCGTATAGCAAATTTTGGTCATAATTTGACATCACTGTATTAGCGGAACGCCATAAGGCGAAATGCCGTAAAACGGGGCCCTACTGTACCTTTATGATCTTATTTGCAGTTTTTATTTGTTTTTCCTGCCAATCAGAAAGGACATTTTTCAGTTTTTCATCCACATTCAAGTTACATACATCTGTGTTGTTTTCTGTTCACACTGTAAAACTTAGAGATTATTTAAGCATTTCTGCCACCACTTGCCATGCATAGCTCACCAGTCATAGAATCTCAATGCAGTTTCAACTTAAGCCTTAACTTGCATCATTCTGCCATATATTTGATAACAAATGCGTGCATTACATACCACAGATGTTCAAAGTACATGAAACCTGATTTTTTTAAGCGTTGCATGAAACACATGCTCAGTTTGTGCTGTTCCTACTTATATTTTATACCCCAAAAAATTTAAGGTGTACAGTATTATATTTTACTGGAACTAATTGAAGATACTGTCTATATACAGTACTACAGGTGTTTATTGCTTATAAAATTTTAGAGGGGATGTTTGTGGAGTTACAAGATCATGGTAAGTGTGTGGGTGGCAGTGTCAGCATTTGGCTATGGCAGCAAGTTAAAGGATGCCTCCCATTTCTGATACTCTCATTGTCATTCCTTTTTTTTTTTTTTAATGGGCAATCATATATTTATTACCTGGGTGGGATGAGAGTTTGAAACACACTTAAAGCAAAATTAAATCTTTTATTTATACAAGACATTTTGCTTACAAGAGGTTCCATTTATCAAGTACTAGATAAAGACTTAAAAGGTGAAATGTCGTTTTTAATACAAGACCTGCATTCTACTGTACACATTTTCTACCAGCCTCAGGTATTTGCCACTGACAGATGTCTTGCCCATCCTCATATGAGGTACTGCTATGCATTAGGCTTTCACTTTCTTTTCATTATTGGCTGCGTGACCCTTATGGGTTTAGCACTTACTTATGATAAAATTTAGTATGTGATCTTTTTATAATTAGGTTTAATTTCACATCTGATATCTGCTTGTACTGAGCTGTTACTAGTATTATTATTATTCTTCTTTCAACAAACCGGCCGTATCCCACCAAGGCAGGGTGGCCCAAAAAGAAAAACTAAAGTTTCTCTTTTTAAATTTAGTAATTTATACAGGAGAAGGGGTTACTAGCCCCTTGCTCCCGGCATTTTAGTCGCCTCTTACAACACGCATAGCTTATGGAGGAAGAATTCTGTTCCACTTCCCCATGGAGATAAGAGGAATAAACAAGAACAAGAACTAGTAAGAAAATAGAAGAAAACCCAGAGGAGTGTGTATATATATGCTTGTACATGTATGTGTAGTGTGACCAAAGTGTAAGAAGAAGTAGCAAGACATACTTGTAATCTTGCATATTTATGAGACAAAAGGACACCAGCAATCCTACCATCATGTAAAACAATTACAGGCTTTCGTTTTACACTCACTTGGCAGGACGGAGTACCTCCCTGGGCAGTTGCTGTCTACCAGCCTACTACCTAGGGTATTATTATTATAATCATATAATCAGTATCACTATGCCCCAGTTACCTTTTTTTTATTCTTTTTTCCTGTGTGTGCATTGGTTCCTACAAATATATATGGCACTATTAAGAATCTCTAATACGAGTTTACCAAATATTTATTTATTGAGAAGTTGTGTCCCTGCATCTGATTTTTTCAGTCTGGTAATACAGCGAAGTGCAATCCAGGGAGGTATGGCTGAGGAAGAGTACCACATGTAAATATATTAAATATGGGTATCAGTATAATAATTTAGTTTGTTACAGGTAAATATTTTGTTAACTTGTAAGGAAGTTTGCAGGATTGTTAGGATGAAGCTGCCTGCTGTAGACTGAATCTCACTGCCACATGATACTTAGTTGTGTGCACTAAAACTCGACAGAAAATACATGGCAAATGCTGTAGAGCAGTGGTTCTCAACCTTCCTGCACAAGTCTGCCACATTTGACGTTCAAATGTGCGATGAGAGCCGCACAGTTTTGTTGATACTGTGCAGTGTGTAACCTACGTAAAAGTGAATTCATAATTTCATGTAAGGGACACATCCATTTCCTAGGAGGGCCACATGTGGCCTGCAGGTTGGAGACCCCTGCTGTAGAGTATTACCCCATGACTTATGTATTAAAAAAAAAAATGTTCCATATCATTTATTCAAGGCAGGTAATGCTTGGGGAATATTCTATCAGACAGCTGTGAATATTTTTGGATTGGTTATACCTAAATGCATTTTTTTGTAACACCAGCCATTTTCCCACCAAGGTAGGGCAAGTCAAAGGAAGCAGACATTTCCCTCATACTCTAACTTTTTACAATGACTCTTCAGTATATTTCCTTAAAGATACGTATATGTCTGCTTAATAGCTTTAATATATTTTATATTTTTCCTTGATTTGGTTATCATTTACTTGAAATATTTTCTATTTTTATGCACTGAAATATTAAAATACAGAAAATATGCTATACTTCATATTTAATATAGTACGTTTTCTTTTAAAGAATACACATTTTTTGTAATCTTGATTGCTATGGTCTTTTTCACGATTTCATACAGAAATATATTTATTATTCACTTCTATTACATTTATATTATAGGCATATGTGTATAAGGATGCACGTGCGTGCCACACACACACACACACACAAACACACACACACACACACAACACACACACAACAACACAACACACACACACACACCCCACACAACACACACACACCACACACACAACAACACACAACACACAAACACACACACACACACACACACAACACACACACACACACACACACACACACACACACACACACACACACACACACACACACACACACACACACACACACACACACACACACACACACACACACCACACACCACACACACCAACACACACACACAACACACACACACACACACACAACCACACACACACACACCACACACACACAACACACAACACACAACACAACACACACACACAACACACACACAAAACACACACACACACACACACAAAATTGCATTTTCTTATAAATTATGTATTCAATAAAATACACAGTTAAAAAAAAACTGCCAGTGAGGCAAACCTAAATGATAATAAAGGAAAGGTTTTTAAGAGATGAATTTGATTAACCTAATTACATGTTACCTAGTATGACCTAGCAAGATACATGGTATGACCTAGCAGGATAATTTGCTTATTTTTTTTTTAACATGTTAGCAGTCTCCTGAGGCAGGGTGATGCAAAAAAGAAATGTATAGTTCCTAGTGTAAGTATTACTACACTTGTAATGCTGCTGACATCACCACCATTCACACTCTCACTGTCTTGCTAGAGGCATGCAGATATGATAGTTCAGATGTCCCTTTAAACAGCAACTATAATATGTAATGAAATATAATTAAAATATAATAAGGTAATTATATTGAGTATATAAACATATAGAATAAATTCCATCAAAATGCTCACCCCAAACTCCATAGCTTAATAAATTTCACTGTTGGTGCTCACATATTTATAACATTGTTTGAAATTAAACTTTAGTCAGAAACTATGAAAAAATAATTATTTTAGCACCCTTGGGTTAAGCCATCTTTGGGTCAACCATGTGAGCATGAAGCATATACATGATAAACCATGTAAAGAAACTAGAAAAAAATCCAAAGATTTGGGTTTAGTGCTTCTGCATGAATATACTAATTGTAATCCAAAAGCTTGCAATAAAATTGGTGAAAGAACTGAGGAAAATTATCTATTGGGAGGGACGAAGAATTTGTCTTGATCTGGGGAACTAGCCCTGTCCTCCATCCCTTGGATTGAACCTGACTGCCTCCCATTCCCAGGCTTTGCTGCATGACCCCTAAATACGACAATGCTGTAACTGAGATTCAACTTCTACCCAAAATTGACCAAGTACCAGGGAGGGCAGATATGGTGGTGATATACAAAGTACTAAAGGGACTAGACCCTTCAAGTAGGCACCCTGAAGATGAAGTACATACTCGTGATTGTAGGAAATGGAGCTGCACTCCCTTTCCTAAGATCAATCCTGATTGCCTCCCATTCCCCAACCTGTGCATGGCCCCTACAGGTTTAGCACTTGCCCATAATTAATTTGAGACAACTTAAAGGAGGTCCCTCGATGCCACTCAGGAACTCTCTACCCCGAAGAATTGGATCTTACTTAACCTCCAGATATAATGATGCCACCTACAGATATAATGACCTTGCTTCGATATAATGACCTTACCTCCAGATATAATGACCTTCCAGATATATGACCTTACCTCCAGATATAATGACCTTCCAGATATATGACCTTACCTCCAGATATAATGACCTTCCAGATATATGACCTTCCAGACATATGACCTTACCTCCAGATATAATGACCTTCCAGATATATGACCTTACCTCCAGATATTATGAGCTTCCAGATATAATAAGCTTACCTCCAGATCCCCTCAAGGAAGGTTCCTTGATGTTGGTGAGGGGCTCTTGATTTAGGGAATTGGATCTGTGCTCCAGTTTCCCGAATTAAGCCTGAATGCCTTCCACATCCCCCCCCCAGGCGCTGTATAATCCTCCGGGTTTAGCGCTTCCCCCTTGATTATAATAATAATAATTACCTCCAGATATAATGTCCTTCCAGGTATAATGATGTCACCTTTACATATTATGTCAACTGAAAAAAAATATTAATTTTCAATCTAGTGTTATCTAAAAAAAAAAAATATCCATAACAGCCGTTCAAAAAGTTACTACAACAGAAACTTTAAAGTTGACGGAAGCCGTGGTGGAGGTGCACAACCCATTTGGGTTTAAAGCTTGCTGCGTTAATGTGACGATATTGCCCTCAAGGGGGAAGTGTCTTTGAGAAGGGGAGGGCTCTTGATCCAAGGAGTTGGAGAGGGCCTGATTGCCTCTCTTCCCATCAGGCCCTTGAGGTTTAGTGCTTCTGTCTGATTATAATAATCTTCCCATCAGGTATTGGACAACCCCTAAGAGTTTAGCATTATTGTTATTATTATTAATTTAATAAGCACTTCTATTACCTGGAGTTTACCTAGAGAGAGTTCCGGGGGTCAACGCCCCCGCGGCCCGGTCTGTGACCAGGCCTCCTGGTGGATCAGAGCCTGATCAACCAGGCTGTTGCTGCTGGCTGCACGCAACCCAACGTACGAGCCACAGCCCGGCTGATCAGGAACTGACTTTAGGTGCTTGTCCAGTGCCAGCTTGAAGACTGCCAGGGGTCTGTTGGTAATCCCCCTTATGTGTGCTGGGAGGCAGTTGAACAGTCTCGGGCCCCTGACACTTATTGTATTGTACTATTCTATTGTGAAAAAAAAAATTCAAAATGTAACTGCTAACCTCTTTAAGCATGACTTACTTTCACCAGTGGGCCCTGCTCACTTGTGACGATACCTCCAGCTGTTACACCTTGCTTCTCTTCCGGTATATAAGGCCTGTCTTCATGCCTAGAGCTGTATAGCTACCCCTTATTAGGCTGTAGGGACTGTCTACCATCTATCAAGTTGAGGGAATGACCACTATCAACAAGGATGGACTGACCATCATCTGCCAAGACTGAGGGACTGACCACCATCTATCAAGTTTGAGGGAATGACCACTATCAACAAGGATGGACTGACCATCATCTGCCAAGACTGAGGGACTGACCATCAACCATCAAAACTGAGGGACTGAACACCAACCATCAAAACTGAGGGACTGACCACCAACCATCAAGACTGAGGGACTGACCACCATCTATCAAGACTGAGGGACTGACCATCAACCATCAAAACTGAGGGACTGAACACCAACCATCAAAACTGAGGGACTGACCACCAACCATCAAAACTGAGGGACTGACCACCAACCATCAAAACTGAGGGACTGAACACCAACCATCAAAACTGAGGGGCTGACCACCAACCATCAAAACTGAGGGACTGAACACCAACCCTCAAAACTGAGGGACTGACCACCAACCATCAAAACTGAGGGACTTACCACCAACCATCAAGACTGAGGGACTGACCACCAACCATCAAGGCTGAGGGACTGAACACCAACCCTCAAAACTGAGGGACTGACCACCAACCATCAAGACTGAGGGACTGACCACCATCTATTAAGACTGAGGGACTGACCATCAACCATCAAGACTGAGGGACTGACCACCATCTATCAAGACTGAGGGACTGACCATCAACCATCAAAACTGAGGGACTGAACACCAACCATCAAAACTGAGGGACTGACCACCAACCATCAAAACTGAGGGACTGAACACCAACCATCAAAACTGAGGGGCTGACCACCAACCATCAAAACTGAGGGACTGACCACCAACCATCAAAACTGAGGGACTGAACACCAACCATCAAAACTGAGGGACTGAACACCAACCCTCAAAACTGAGGGACTGACCACCAACCATCAAAACTGAGGGACTGACTACCAACCATCAAAACTGAGGGACTGACCACCATCTATTAAGACTGAGGGACTGACCACCAACCATCAAAACTGAGGGACTGAACACCAACCATCAAAACTGAGGGACTGACCACCAACCTCAAAACTGAGGGACTGACCACAACCATCAAAACTGAGGGACTGACCACCATCATTAAACTGAGGGACTGAACACCAACCCTCAAAACTGAGGGACTGACCACCAACCATCAAGACTGAGGGACTGACCACCATCTATTAAGACTGAGGGACTGACCACCAACCATCAAGGCTGAGGGACTGAACACCAACCCTCAAAACTGAGGGACTGACCACTAACCATCAAGACTGAGGGACTGACCACCATCTATTAAGACTGAGGGACTGACCACCAACCATCAAGGCTGAGGGACTGACCACCAACCATCAAAACTGAGGGACTGACCACCAACCATCAAAACTGAGGGACTGACCACCAACCATCAAGACTGAGGGACTGACCACCATCTATTAAGACTGAGGGACTGACCACCATCTATTAAGACTGAGGGACTGACCACCAACCATCAAGGCTGAGGGACTGACCACCAACCATCAAAACTGAGGGACTGACCACCAACCATCAAAACTGAGGGACTGACCACCAACCATCAAGACTGAGGGACTGACCACCATCTATTAAGACTGAGGGACTGACCAACCATCAAGGTAGGACTGAACAACTATCAATCTGAGGGACTGCACCATTAAGACAGAGGGACACATTTTAGGGCTGAGACTGACCAACCTCACAGGCTGAGGTTGACCACTCGATCAGGATGAGGATGAACAACCTAATATTCTGTAAAGGGTTTGGGGTCGACTACATGTAATACAAGAGGGAATGTTGGCTTTCACTGCTCAGTCGCTACAGCTGTTCCACTCGTCAGGATTGATGCTCGGGAGTCACTCTGACTTCCTTATTCCCCTCACTGCGTCACTCCTGACGTTCCTTATTCCACCTCACTGCGTCACTCCTGGCGTTCCTTATTCCACCTCAGTGCGTCACTCCTGACGGTCCTTATTCCACTTCACTGCGTCACTCCTGACGTTCCTTATTCCACCTCACTGCGTCACTCCTGACGTTCCTTATTCCACCTCAGTGCGTCACTCCTGACGTTCCTTATTCCACCTCACTGCGTCACTCCTGACGTTCCTTATTCCACCTCAGTGCGTCACTCTGACGTCTTATTCACTCTGCGTATCTGCGTTCCTTATTCCACCTCACTGCGTCACTCCTGACGTTCCTTATTCCACCTCAGTGCGTCACTCCTGGCGTTCCTTATTCCACCTCAGTGCGTCACTCCTGGCGTTCCTTATTCCACCTCACTGCTCATCCTGCGTTCCCTTTTTCCACCCTGCGTCACTCCTGACTCTTATTCACTCAGTGCGTCATCGGGTTCTTGTCCTCGTGCCTCACGGCTAAGGGACTGACTACCTTCAGTCAAGGTTGTTGAGAGACTGACTACCTTCAGTCAAGGTTATTGAGGGACTGACTACCTTCAGTCAAGGTTGTTGAGGGACTGACCACCTTCAATCAAGGTTATTGAGGGACTGACTACCTTCAGTCAAGGTTATTGAGGGACTGACTACCTTCAGTCAAGGTTGTTGAGGGACTGATTACCTTCAGTCAAGGTTATTGAGGGACTGACTACCTTCAGTCAAGGTTGTTGAGGGACTGACCACCTTCAATCAAGGTTGTTGAGGGACTGACCACCTTCAATCAAGGTTGTTGAGGGACTGACTACCTTCAATCAAGGTTGCTGAGGGACTGACTACCTTCAATCAAGGTTGTTGAGGGACTGACCACCTTCAATCAAGGTTGTTGAGGGACTGACCACCTTCAGTCAAGGTTGTTGAGGGACTGACTACCTTCAATCAAGGTTGTTGAGGAACTGACTACCTTCAGCCAAGGTTGTTGAGGGACTGACCACCTTCAATCAAGGTTGAGGGACTGAATACCTTCAATCAAGGTTGTTGAGGGACTGACTACCTTCAATCAAGGTTGTTGAGGAACTGACTACCTTCAATCAAGGTTGTTGAGGGACTGACCACCTTCAATCAAGGTTGAGGGACTGACTACCTTCAATCAAGGTTGTTGAGGGACTGATTATAATAATAATCTTCCCATCAGGTATTGGACAACCCCTAAGAGTTTAGCATTATTGTTATTATTATTAATTTAATAAGCACTTCTATATATTGTACTGTCCTATTGTGAAAAAAATTAATTTAAAAATGTAACTGCTAACCTCTTTAAGCATGACTTACTTTCACCAGTGGGCCCTGCTCACTTGTGACGATACCTCCAGCTGTTACATCTTGCTTCTCTTCAGGTATATAAGGCCTGTCTTCATGCCTAGACTTTATAAGGGACTAACCACCATATATTAAGGCATTTCGGGCAGACTTAGATTAATTCTGAACATTAAATCCTTGCAGATTATGGTATTAAGACTAAGTGACTACATCATAATTTGTGAGTTTAGCAATGTGAATGTTTTTGTTTTAGCACAATACAAAGTGTCTATATTGGAGTATCATAGGCAAACTTATGACTAGTTAGGATTCATTATTTTAAGATTAAGATTAGTATTTCTGTGTTTATAGTCAGTGGGTGAGTGAGTGTAATTGTGAACCACCAGGTGGTTATCATATAGTTAGTTGTCGGGGTGTATCAGGGAGATAAGATGTTTTCTAACTGTGGTTTTGAAAGTGATGAATGTGTCTGCAGTTCTAGAGTTTTCAGGTAGGGTGTTCCAGATTTTAGGTCCTTTGAAATACATTGAATTTTTGTAAAGGTTTAGTCGGATACGGGGAATGTCATAGAGATGTTTGTGTCTGGTGTTATGCCTGTGGATCCTGTCACAACTATCAAGAAAGCGTTTTAGGTCAAGGTTAATATTGGAATTTAAGGTCCTGTAGATGTAGATTGCACAGTAGTAAGTGTGGATGTTCTGAACAGTTTAGATCTATGAAGAGTGGGGGGGGGGGGGTGTTGCCAGGTTGTTGAGGGACTGACTACCTTCAGTCAAGGTTGGTAAGGGATTGACTACCTTCAGTCAAGGTTATTGAGGGAATGACTACCTTCAATCAAGGTTGTTGAGGGATTGACTACCTTCAATCAAGGTTGTTGAGGGATTGACCACCTTCAATCAAGGTTGTTGAGGAACTGACTACCTTCAATCAAGGTTGAGGGACTGACTACCTTCAATCAAGGTTATTGAGGGACTGACTACCTTCAATCAAGGTTGAGGGACTACCTTCAATCAAGGTTGTTGAGGGACTGACTACCTGCAGTCAAGGTTGAGGGACTGACTACCTTCAATCAAGGTTGTTGAGGGACTACCTTCAATCAAGGTTGTTGAGGGACTGACCACCTTCAATCAAGGTTGAGGTACTGACCACCTTCAATCAAGGTTGAGGGACTGACCACCTATTACGGTTATCTCTCCACTTCTTCCACTCTCCTGAAGAAGGCTGTTACGCAGGCGAAACGTTCCAGTAATAAAGATACCCGTTGCTGCCTCCATTCTGTAATAAGACTAGTCCCAGAGCTACGGGGATTGTCCTACGAAGAAAGGTTGAGGGAAATCGGCCTGACGACACTGGAGGACAGGAGGGTCAGGGGAGACATGATAACGACATATAAAATACTGCGCGGAATAGACAGGGTGGACAAAGACGGGATGTTCCAGAGAAGGGACACAGACACAAGAGGTCTGATAAAGGTATGATAAAACTCATGGGGCAGGGAGAGAGAGGACCTAGTAGCAATCAGCGAAGAGGCGGGGCCAGGAGTTATGCCTCGACCCCTGCAACCACAAATAGGTGAGTACAAATAGGTGAGTACGGTGACGAAAACTGTGCAGCATAATCTAGATGAGGCCTAACTAAGGATATATAGAGTTGAAGAACAACCTGAGGACTCCTATTATTTATGCTTCTCGATATTAAGCCAAGGATTCTGTTCGCTTATGCACTGTGTTTGTGTGTGTGTGTGTGTGTGTGTGTGTGTGTGTGTGTGTGTGTGTGTGTGTGTGTGTGTGTGTGTGTGTGTGTGTGTGTGTGTGTGTGTGTGTGTGTGTTTGTGTGTGTGTGTGTGTGTGTTTGTAGTGTGTGTGTGTGTGTGTGTGTGTGTGTGTTGTGACTCAACAATCAATATTTGCACCAATAACTTATTACAGTTGTGACCGGGTGTGTAAGTGTGAATTGCTCATTACTCTATAATTTGTTCATGATTGTAGCCATGTATAAACGTAAGTAACCATTCTTACAGTATTCATTACCTTTGTAACTTGTGAGCTCATTACCTTTGTACCTAGTTCAGCTATCAAAACTTTGGGGGCCCAGTCCCTGGACCCATTACGTACCTCTGTAATCTGTAAATACCTTTGTAACTTGTCATGGTTGTGACCAGACCTACCTGGAGTTCATTACCTTTGTAAATTGTGAGTTCATTACCTTTGTAAATTGTGAGTTCATTACCTTTGTAATTGTGAGTTCATTAGTTCTGTAACTTGCTCAGCTATCAAAACTTTGGAGTCCAGTCCCTGGACTAATTATGTACCTCTGTAATCTTTTGACTACCGCCCACAGGATGGGTATCTGGTGCATAATAAACATATTAAACTAACTGCCTGTGTATCTTAGCCGTCACTCCGTCTGATTTTTGGGAGGTTATCCTAGGTATCTGATACATATGTTACTATGTATGATAATTTATGTAACTGTTTATGTATACCTGTATCTGAGTCCCTGGACCCATTATGTACCTCCACCTTTAACTACTGCCCACAGGACGGGTATGGGGTGCATAATAAAGATGTTAACTAAACCCATCAGTAAAATAGGTACCTGGGTGTTAGTTGACTGGTGAGGGTCGCACCCTGGGACAAAATTGACCTAATTACCCGAAATGCTCAGCATAACAAGAGGCTTTCTACATGACTCAAGAAATCGTAATGACACGATTGCAAATAAACCATATGACTCTATGACCGCGGGTTCAATCCCGGCCGGGGGTATGGTTTAAGAGGCTTTCTATATAACAGTATATGACTGCTGTCAGCTATGGTCTGTATAAGTTGTATCATGTACTTGTAGTAAAGATATATAATTAACGTTCCACCTGGGAGCCTCCTACCCCCTTCCTGCTATCTTCCCGTCCAGCAGTAAGGGACGGGAAGCTGGCCTACACGCGTGTCTAGCCTTCACTCACCAGCTGAGGCAGCTGAGGCACACACGTACATCTGTCTTCTCAGGGCACCACCCACCAGGTGACTAACATCGACCCTCAGGGACACCATTCCTGTGCTCTGTAAACCTAGACACTCGTTTAGTATCATTATTAATAAAAAAAAGTCAAGTTTATATACAAAAAAGTGATGGTTTGTGTGGATGGTGGTCGATGACGTAAGATATGATATAAATTGTTTTCGTACAGACAAGCAAAGATTTGGTTATGTGTGAAACTTGGTATTTTGCAGTTTTATAATATTTGTAGTCAGAAATGTGTGAATATAACGATAAGCGCTGACTGAGATGGCCAGTTATCATCATCACTGTGAGGATGTGTTATCACTGATGAGGCTGCCAGAGGCACGAAGGTGTGGTGTCATCACTAGTGTACATGCCAGAGGCACGAAGGTGTGGTGTCATCACTAGTGTACATGCCAGAGGCACGAAGGTGTGGTGTCATCACTAGTGTACATGCCAGAGGCACGAAGGTGTGGTGTCATCACTAGTGTACATGCCAGGGGCACGAAGGGTGTGGTGTCATCACTAGTGTACATGCCAGAGGCACGAAGGTGTGGTGTCATCACTAGTGTACATGCCAGAGGCACGAAGGTGTGGTGTCATCACTAGTGTACATGCCAGAAGCACGAAGGTGTGGTGTCATCACTAGTGTACATGCCAGAGGCACGAAGGTGTGGTGTCATCACTAGTGTACATGCCAGAGCACGAAGGTGTGGTGTCATCACTAGTGTACATGCCAGAGGCACGAAGGTGTGGTGTCATCACTAGTGTACATGCCAGAGGCACGAAGGTGTGGTGTCATCACTAGTGTACATGCCAGGGGCACGAAGGTGTGGTGTCATCACTAGTGTACATGCCAGAGGCACGAAGGTGTGGTGTCATCACTAGTGGTACATGCCAGAGGCACGAAGGTGTGGTGTCATCACTAGTGTACATGCCAGAGGCACGAAGGTGTGGTGTCATCACTAGTGTACATGCCAGAGGCACGAAGGTGTGGTGTCATCACTAGTGTACATGCCAGACGCACGAAGGTGTAGTGTCATCACTAGTGTACATGCCAGGGGCAAGTGCGGTGTCATCACTAGTGTACATGCTAGGGGCAAGTGTGGCGTCATCACTAGTTTACATGCCAGGGGCAAGTGAGTGTGATGTCATCACTAGTGAACATGCCAGGGGCAAGTGAGTGTGATGTCATCACTAATGAACATGCCAGGGGCAAGAGAATGTGTTGTCATCATTAGTGAACATACCAGAGCAAGTGGGTGTGATGTCATCCCTAGTGAACACACCAGGGACTCCAGGATGTGATGTCATCCCTAGTGAACACACCAGGGACTCCAGGATGTGATGTCATCCCTAGTGAACACACCAGGGACTCCAGAGTGTGGTGTCATCCCTAGTGAACACACCAGGGACTCCAGGGTGTGGTGTTATCCCTAGTAAACAAACCAGGGACTCCAGGGTGTGGTATCATCCCTAGTGAATACACTCGAGGACATGATCGAGCCAAATGTTACGTTACTGAGATAACATAAATGTCAGTGGTTGTCGCAGCTATTAAGAGTGACACACGCTGGTGTTGATGTCTCACACTAACAGTGACATACACGCTGGTGTTGATGTCTCACACTAACAGTGACATACACGCTGGTGTTGATGTCTCACACTAACAGTGACATACACGCTGGTGTTGATGTCTCACACTAACAGTGACATACACTGGTGTTGATGTCTCACACTAACAGTGACATACAGGGCTGGTGTTGATGCCTCACACAAACCCGTGATATACCGTGGTGTTGATGTCTCACACTAACAGTGACATACACGCTGGTGTTGATGTCTCACACTAACAGATGACATACACGCTGGTGTTGATGCCCTCACACTAACAGTGACATACACGCTGGTGTTGATGCCTCCACTAAACGGGTATTACACGATGGTGTTGATGTCTCACACTAACAGTGACATACACGCTGGTTTTGTGTCTCACACTAACAGTGACATACACGCTGGTGTTGATGTCTCACACTAACAGTGACATACACGCTAGTGTTGATGTCTCACACAAACCCAGTGACATACACGCTAGTGTTGATGTCTCACACTAACAGTGATATACACGCTGGTGTTGATGTCTCACACTAACAGTGACATACACGCTGGTGTTGATGTCTCACACTAACAGTGACATACACGCTGGTGTTGATGTCTCACACTAACAGTGACATACACGCTAGTGTTGATGTCTCACACTAACAGTGAATACACGCTAGTGTTGATGTCTCAAAACTAACAGTGACATACACGCTGGTGTTGATGTCTACACAACAGTGAACATACACGTGGTGTTGATGTCTCACACTAACAGTGACATACACGCTGTGTTGATGTCTCACACTAACAGTGACATACACGCTGGTGTTGATGTCTCACACTAACAGTGACATACACGCTGGTGTTGATGTCTCACACTAACAGTGACATACACGCTGGTGTTGATGTCTCACACTAACAGTGACATACACGCTGGTGTTGATGTCTCACACTAACAGTGACATACACACTGGTGTTGATGCCTCACACTAACAGTGACATACACACTGGTGTTGATGTCTCACACTAACAGTGACACACACACTGGTGTTGATGTCTCACACTAACAGTGACATACACACTGGTGCTGATGTCTCACACTAACAGTGACATACACGCTGGTGTTGATGTCTCACACTAACAGTGACATACACGCTGGTATTGATGTCTCACACTAACAGTGACATACACGCTAGTGTTGATGTCTCACACTAACAGTGACATACACGCTGGTGTTGATGTCTCACACTACAGTGAAAATACACGCGGGTGTTGATGTCTCACACTAACAGTGACATACACGCTGGTATTGATGTCTCACACTAACAGTGCCATACACGCTGGTGTTGATGTCTCAGACTAACAGTGACATACACGCAGGTGTTGATGTCTCACACTAACAGTGATATACACGCTGGTGTTGATGTCTCACACTAACAGTGACATACACGCCCATGATGACACTCTTCAGGTCACTTGTTCTATCTAGGCTGGAATATTGCTGCACTCTAACAGCACCTTTCAAGGCAGGTGAAATTGCCGACCTAGAAAATGTACAGAGAACTTTCACGGCGCGCATAACGGAGATAAAACACCTCAATTACTGGGAGCGCTTGAGGTTTCTAAACCTGTATTCCCTGGAACGCAGGAGGGAGAGATACATGATTATATACACCGGGAAAATCCTAGAGGGACTAGTACCAAACTTGCACACGAAAATCACTCACTACGAAAGCAAAAGACTTGGCAAAACGATGCACCATCCCCCCAATGAAAAGCAGGGGTGTCACTAGCACGTTAAGGGGACCATACAATAAGTGTCAGGGGCCCGAGACTGTTCAACTGCCTCCCAGCACACATAAGGGGGATTACCAACAGACCCCTGGCAGTCTTCAAGCTGGCACTGGACAAGCACCTAAAGTCAGTTCCTGATCAGCCGGGCTGTGGCTCGTACGTTGGTTTGCGTGCAGCCAGCAGCAACAGCCTGGTTGATCAGGCGCTGATCCACCAGGAGGCCTGGTCACAGACCGGGCCGCGGGGGCGTTGACCCCCGAAACTCTCTCCAGGTAAACTCCAGGTACACGCTGGTGTTGATATCTCAAACTAAGTGACATACACGCTGGTGTTGATGTCTCACACTAACAGTGACATACACGCTGGTGTTGATGTCTCACACTAACAGTGACATACACGCTGGTGTTGATGTCTCAAACTAACAGTGATATACACGCTGGTGTTGATGTCTCACACTAACAGTGACATACACGCTGGTGTTGATGTCTCACACTAACAGTGACAAAACACGCTGGGGTTGATGTCTCACACTAACAGTGACATACACGCTGGTGTTGATGCTCAAAAATAACATGATATACACGTGGTGTTGATGTCTAACACTAACAGTGACATACACGCTAGTGTTTGATGTCTCACACTAACAGTGACATACACGCTGGTGTTGATGTCTCACACTAACAGTGATATACACGCTGGTGTTGATGTCTCACACTAACAGTGACATACACGCTGGTATTGATGTCTCACACTAACAGTGCCATACACGCTGGTGTTGATGTCTCAGACTAACAGTGACATACACGCAGGTGTTGATGTCTCACACTAACAGTGATATACACGCTGGTGTTGATGTCTCACACTAACAGTGACATACACGCTGGTGTTGATGTCTCAAACTAACAGTGACATACACGCTGGTGTTGATGTCTCACACTAACAGTGATATACACGCTGGTGTTGATGTCTCACAGTAACAGTGACATACACGCTGGTGTTGATGTTTCAAACTAACAGTGACATACACGCTGGTGTTGATGTCTCACACTAAAATGATATACACGCTGGTGTTGATTTTCTCCCCACTAAAAGTGATATACACGCTGGTGTTTGATGTCTCACACTAACAGTGATATACACGCTGGGGTTGATGTCTCACACTTTAAAAGTGACATACAAGCTGGTGTTTGATGTCTTCACACTAACGTGATATACCGCTGGTGTTGAGTCTCACACTAACAGTGACATACACGCTGATGTTGATGCCTCACACTAACAGTGACATACACGCTGGTGTTGATGTCTCACACTAACAGTGACATACACGCTAGTGTTGATGTCTCACACTAACAGTGACTACACACTGGTTTTTGATGTCTCACCCTAACAGTGACATACACGCTGGTTTTTGATGTCTCACACTAACAGTGACATACACGCTGGTGTTGATGTCTCAGACTAACAGTGACATACACGCAGGTGTTGATGTCTCACACTAACAGTGATATACACGCTGGTGTTGAAAGTCTCACACTACAGTGACATACACACTGGTGTTGATGTCTCACACTAACAGTGACATACACACTGGTGTTGATGTCTCACACTAACAGTGACATACACGCTGGTGTTGATGTCTCACACTAACAGTGACATACACACTGGTGTTGATGTCTCACAAATAACAGTGACATACACACTGGTGTTGATGTCTCACACTAACAGTAACATACACGCTGGTGTTGATGTCTCACACTAACATTTCCGTACTCAACAAAACCAACCATATATAAAGACACCATAAAATACCTTCCACTGTTTTCAAATTTTATTTAAAGTGATAAATTTATAGAGCAGCCGTTTATAATTTGGTCATCTGTACTCAGTGAATGATTGCTAGCGCACTCAACTCACACAGTGAGATCCGGGGATCGATCCTCGGTAAGGGTGGAAATATTATGACTTGTTTCCTTAAAGCACCTGCTGTCCACGTTTACCTAGCAGCAAAATTGGATGTTAGTCGACTGGTGTGAGTCTAATTTGCCCGAAATGCTCTGCATAAACAGTGGCTTTCTATATAAGTAGTAAGATGTCAGCTAGGTCTATATACCTTGTACATGTACATGTAGAAATAAATATTATTATTATTATTATTATTATTATTATTATTATTATTATTATTATTATTATTATTATTATTATTTATGAAATTGAGAATGAATTCTGATAGGTGAGTGAAGTGGTGAGGACAAAGGAGTAAGGTTCCTGGAGTATACCAGGAGAGTCTTCCGGGAGTCAAGACTCCCGCCACCCGGTCCATGACTTAACGTTCACGAACTCTTGTCTTAAACTTCCAGAAAGTATTTATTTATTTATTTATTTATTAATTTGAACATGCTACAGTGAGGTACAAAGTTATTACAGTGCAACATGCCAAAGCCCCTTGTATGCAGAGCATTATGAGCAGGCTTAAACTTAACTTAAGATTAACTAAACAATGGTATATTCAGTGGTACAAACATTATTGTATACAGATAACAATTTAGCATAAGTGAGTATTACAAAGACAGGTCATATGGTCATTTACTGTGTTGCTGAACATTCAGTAGAATGGAGTATTTGTTAGGTAATTAATTAAAAAATAAAGTTTGATTGGGTGACAGGTTTTGACATTTATGAGATACAATTTTTGAGAAACATTTACGAGATACAATTTAATGAGATACAATTATTCGTATTATTTAGTTGTGGGTGATAAGTGATTTTTTAGAAGAGACTTGAATTTATAAACATGTTTTTTTATATTCCAGGTAATGAATTCCAGAAATTTTTGGGCCTTTTATGTGCATTGAGTTTTTGCATAGCGTGAGATGGACTCGAGGACCATCAAAAAATTGTGCCTTGCGTTATGGTCGGTGTTCTGTTGAGTTGGTAAGGAGACGTTTGAGGGAGGTTTATATCAGAATTAAGTGTTCTATGAATGTAATAGGTGCAGTAATAAGTATGGATGTTTTGTATGGTGAGTAGGTTTAGAGTTTTGAATATTGGTGGAGTGTGTTGCCTGTAGTCGGAATTTGTTATCATTCTGACTGCAGCCTTTTGTTGGGTAATTAGTGGTCTGAGATGGTTTATTGTTGTTGAGCCCCATGCACAAATTCCATAGGTGACATAGGGGTAAATAAGTGGTATAGGGCCAGGAGGGCTGACTGTGGAACATACACAAACATCTCTACGACATTCCCCGTGTCCGACTAAACTTTTACAAAAATTCAATGTATGTCAAAGGCCCTAAAATCTGGAACATCCTACCTGAGAACTCTAGAACTGCAGACACATTCATCACCTTCAAAACTACCATTAGAAAACATCTTATCTCCCTGATACACCCCGTCAATTAACTACACGAATACCACCTGGTGGTTCACACTTACACTCACTCACCCATTTGACCATAAACAGAAATATTAATCTCAATCTTAAAATAATGAATCCTGTGATACTCCAATACTGAAACTATGTACTGTGCCAAAACAAAAGCATTCACATTGCTAAACTCACAAACTAGTATTTATTCACTTAGCCATACTACCAACTTACCGCATAATTTGTAATATTTTAAAATTAACAATTAAACTAAGTCTGCCCGAAATGCCTAGCCATGCTAGGTGTTCTAGTGGTACACTCTGTAATTATTATTTTACTACATGTAAACCACACAATAACCAAATTCTGTAAACTCAGCATTGTAATCCTTATAGAGAATAAACTTTGAATTTGAATAGTACCTGTGGCATGCAAAGAGTACGTAACCTTTATTCGGCGCATGGACACACCCTCATTTACAGGCTATCTCCCCCAACCAGCGAACCAGGTTGCTAAGAGTTGATGATGGGGCCCCATCGTTCAACTAGTGACCAGGTTCTAGCCAATAAGAAGGTGGGATTGACAATCGCAGAGGTTATGTGGATACCGCTCTCCTGTCTGCCCTGGTCATTCCCACTCTAGAGCTGGTTGAAGCACGGTCTGCTATCTTGTGGCTTCTATTTCTGCCTTGCTTACCGTGGAGTGCACTATATTTATCACTGTACATAGTGTACATATTGCTGTTATAATTGGTGAAGGATAATATAAGTCTAAACTTTTTCTACTGTGTTTATTTGCTCCCATTACACCTGGGATAACAGGCCATTTGAAATCCTAGGTTGTAATAGTACCGTATCTTCGATAGTACGCCTACGCTCTTGGAAATTTTTTTGGAAATTTGTTGTATATGTGTTTGAAATTTGAGTCTATTATCAAGGTGGATTCCTAAGAATTTTCTCTGTGAGTTTTGTGATAGGTGATCCGTTTATCATTATGTTAAGAGGGGCGTTTACCTGGAGTTTACCTGGAGAGAGTTCCGGGGGTCAACGCCCCCGCGGCCCAATCTGTGATCAGGCCTCCTGGTGGATCAGAGCCTGATCAACCAGGCTGTTACTGCTGGCTGCACGCAAACCAACGTACGAGCCACAGCCCGGCTGGTCAGGTACCGACTTTAGGTGCTTGTCCAGTGCCAGCTTGAAGACTGCCAGGGGTCTGTTGGTAATCCCCCAGTCTCGGGCCCCTGACACTTATTGTATGGTCTCTTAACGTGCTAGTGACACCCCTGCTTTTCATTGGGGGGATGGTGCATCGTCTGCCAAGTCTTTTGCTTTCGTAGTGAGTGATTTTCGTGTGCAAGTTCGGTACTAGTCCCTCTAGGATTTTCCAGGTGTATATAATCATGTATCTCTCCCGCTGCGTTCCAGGGAATACAGGTTTAGGAACCTCAAGCGCTCCCAGTAATTGAGGTGTTTTATCTCCGTTATGCGCGCCGTGAAGGTTCTATCGGTCTGTAGTTCTTTGCTGTTGCTTTACTGCCCCCTTTGTGGAGTGGGGCTATGTCTGTTGTTTTTAGTAACTGTGGGACGACCCCCGTGTCCATGCTCCCTCTCCATAGGATGGAAAAGGCTCGTGATAGGGGCTTCTTGCAGTTCTTGATGAACACGGAGTTCCACGAGTCTGGCCCTGGGGCAGAGTGCATGGGCATGCCATTTATCGCCTATTCGAAGTCATTTGGTGTCAGGATAACATCAGATAGGCTTGTGTTAACCAAATTCTGTGGCTCTCTCATAAAAAATTCATTTTGATCTTCGACTCTCAGTCTGGTTAGCGGCTTGCTAAAAGCTGAGTCATATTGGGACTTGAGTAGCTCACTCATTTCCTTGCTGTCATCTGTGTAGGACCCATCTTGTTTAAGTAGGGGCCCAATACTGGACGTTGTTCTCGACTTTGATTTGGCATAGGAAAAGAAATACTTTGGGTTTCTTTCGATTTCATTTATGGCTTTTAGTTCCCGCGACTCCTGACTCCTATAAGATTCCTTTAGCTTAAGTTCGATGCTTGCTATTTCTCTGACCACTGACTCCCTACGCATTTCAGATATATTGGCCTCTTTTAGCCGCTCTGTTATTCTTTTCCGTCGCCTGTAAAGGGAGTGCCTGTCTCTTTCTATTTTACATCTACTCCGTTTTCATAGAGGAATAAGCCTTGTGCATACATCGAGTGCCACCGAGTTAATCTGTTCTAGGCATAAGTTGGGGTCTGTGTTGCTTAGTCTATCTTTCCATCTTATATCGGTTAGGACTTGGTTTACTTGGTCCAACTTGATGTTCTTGTTATTGAAGTTGAATTTGGTGAATGCTCCTTCGTGACTAGTCTCATTTTGTCGGTCTGGGGCTCCGCGCATACATGTCTGAACCTCAATTATGTTGTGATCTGAGTATATTGTTTTTGATATGGTGACATTTCGTATCAGATCATCATTGTTAGTGAAGATGAGGTCTAGTGTATTCTCCAGTCTAGTAGGCTCTATTATTTGCTGGTTTAAATTGAATTTTGTGCAGAGATTTAAAAGCTCGTGTGTGTGTGAGTTTTCATCAGAGCTGCCTCCTGGTGTTATTACTGCAACAACATTATTTGCTATATTCCTCCATTTTAGGTGCCTTAAGTTGAAATCCCCCAGGAGCAAGATGTTGGGGGCAGGAGCTGCAGATTTTCCAGACAGTGGTCAATTTTTAACAGCTGTTCCTGGAATTGCTGGGACGTTGCATCCGGAGGCTTGTAGACTACCACAATGACTAGGTTTTGGTTCTCGATCTTTACTGCTAAAACTTCCACTACATCATTTGAGGCATTAAGCAGTTCTGTGCAAACAAGTGACTCTGCGATGTACAGGCCAACCCCTCCCCCCTTTTGCCTGTTCACTCTGTCGCATCTGTATAGGTTATAACCTGGGATCCACATTTCGTTGTCCAAGTGATCCTTTATGTGGGTCTCTGTGAAAGCCACGAACATTGCATTTGCCTCTGCAAGCAGTCCACGGATGAAAGGTATTTTGTTTGTTGCTGGCTTTAGACCCTGTATATTTGCAAAGAAGAATGTCATCGGACTGGTGGTATTGTTGGTATTGTTGCTACTGGTCTGTAGCTCCGTTACCAAACTGAATGAAGTAGGTTTTGTCAATGTTTAGAGTAAGTTTGTTACTAGTCATCCAGGTAGATATTTTCTGTAATTCGGTATTTACAGTATTGGCTAGCGTGACTGGGCTCGGGTGAGAGAAGACGTATGTAGTGTCATCTTCAAATAGTGTGGGTTTGAGTAGTTGCGATGCATTTGGTAGGTCATTTATGTATATGAGAAAGAGAAGAGGGCCTAGGACACTTCCCTGTGGGACACCAACTGTGATTGGCTGTGCTGAAGAGTTTGCCCCATTTGTGTACACATATTGGCTTCTATTGCTGAGGTAAGACTTTAGGTAGTTGAGGGAGTGCCATCTTATACCATAGTGCGACAATTTTATATGGAGCAAGTCATGGTCAACTGTATCAAAAGCTTTAAGTAAGTCTATGAAGATCCCCAGTGGGACTTCTTTTTTCTCTATTGCAGTGTATATGTGCTCTAGTATGTGTATAATAGCATCATTAGTATTTTTATTAGGCCTGAACCCAAATTGGCAGGGGTTGAGTATGTTGTGGGAGATGAGGTAGGAATAGATTCGCTTATGAATTAATTTTTCGAAGATTTTAGAGAGAGGGTGTGAGTTGGATGTTGGCCTATAGTTATTCAAGTCTGTTTGGTCTCCTCCTTTATGGATCGGGGTGACCCTTGCTATTTTGAGAACTGTAGGGAAGGTAGATGGATTTGTTAAAGAATGTTGCAATGATTGGTGATAATACTTGTGACGCTTTTTTGTATATAAAAGGCGGTAAGGTATTTAAATCTCCTGTCTTGTTTTTTAGTGTGTTGATAATAAGGGAGACTTCAGTAGGGTTAGTCGGAGGTAGGAACAGTGTGTTCGGGTAGTTGCCAGTGAGGTAGTCATTGGGTGGGGTATCTGTGCTTGGGATTTTATTGGCAAGGTTTTTTCCTATAGTGGAGAAGAAATTATTAAGTCTGTTTGCTGTTTCAGTTGGTGGGAGTTTGGGTTCATCTGGTTTTGTTAATTCAATTTCGCTATTTCGTGATATCTTTTTTGTTCCTAGAATTTCTGATAGGGTTTTCCAGGTCTTTTTTATATCACCTCGTAAGTTGGATAATCTGTTCTCATAATACAATTTTTTAGCCCTTCTTATTAGGCTGGTGAGGATTGACGAGTAACGTTTTGACTCGACTCACGAAATCGTAATGGTCTCTGGTTATGTGACCCATTCTGTACTGTTTTTCGTATAGGTGCTTTGTATTTATGGATTTGAGGATGCTGGGTGTTAGCCAGGGACTGATCAGTCTCTTAGCTGTCATCTATTTAGTTTATTGGGGGCAGCGCTTGTTATAAAGGTATTGGGTCTTTTTTAGAAAATTATTAATACATTCGTCAATATCTGTATAGATTTCTAGCTCAGTGTGCCAGTCAATGTTTGTTACTGCTGTTGTGAAGTTATTAATGGCTGCCTCATTGTGAAGTCTGAAGGTGACTTTAGTAGTGTCTTGGGGTAATTTACCAAGAGTTGTTATGAGGAAAGTAGGGTAGTGGTCTGTGGTATTATCTGTAATTATGCCTGATTTTAAAGGGGATATGGTGTTGGTCCAGATGTGGTCTAGTAGAGAAACACTAGTCTCTGTAACTCTTGTAGGTTTTGTTACTGTTGGTAGCAACATGCAGTTACTCATAGTGTTTGTGAATTCAGTAACGTGTTGGTCTTGGTCTTGTAGGAGATTTATATTGTCACCTGAGAGTAGTAAGTGATCTTTGTTCATGTGTGCATCAGTTATCATACTTCCTAGGTTGTCACTAAAACGGCTAATGTTTGACTGTGGTACTCTGTAGATGTTTATCACTGTGAGAGGTTTTTGTAGGTATTTGGATTTGAATTTAGCTATTATATATTCCCCATGTTCATCCCTTGTGCAAGTATTAGTGATACATTCTAGTTGGTCTGAGTAGTATATAGCTGTGCCACCCCCTTGTTGATCTGGCCTACAGTTGTGTATTGCTGTGTTTACCTGGAGAGAGTTCCGAGGGTCAACGCCCCCGCGGCCCGGTCTGTGACCAGGCCTCCTGGTGGATCAGAGCCTGATCAATCAGGCTGTTACTGCTGGCTGCACGCAAACCAACGTACGAGCCACAGCCCGGCTGGTCAGGAACCGACTTTAGGTGCTTGTCCAGTGCCAGCTTGAAGACTGCCAGGGGTCTGTTGGTAATCCCCCTTATGTATGCTGGGAGGCAGTTGAACAGTCTCGGGCCCCTAACACTTATTGTATGGTCTCTTAACGTGCTAGTGACACCCCTGCTTTTCATTGGGGGATGTTGCATCGTCTGCCAAGTCTTTTGCTTTCGTAGTGAGTGATTTTCGTGTGCAAGTTCGGTACTAGTCCATCTAGGATTTTCCAGGTGTATATAATCATGTATCTCTCCCTCCTGCGTTCCAGGGAATACAGGTTTAGGAACCTCAAGCGCTCCCAGTAATTGAGGTGTTTTATCTCCGTTATGCGCGCCGTGAAGGTTCTCTGTACATTTTCTAGGTCATCAATTTCACCCGCCTTGAAAGGTGAGATAAGATAAGATTTCGTTCGGATTTTTAACCCCGGAGGGTTAGCCACCCAGGATAACCCAAGAAAGTCAGTGCGTCATTGAGGACTGTCTAACTTATTTCCACTGGGGTCCTTAATCTTGTCCCCCAGGATGCGACCCACACCAGTCGACTAACACCCAGGTACCTATTTGCTGCTAGGTGAACAGGACAACAGGTGTAAGGAAACGTGTCGAAATGTTTCCACCCGCCGGGAATCGAACCCGGGCCCTCCGTGTGTGAAGCGGGAGCTCTAGCCACCAGGCCACCAGGCCAGTTAGTGTGCAGCAATATTCCAGCCTAGATGGAACAAGTGACGTGAAGAGTGTCATCATGGGCTTGGCCTCCCTAGTTTTGAAGGTTCTCATTATCCATCCTGTCATTTTTCTAGCAGATGCGATTGATACAATGTTATGGTCCTTGAAGGTGAGATCCTCCGACATGATCACTCCCAGGTCTTTGACGTTGGTGTTTCGCTCTATTTTGTGGCCAGAATTTGTTTTGTACTCTGATGAAGATTTAACCAGGAATGGCATAGACATCTGTAGTATCAGACTTTAGCCAGGTTTCGGTGAGAGTAATGATGGATATACTGGCATGCTGGGAATTTAGTAATGCTATGAGGTCATCGTAATGTTTATTTAAAGATCTGATATTGTAGTTAAAGACAGTTATGTTGTTGTTGGCTCTGAGAAGTGCCTTTGATTGTTATACTGTGTAGTAATTACAGTTACTGTTTAATTCATTTAAGTCATTCAATAAGAGGTTGGTATCAGGATCAATGCTTGTTATCATAAGATTTATAGTGAATCTATAGTTAGAATTAAGTATAAGACAAAGTAAATATTCTAAAGCTATAAAATAGCACCTGAATTATTTTAACAAATGTAAAAAAATTGAGCTAAGGTAGTTGTTTAAAGCTAAAATAAAGGAGACAATATAAAAGGGACTACAAAAAACTTTGTGGTGAACAAATAAAGTGGTAATGAAATAAATGAGCTAGGGAATATAATGGCAAAATAGTGAACTTAATACACTTTAGCACCTGAGAATAGTACCTTGATTATTTTAACAATTGTGAATATATGAACTAAGGTTGTTATGTAAAGCTATAATAAAGCTATAATAAAGCTAAAATAAAGCTAAAATAAAGCTAAAATAAAGCTAAAATAAAGCTAAAATAAAGCTAAAATAAAGCTAAAATAAAGAAGAAAAATATAGGGACTAAATATCTAATACTTCTGTTAATTCTAAAGTTGATTTTTAATTATCATCACAGATACAAGGTAGACACACACACACACACACACAACACACACACACAACACACACACACACACACACACTCACATTCACACACACACACACACACACACACACACACACACACACACACACACACACACACACACACACACACACACACACACACACACATACACACAGTCGTAGAGCCAGAAACGAATATGCACAGATAAGAAGGGAGGCCCAAAGACAATATGAAAATGACATAGCAGCGAAAGCCAAATCTGACCCGAAACTGTTGAAACAGCCACATCAGGGGGAAAAAACAACAGTCAAGGACCAGGTAAATCAGGCTAAGGAAGGAAGGAGGAGAGACAACAAGAAATGACCATGAAGTATGTGAAGAACTCAACAAGAGATTCAAAGAAGTGTTCACAGAGGAGACAGAAGGGCTCCAGAAAGAGGGAGAGGTGGGGCACACCATCAAGTGCTGGACACAGTGCCCCACAACCGAGGAAGAAGTGAAGAGGCTTCTGAGTGAGCTAGATACCTAAAAAGGGCAATGGGGCCAGATTACTTCCCATGGGTATAGAGAGAGGGAGCAGAGGCGCTATGTGTACCCCTAACAACAATTTTCAATACATCTATCGAAACGGGAGATTGCCTGAGACATGGAAGACAGCAAAATTTTAGTCCCAATCTTTAAAAAAAGGAGACAGACATAAAGCATTAAACTACGACCAGTGTCACTGACATGTATAGTATGCAAAATCAGGAGAAAAATTATCAGGAGAAGAGTGGTGGAACACCTAGAAAGGAACGATCTCATCAACACAGCCAACATGGTTTCAGGGAGGGGGAAATCCTGTGTCAAAAACCTACTGGAGTTCTATGACATGGTGACAGCAGTAAGACAAGAGAGAGAGGGGTGGGGATTGCATTTTCTTGGACTGCAGAAGGCGTTTGACACGTTCCACACAAGAGATTGGTGCAAAACTGGAGGACCAAGCAGGGATAACAGGGAAGGCACTACAATGGATCAGGGAATATTTTGTCAGGAAGACAGCAGCGGGGGTCATGGTACGTGGCGAGGTGTCAGAGTGGGCACCTGTGACCAGCGGGGGTCCCGCAGGGGGCAGTCCTAGGACCAGTGCTGTTTCTGGTATTTGTTAACGACATTAGGGAAGGAATAGACTCTGAGGTGTCCCTGTTTGCAGATGACGTGAGTTGATGAGTTGAATTCCACTCGATCGAAGACCAGCATAATACAAAAGGGATATGGACAGGTGCAGACCTGGTCCAGCAATTGGCTCCTGGGTTCAATCCCACCATGTGCAAAGGGGGGTTCATATTTTGGAAGTTGGGGAAGGGCAAAGAAGAGGCCGCAGAGGAGTACCAAATAGTTAACAGTCTAGGGGGTCAGAGACTACAAACCTCATCAAGGAAAAAGATCTTGGTGTGAGTATAAACACCTGGACATCTGAAGCATGCACATCAAACAAATAACTGCCTGACCAGCATATGGGCGCCTAGCAACCTCGAACAGCATTCCGACATCTTAATAAGGATCATTCAGGACCCTGTAAAACGTGTACGTTAGGCCATATTGGAGTATGCGGCAACCAGTTTGGAACCCACACCTAGCCAAGCACGTGAAGAAACTAGAGAAAGAATAAGTGCAAAGGCTTGCATACACGACTAGTCACAGGCTAAGAGGGCACTATGTCTACGAGGTGAGGGTTAGGGGAAATCAACCTGACGACACTGGAGGCAGGAGAGATAGGGGGTGACTGATAACGACATACAAAATTTACTGAGAGGAATTGACAAGGTGGACAAAAGTCAGGTTGTTCCAGATATTGGACACATAACAGGGGACACAGTTGGAAGCTGTAAGACACAGATGAATCACAGGGGGATGTGAGGAGTCTTCTGTTACAGCCACAGAGTAGTCAGTAAGTGGAATAGTTTGGGGAAAAGCGATGTAGTGGAGGAGGATACATAATAGCTTTAAGCAGAGGTATGATAAAGCTCACGGCTCGGGAGAGTGACCTAGTAGCGTATCTCAGTGACGAGGCTGGGGCAGGAGCTCGGAATCGACCCCCGCAACCTCAACTAGGTGAGTATAACTAGGTGAGTACACTCACTACACACACACACACCACACATACACACACTCACACACACACACCACACACACACAACAGCACACAACACTCTTGAAAACCTCATGAATCACACTGTCAGGGGAAACAACCTATGAGAGCAGAGGTGAGGATGAGCCAGCAAAGACTGATCTTGTGTTCACCCTGAAGCAGTTCATGCGACATCGATGGGACATCACTTACCGAGAGGCCCTTGGAGTAGCGATCATGTGGTTCTGAGTTTTTTGACTATATAGATAGAGTTACAAAGTGGAAGAAGGTAACAGGAACTGAGGGGACAGGCCAAACTTATAAAAGGGGGGACTATCACTGGTATGAGCAAACTTCCTGCAGGAGGTTCAGTGGGAGAGAGAAATGGTAGGAAATATCAGTAACGGAGATGATGGTAGATGTGGCAAACAAAGTGCAAGGAGGCAGAGGAAAGTTTTGTTACCAAGGGAAACAGCAATAATAGGGAAGACCAAGTCGAGTCCTTGGTTTACCCGAAGGTGTTGGGAGGCAAAAATAAGTGCAACAGATGAATGGAAAAGGTACGGAGGCATAGGACCCAGGAAAACAAGGGAGATTAGTAGAAGAGCCAGAAGAGTATGCGCAGATAAAGGGGGAGGCCCAGCGGACAGTATGAATACCGACATTAGCATCGAAAAGTCAAAATCTGACCCGAAACTGCTGTATAGCACATTAAGGTGGAAGACAACAGTCAAGGACCAGGTGATAAGGCTGAGAGTATGAGATGGTGGAGAAATCACACGAATCGATCAAGAGGTATGTGAGGAGCTCAACACGAGATTTAAGGAAGTATTTACAGTAGAGACAGGAAGGGACTCTGGGGGGACAGACAGATGGGGACACACCAAGGAATACACCAACAAGTGTTGGACGACTTACATACAGATGAGGAGGAGGTGAAGAAACTCGCCTAAGGGGACATCGATACCTCAAAGCAATGGAGGGACTGGACAACATCTCTCATGGGTCCTTAGAGAGGGAGCAGATATGTTGTGCATACCCATTACCACATCTTCAACACATCCCTGGAATGGGCATCTACCTGAGGTATGGAAGACAGCAAATGTAGATCAATTTTCAAAAAAGGAAGACAGAAAAGAGGCACTAAACTATAGACCTGTGTCATTGACGTGTATAGATGACAAAATTATGGAGAAGATTTCAGGGAGGAGAGTGGTGGAGCACATGGAACGGAACAGGGTATAAATGCAACAGGCACGGATTCACGGAAGGCAAATCCTGTGTCACAAATCCTTCGGAGTTTTATGATAAAATAACATAAGTAAGACAGAGAGAGAGGGGTGGGTGATTGCATTCTTCTTGGGACTGCAAAGAAGGCTTTGACCACAGTTCCTCACAAGAGATTAGTGCAGAGTAGGAGCATCAGGGAATATAACAGGAAGGGCATGCAATGGATCAGAGATTACCTTGAACAGGGACGGCAACCATGAGTCATAGGCGCGGGGTACCGTTTTGAGTATCACAGTGGGCACTGTGACGTGCGGCTGGGTCCCCAGGGGTTCGGTCCTAGGACAGTGCTATTTTGGTATATGTGAACGACAGGACGGAAGGGTTAGAATCGAAGTGGCCCTGTTTGCAGATGTTTGTTGAAGTTAATGAGGAGATTAAATCTGATGAGGACTGCAGGACATTCCAAAGAGTCCTGGACAAGATCTGCGACACCTTAGGTCCAGCAAAATGGCTTCTGAATTTAAATCCTGCAAATGCAAATAGTCTGAATGATAGGGAAGGGGCACGAGAAGAACCACAGACAGAGTATTGGCTAGTGTGGCGCTCAAAGACTGTCTGCGCGCAAAGCCTCACTCAAGGGAGAAGATCTTGTTGTGCGGGTGAGGGTTTTTAATAACACATGAGGCATGTTCCGGAAGCACAATCAATTCAGATAACTGCTGCATCATATGGGCGCCTGGCAACACTGAGAACAGCCATTCCGACGCCTTAGAAAGGAATCATTCAAGACACTGTACACCGTGTATGTCAGGCCTACGGGGTATGCCTGCCACCTGTTTGGAACCCAGCACTTGATAATGCAAGTCAAGAAACAGAGAAAGTACAAAGGTTTGCAACAAGGTTAGTTCAAGAGCTATGAGGGATTGTCCTATGAAGAAAGTCTAAGCGGAAATCGGCCTCGACACTGGAGGACAGGTAAGGGTCGGGGAGGCATGATAACGTCATATTGTAAATACTGCGTGGAATTGACACAGGTGGACAAAGGACAGGATGTTACAGGGAGGTGGACACAGAAAACAATCGAGGCACAATTGGAAGTTGAAGGACACAAATTGAGTCAGAGAGATAGTCGGAAGTATTTCTTCAGTCATAGAGTTGTAAGCAGTGGAATAGCCTAGAAAATGACGTAGTGGGGCAGGAACCATACACAGTTTTAAGACGAGGTTAGTTAAAGTCTTCATGTGAGCGGGGAGAGAGAGGGTCTAGTAGCACCGGTGAAGAGGCGGGGCCAGGAGTAGGACTCGAACCCTGCAACCACAAATAGGTGAGTTCAAATAGGTGAGTACACACACAACACACACACACATCCACTCATACCACACACACAACACTAACACACACTAACACACACACACACACACACACACCACACACACCACACACACTCACACACACAACACACACTTACACAAACACCACACACACACACACACCACACCAACATACACCCACACCACAACACACACAAAACACACACACACACACACACACACATACACACACTCTACATCTCACACACACCCACACCACACACACACACACACCACACACACACACACATTCACACACATACACACACAACACACACCCACACATACACACACAACACACACATACACACACACACAACACACACCACACACACACACATACACACACACACACACACACAATACACACACAACACACACACACACATCACACACATACACACCACTCACACACACACATACACACACACACACACACATACACACACACAAAACACACATACACACACACACACATTACACACATAAACACACACACACACACACAACATAACACACACTCACACACACAACACACAACATACACACACATACACACACACCAACACACTAACTCACAATACACACACATACACACACACACACACACACATACACACACACATACACACACACACAACACGCACAAATACACACACACCTACACACAACAAAAAGGCTAGTGTCAAATCGACATGTGCCTAGGACAAAAATGGTAACTAACACACACACATTACTCCACACACCACACACACACACACCACACACACACACACACTCACAAACACATACACCAACACACGCACACACACACACACACACACACAGTACACAACACACACACACACACCTCATACACACACACACCCACACACACACTACACACACACACACACACACACACACTCATACCACACAATAACACACAATCACACACACAACAAACACACACACCACACACATAACACATACACACACACACACACACACACACACACACACACACACACACACACACACACACACAACACACACACAGTGCACGAAGATATTTCGACTCGCACTTAGAATAATTCCAACAGGAATGGAGCCCTCTTACACAGTGGCATTTTGTCCACAACATATTTTCCAGCAGTGGTGGAGTTTCTAACACATATTCATAGCAATGTTTCTCTGGATACTATGCATGCTAGTCAGTTAGTTGGAAGTATGTTAGAAAAGTGAGACTAGAAGACTGTTACAACAGTGGTACTGGAGTATATTGAAGGAGTAGGACTGGACGTGCGTTAGATAAGTGGCACTCAAATGCTGGAGTACACGAAATAGTACAGGAAATGTGCTAGATAAGTGGGACTGGAAAGTTAGATAAGACAAAGAGTGTTAGAGGAAAGGGGATGGATGGCTCTGCTACTCTCCAGCTAACTTCCACTTGTAATGGCTATGTTAGATAAACAGTTATCGTCCTAACCTTGCAAAATTTCATATAGGTCAGAGCAGCAGCCACACGTTGTGGGCATCGCAGTCTGATCATGAAATAAATATCACTGTTTATCACAGCTTCTGTTATGTATTTAACTTAACCGATGATAACTTCATATAAAACTTCCTCTCTAAACTGCAATTTACAGAAGAAAATTAGCAAAAATTGTAATATTTTAAATGAAATGAAAAAACTTTGAGTTGTGTAGCAGAGGTGGATCCTCTTAGACTGTTAGGTAAGACACATATGCAACAGTTAGACAACTTTATTCCGAAACGTTTGGCCTACACAGTAGGCTTCTTCAGTCGAATACAGAAAGTAGGCAGGAACAGTAGAGATGTGAAGACGATGTAATCAGTCCATCACCCTGCACCTCTCCTTCCGACAGTATTTAAGTCTCTGCACTGTCGCTTGATCTTCAGATAGTTCCTGACTATGGAACTGAACTGCTCCAGGCTGAGGGACTGACAACCTCAAATTCTACGACTTCAAGGGTGATGGACTGATTACATCGTCTTCACATCTCTACTGTTCCTGCCTACTTTCTGTATTCGACTGAAGAAGCCTACTGTGTAGGCGAAACGTTTCGGAATAAAGTTGTCTAACTGTTGCATATGTGTCTTACCTAACAACCTGTCGGTATTGTATACCATTTTGATGTTCATCCTCTTAGACTAAATAATACTGACCCGGGTTGTTTAAACTCCATCAACCCAGGTGGTGGGTAAATATAATTAGATATGTGGAACAAGTCGCCCTATAACACTGACGTAAATACACTGGGAGGTATCAAACAGGTTAGAACACACGAGTGATAATAACTAGATATACATACTGTAGCATAGATTAATGCAGCATCCATTATTCTTTATGTTATTGTAAGTGTGAAATTAGAGCTGGTGGACAGAGTACATATGAGAGTTATCCGGTGATGACAGATAACGTTGTGTCCCCAAATTAAACATTATGATCTACATATACCTCAGCTACAGACAGGTTTCATGGTAACCCCAAGTTATCAGATTGATACCCAGCTGTATCACACACTTATCTCACTGTATGAATTATCATGAAAAACGTGGAAAAACAATAAAACCCAGACTGACATCACCTGGAGGTGGATAGTTCTGTAACCCAGGCAGTGCTGCCTGTCCTCCTGGCTTGGGAAACAGCAAGACGTATTGGTAAACAGAAAAAGTAGTGCGCTAGAGAAGTGTTAGAAGCCTCAAACAGGTGGGAATTCCCTGTATCTTTACTCTCCTGGTGATCGCGTTTTCTTCGCCAGGGAAAATTTCTACTGACGTAAGTCAGTCTCATATAATGACCTGCTCAGCAGTTAAGCAGAAGGCGGAGTACCCGAGCCAGGGATCCGCCCCATTAAAAAAATAAACTGATAACACTGTATTTCGCTTCTAAATACCACTCGGAATTATTATTTCAGACGAACTTCCGGTTAGTCTTGAACCAATACCAAGTCACAATTGGTGTCTGATGTGTTATAAAGCACGTGGGAAGGAAGCCACTCTGGATAAAGGTTAGTCACACATGTCCATGACCTTGCAATGCTGAATTACAATACCTCTTGTCTCTACAAAATAGCTAAGGCGTGTCCCGGGACCAGGGACAGTGACAAACACCTGATCACATCAGAGAATGTCTTTACATTAGTAGTGGATAGCCATCTATCCTAATGCCTCTCGTCTGTCTTCTTTTTGTCTGTATACGAAGCCTGGTCTCAGACCGGACCGCGGGGGCGTTGACTCCCGAAACCTTCTCCAGGTATACCCCAGGTATACATCTTGAGCATTTAGGAGGAGTCCCAGTGACGACCATCATTTACCGTACATATTAAGTTAGCTGATGAGGTAATCTCGGACTCTCAGAACTTTGTCTCGAACCTTTCTCTCAGGGTCAAGTTTTTTTTTTTTTTTTTGCATGTAAATAATGAGTATATTAACAGCGAGCTGTCAGTGGGAACAGCAGTTAGTTATTTTCTTATCATACTCTGTCATACAGGATGAGTTTCATACATATTCATGAAATCTGTCAGCCTGAGTCGGTAAACTTCAGTAGGGCGACGCGCCTTGAATGGAATGGATTAAAGCACGATACGCTGGCCTAGAGTTACGACTGACTTGCCGTGAGTTCAATCCCACCCGTACAGTGGTTTATTTGCAATCATGTAATACGACTGTGAGTCATGGAACAGATTAGTGTGTAGTCCTGATGATGTAACAGTGTTGCCTACTGGTAACACTGTTACATCATGCGACTGACATCATGCAACTGACATCATGTGACTGACAGTCCACCTCAATATCTTATCTTATTTTCTTATAATGTTAATATTTGGAGGTAAAATACTGCAAGAAGACTTAGATATGATACTCAGGAAGATTAATACACAGTTTATACAATTCATCAGACAAGGGGCATGTTATGAAACTGGGAGAGAGTCAAATTAGAGCCTAGAGTAGAGCACGGGTGGTTGGGGAATTATGACCATCTTAGAAAGACAGTGACCCTTTAGTGATTATAACAAGGGAGGGAAGGGGGTAAAGGAGGTTTAGTGTGCCAGGGGCTTAGACATCCAGCAAGCGTGCGTGAGCGTGTTAAGATAGGAGTTGAGGCAAATGGTTTTTATGATTTGACGTGCTGTTGGAGTGTGAGCAAAGTAACATTTATGAAAGGAGTCAGGGAAACCGGCTAGCCGGACTTGAGTCCTGGAGGTGAGAAGTACAGTGCCTGCACTCTGAAGGACGGCTGGAGATAAGTATGATGAAAGTGTTACTTCTTTTTCGGGTCACCCGGCGTAGGTGGGAGACGGTCGGTGTGTTAATAAAAAAAAATTATATTATAAAACCATAAACATGATACAGTAATGATATCCAATACATTAATGATCAACTTAGTCTTCCTTTGGTTGTAAGTTCTCCTAAAAAGGTCAGAATAACATCAAAGTCACAACTCAGATTACGACTTTGTGCTAAGGAGTAGTTTTGTCTTTTTTTCATATTTTTCAAGATAACTTATGACCATTCTATGGTAAGTGACCAGAATTGCAGAGCATAATACAAAGGAGGTCTCATGAAAAATATGAGGCTGTTGCGTACTTAGTAATAAGTATTCTAACATAAAGGTACCATAATGACCCTCTATCTTAAGTTCGTACGTTGATGTATAATTTAACGTCTTTGTTAATCATCACTCACATCTCAATCACAATCATATTTACTACTATCTAAATAATGAAAACAATCTCTAAGATTATAAATTACTTTGATCTATGTTTAACCATTTTTCGTCATCGAAACTTTACACTTGACTAACTTACGTGTTTCTGTAGGTGCTCTTGTGTCTGCTGAGGTGGTGGTGACTACGTCACTAGGAAAAACCCTTAGCAGGAGAACCATCTTACAAGTTTTGAAGCAGTTTTGTTGATGTTCACCTGCATCTTTGGAGGAAGATATGCTAGGGAACCCCCTATAGAGCCCTTCAGCTAAGCCTCTCTTATGAAGCCATATCCCCTTTGAAGGCCTTTAAACTAGTTTCCTAAGAATCCCCTTCCCTATAAGGAATAACATTCATAACAAGCTCTCAAAATTCCCACTGGAACCCTCAAGCTGATTCTTGAAACCCCTTTGCTACTCCACCTTTCCCCTTGAGAGGTCCCCTTTGAGGGCATTCTTGAGGCTGGTCACTTGTCGAAGGGTCTTCTCTTCCCGCTTTGACCTCCAACAGCGGGATGAGCGCCCCAGGGAAGCATCAGTCCTCCTCTGTACTCAGCCCAGACGCTAACCACAGGATCTTCACCCTCTTGGGACCTAAAACTCAGGTAAGCTCACTCGTCTCACTGTGACGGAGTCATGGAGTCTTCAGTGGAGTCACAGTGCATGTGTGTGTGTGTGTGTGTGTGTGTGTGTGAGAGAGAGAGAGAGAGAGAGAGAGAGAGAGAGAGAGAGAGAGAGAGAGAGAGAGAGAGAGAGAGAGAGAGAGAGAGAGAGAGAGAGAGCAGAACATTAAATCTGGCGTGTTCTTAAGTTTATTCTAGAGTTAAGTTCCAATAAACCCAGCAGGAAATGCTTCATAACGTCATTGTCAATGATAAGATACGTGAAATTTCGAGTGTTTAACTTTTATATCACTAGATAAAATACTATACTAGATTATAATGTAAGCATTGGGTCAGTTATGTTATACATGAATTTATAACTATTTGTGTAGCCTTGTGCTACTGCTCAAAAATAAGAAATACGGATGCACAAAGTACGTTGTAATTTTTGGGTGTGACCTAATTAATGTCTGTATAAATAACTCAGTACGAATGTAACCAAAAGATGTAAATAGCTTATTACCACAGTAGCTTGTTTAGTTATCAAAACTTTGGGGTCCAGACCCTGGACCCATTATGTACCTCTGGAATCTTTTGACTACCACCCACAGGATGGGTCTGAGGTGCATAAAGAAGATATTAAAGTACAAGTAACAGAATGAGGTATTTTGATAATGGCAGTTAGACTTTTTAACTACAGCTCTCCCCCCCCCCCCCCATCTTCACAGACCGACCCAGGGATTTTTAGACTGACGTATTTCTTTTTACTAGGTTTTAATTCAAGTGCTAAGAGCGGTGAGGTGGTCTAGGCTAAACTGCCTTATTTTCTGCCCTCGACACACTCACTCTGCTAACACACACAAACCTAGTTGCAGCAGCGAGACTACACAGTTTCGCCTATACACTAGGCTTTTGTAAGTCGATTTAGGATGATGGACATTATGTTCATAGTGAAGGAAGTCAGAGGTGTGCTGAGGATGGGACTGGGGTACTAGGATTTTAAGAAACGAAACGTTTCCACAATAGAGTATAAGCATAAGTGTCTCTTTTATGTATATAAATCTGCTTGTTATGTATCAATTTATATTAATCCGAAAAAGATTGGTATAGGACAAAAGATTCAATAAAAGCTTTATTCTACATTTGTGCATATTTCAAATATTTAGTCAGCTGTAAGTCTTAGGTACATATTCATTACTGGATGAACATTGGCGATAGGTGGGAGGAGAAACGTCTCGCCCAGCCTGGGAATCAAACCCGTTTTTTTTCTGTTGTGAGCCGAAAACTATCATTGAGCCATAGGTCGCACATATATTTAATATTACCGTTGATTCTCTTGTATTTATTTGTGTGATTGTGTTTACCAGGCTATGAGCACTGGGGTGGTGTGTGTGGTGGGGGCGGATACCCCAGCCTTATCCCCTTGGAACCCCCCCTTCACAGGGGTGGTCACCCTCACCAAAGACTACATCCGCAAAGCCTACTTCCTGCAGGTCAGTGGCTTCTTCCAGGTCAGTGACTCACTGTACCAGTCAGGGCAGACTTACTAAGTCTGGGTCACATGCTGACCTGCTCAATGCCTCAAGATAATCTTAAATACTGCATCAAGGTTACAGAAGTTCTGTCATTAGCATCACCAGGTCATAAAGAGCCTAGCACAGGAAGCCTGGGAGAACGTGCATAAGAGAACATGTCGCCCTACATGATTTTATGAAGTCTTGATAGAGCATTAAGGTGTAAAGCCGTCTAATGAAAGGAGCAACTAAGCTACATGTGTTTTAACATTACTAGTTCGTTAGTTACTTGCCATTCACCACACATTGAAGACAGTGTTGGGACACAAGAGGTTACTTCTTCACAGCTGGAATACCACTGCTAACCTATATACATCTCCACCCATATTGTTCTCTAAGTTATACCTGTGTACACTATCTAGTAACAAAATTTAAAAAAAATAGGACTATCAAGCAATATTTATAGAGAAAGGATGTTTATCTTCGAACAGATGTTAAGGATACAACGAACAGACTTAAAACAAAAGATAAGTAAAAAAAAAAAAAAAAAACTTTGGATGTGAAACGAGGTGGCTTGACAACAGGTTGTTTCAGGTGTACGACTTAGTGGAGTGGAGAAGAGTGGAGGAAGTGCAACTAGGGAAAGGTGCTTCATACAACTGCTCTTCAGTGCTTTTCCACCAGCTGTCAGTACAGGTCAGTCTTCCAGCACAGGTCAGTCCCGGAACCTCCTTGACTGATGTTAAACTATCACTTAATACCGAACACTTAATTCTAAGGTCCTCGTGTTTAAATTAAAAAAAAAAAAACGAACAATTTTTATGTACTTTCATTTCTATTATACTCACAAAAAGTGTGAGGTCCATGTGGATTTTGCATGGCTGCTCCATGTACTTTTATTTCTTATGTTGTGATATTGTAATTAACAGTGGGTGAGAGTTTGGTCTGCTATTTTAGTCATGTCAGTAACTCCGTACAGTAAGATAACTATACTAATATTTTGGATAATAATGTTTTATCGCTATACTACCTTAAAATGAAAATTAATCATACCGATTATTCACCGGGAATGTAGTATATGCTGTGGTAACTGCTGGTTTGTCTGGGGTTACTGCAGTCACTTTCTGGCTAAGGTGCGCGTGTTGATGCCTGGTTTTTCTTCCTAGGAGAGGACGCTGGGGCTGAAGTTCGCCAGCGAGGCAGACGCGAAGTGCTTCGCTGAGGCAGCCTTGGTGGTGGTCGGTGGTGCACCTCGCAAACCTGACGGTAGGATCCCTGGTGCTTCAATAAATCTAAATACATATATATATATATATATATATATATATATATATATATATATATATATATATATATATATATATATATATATATATATATATATATATATATTTATTATCACACTGGCCGATTCCCACCAAGGCAGGGTGGCCCGAAAAAGAAAAACTTTCACCATCATTCACTCCATCACTGTCTTGCCAGAAGGGTGCTTTACACTACAGTTTTTAAACTGCAACATTAACACCCCTCCTTCAGAGTGCAGGCACTGTACTTCCCATCTCCAGGACTCAAGTCCGGCCTGCCGGTTTCCCTGAATCCCTTCATAAATGTTACTTTGCTCACACTCCAACAGCACGTCAAGTATTAAAAACCATTTGTCTCCATTCACTCCTATCAAACACGCTCATGCATGCCTGCTGGAAGTCCAAGCCCCTCGCACACAAAAACCTCCTTTACCCCCTCCCTCCAACCTTTCCTAGGCCGACCCCTACCGCGCCTTCCTTCCACTACAGACTGATACACTCTTGAAGTCATTATGTTTCGCTCCATTCTCTCTACATGTCCGAACCACCTCAACAACCCTTCCTCAGCCCTCTGGACAACAGTTTTGGTAATCCCGCACCTCCTCCTAACTTCCAAACTACGAATTCTCTGCATTATATTCACACCACACATTGCCCTCAGACATGACATCTCCACTGCCTCCAGCCTTCTCCTCGCTGCAACATTCATCACCCACGCTTCACACCCATATAAGAGCGTTGGTAAAACTATACTCTCATACATTCCCCTCTTTGCCTCCAAGGACAAAGTTCTTTGTCTCCACAGACTCCTAAGTGCACCACTCACTCTTTTTTCCCTCATTAATTCTATGATTCACCTCATCTTTCATAGACCCATCCGCTGACACGTCCACTCCCAAATATCTGAATACGTTCACCTCCTCCATACTCTCTCCCTCCAATCTGATATTCAATCTTTCATCACCTAATCTTTTTGTTATCCTCATAACCTTACTCTTTCCTTTATTCACCTTTAATTTTTCTTCTTTTGCACACCCTACCAAATTCATCCACCAATCTCTGCAACTTCTCTTCAGAATCTCCCAAGAGCACAGTGTCATCAGCAAAGAGCAGCTGTGACAACTCCCACTTTGTGTGTGATTCTTTATCTTTTAACTCCACGCCTCTTGCCAAGACCCTCGCATTTACTTCTCTTACAACCCCATCTATAAATATATTAAACAACCACGGTGACATCACACACCTTGTCTAAGGCCTACTTTTACTGGGAAAAAATTTCCCTCTTTCCTACATACTCTAACTTGAGCCTCACTATCCTCGTAAAAACTCTTCACTGCTTTCAGTAACCTACCTCCTAAACCATACACTTGCAACATCTGCCACATTGCCCCCCTATCCACCCTGTCATACGCCTTTTCCAAATCCATAAATGCCACAAAGACCTCTTTAGAGCCTTATCTAAATACTGTTCACTTATATGTTTCACTGTAAACACCTGGTCCACACACCCCCTACCTTTCCTAAAGCCTCCTTGTTCATCTGCTATCCTATTCTCCGTCTTACTCTTAATTCTTTCAATTATAACTCTACCATACACTTTGCCAGGTACACTCAACAGACTTATCCCCCTATAATTTTTGCACTCTCTTTTATCCCTTTGCCTTTATACAAAGGAACTATGCATGCTCTCTGCCATCCCTAGGTACCTTACCCTCTTCCATACATTTATTAAATAATTGCACCAACCACTCCAAAACTATATCCCCACCTGCTTTTAACATTTCTATCTTTATCCCATCAATCCCGCTGCCTTACCCCCTTTCATTTTACCTACTGCCTCACGAACTTCCCCCACACTCACAACTGGCTCTTCCTCACTCCTACAAGATGTTATTCCTCCTTGCCCTATACACGAAATCACAGCTTCCCTATCTTCATCAACATTTAACAATTCCTCAAAATATTCCCTCCATCTTCCCAATACCTCTAACTCTCCATTTAATAACTCTCCTCTCCTATTTTTAAACTGACAAATCCATTTGTTCTCTAGGCTTTCTTAACTTGTTAATCTCACTCCAAAACTTTTTCTTATTTTCAACAAAATTTGTTGATAACATCTCTCACCCACTCTCTCATTTGCTCTCTTTTTACATTGCTTCACCACTCTCTTAACCTCTCTCTTTTTTCTCCATATACTCTTCCCTCCTTGCATCACTTCTACTTTGTAAAAACTTCTCATATGCTAACTTTTTCTCCCTTACTACTCTCTTTACATCATCATTCCACCAATCGCTCCTCTTCCCTCCTGCACCCACTTTCCTGTAACCCAACAAACTTCTGCTGAACACTCTAACACTACATTTTTAAACCTACCCCATACCTCTTCGACCCCATTGCCTATGCTCTCATTAGCCCATCTATCCTCCAATAGCTGTTTATATCTTACCCTAACTGCCTCCTCTTTTAGTTTATAAACCTTCACCTCTCTCTTCCCTGATGCTTCTATTCTCCTTGTATCCCATCTACCTTTTACTCTCAGTGTAGCTACAACTAGAAAGTGATCTGATATATCTGTGGCCCCTCTATAAACATGTACATCCTGAAGTCTACTCAACAGTCTTTTATCTACCAATACATAATCCAACAAACTACTGTCATTTCGCCCTACATCATATCGTGTATACTTATTTATCCTCTTTTTCTTAAAATATGTATTACCTATAACTAAACCCCTTTCTATACAAAGTTCAATCAAAGGGCTCCCATTATCATTTACACCTGGCACCCCAAACTTACCTACCACACCCTCTCTAAAAGTTTCTCCTACTTTAGCATTCAAGTCCCCTACCACAATTATCTCTCTCACTTGGTTCAAAGGCTCCTATACATTCACTTAACATCTCCCAAAATCTCTCTCTCTTTCCCCTGCATTCCTCTCTTCTCCAGGTGCATACACGCTTATTATGACCCACTTCTCGCATCCAACCTTTACTTTAATCCACATAATTCTTGAATTTACACATTCATATTCTCTTTTCTCCTTCCATAACTGATCATTTAACATTACTGCTACCCCTTCCTTTGCTCTAACTCTCTCAGATACTCCAGATTTAATCCCATTTATTTCCCCCCACTGAAACTCTCCTACCCCCTTCAGCTTTGTTTCGCTTAGAGCCAGGACATCCAACTTCTTTTCATTCATAACATCACAATCATCTGTTTCTTGTCATCCGCACTACATCCCACGCACATTTAAAGCATCCCAGTTTTATAAAGTTTTTCTTCTTCTCTTTTTTAGTAAATGTATACAGAGAAGGGGTTACTAGCCCATTGCTCCCGGCATTTTAGTCGCCTCATACGACACGCATGGCTTACGGAGGAAAGATTCTTTTCCACTTCCCCATGGACAATAGAAGAAATAAAAAAGAACAAGAGCTATTTAGAAAAAGGAGAAAAACCTAGATGTATGTATATATATATATATGCATGTGCGTGTCTGTGAAGTGTGACCAAAGTGTAAGTAGGAGTAGCAAGATATCCCTGTTATCTAGCGTGTTTATGAGACAGAAAAAGAAACCAGCAATCCTACCATCATGCAAAACAGTTACAGGTTTTTGTTTCACAGTCATCTGGCAGACGGTAGTACTTCCCTGGGTGGTTGCTGTCTACCAACCTACTACCTATATATATATATAATATATATATATATATAATATATATATATATATATATATATATATATAATATATATATATATATATCTTTATCTACTCGCTCGTCACTTCCTTGCTGGGATTAAAGTGTCATAACACTGTTGAAAAGTGACAAATCACATAGAAAACCTGTGGTTTGTTTGTATAAGAGTAATTTCTCACTTCATTCTTGCTTGCATATGACATGTAGGATCATAGTTATTATTATGAGTTTGTTGGTGAATTTCTGAATATTCTAAGAGTAAGGTCACGGGACGGCGCATGTTTTGTGAAGATATCAAGGGACTGATCTACCGATGTACCACGAGACTTCGTAATATCTTCTGTATATTCAGAGAGATCGTGTAAATCGGTGTTGTCTGTGTCAAAACCAATGTGTGTCCTGAAGATGCTGAGCAACTCTAACATGACCTAATACCATAAATTAGACATATGTGCAACACTTGGGTATCTTTACCAAATGTTGATCATGTGTCTAATTTATCAACTTGCCGGTTCTCTGAACCATTTCTCTTTCATAACCTAATATCTTAGTACATCAAAATATTGTATTCTCGTGTATTGGTTGTCAGGACGCCCACCACCGTCACCGAAGGAGCCGACAGCAACCACTCTGCAGCAGAAACAGGCAAGCGAGGAGGACCCCCAAGGTGCAGCAGCAGCAGCAGCAGGTAATGAACAGCAGCCATATCCACGTCAGCGCAAGAAACAGAAAGCGCCACGGAAAGAAACACAGTCAGAAACACAAAAGCCAGCCCAACCACCGCCGCAATCTCCCTCTACACTTCCCCTTAAAGCACCACGACAGTCACCACCACCACCACCACAATCCCTGCCACATTCTCCACTACAATCACCTCAAAGAGCACCGCGGCAACCACCGGCACAATCACCACCACAACCCCCACCACAATCCCTGCCACATTCCCCACCACAATTACCTTCACAACCGCCACCAAAATCACCGCCACAGCCCCTACCACATTCCTCGCCACAGTTGCCACCACAATCACCACAACTGTCAAAAAAATCACCCCCAAATTTGCCACTACAGTCACTGCCACTTAAGTCGATACAATCGCCGCTACAGCTACAATCACCCACACAGGAGGGACCACAACTGCGTTTTCCTTTCCCACCGTCACAGTCCGCGGAGAAGAGCGCAACACTGGACAGGAAGCGCACTTCGAAGAGACTAACGTAGGTACCTCTTCGTTATCATAAAAGTTTAGAATTGTACATGAATGGTATAAAATATCAAGATAAACAATTAGACACGAGTGCAACATCTGGGCATCTTTACTTGTAGACGTTTTGCCATCAGTCTTGGAGATGGTGAAGATTATCGTAGTCTTGAAGAGACTACGGTGCTCTTCATCTCTAAGGCTGATCACCCCATCTTTTGTATATAGTTCTGCAGTCTTCACTTTATGTCCTTGTACTAATAAAGCCACTGGATGGCAAAACGTCTACAAATAAAGATACCCAGATGTTGAACTCGTGTGTAATAATTGTTAATGAACAGATTATTGTAGGTTTTAAACAGCCCAGTATAGTTATTTGATAGTAAACACGTTTAATGTAAATGAATTCAAATGTGCGAGGGAAACCATAATCCATCGTTCACCAAAATCTCGCACTTAGAGGAATCTGTGACGACGTTTTAGTCCATCCTGGACCATTGTAAAGTTACACTTGGGTCAGGAACAGCAATGAAGGCTGGAAGACAATTTGGTAGGAGGTGTAGATGACTGGTTCAGAGAACTGACAAGCTGATAAATTAAGACACATGTACAACACTTGGGTATCTTTATTATGGCGAAACGTTTCCACTCAGGAAAGACATGATCGGCCACCCCACCAACTTCCAGCACCTCTATCATGTTGGCTTCTGCCCAGAGGCTTACACCCGCTGCTCCGGGACAGACGGCAGTGGGGAACAGCAGCAGCAACAGCAGGTTGACGCCCGTCTTGCAGCAGTGAGCTTCAGTTTATAATGTTCCGCACTCTAGATAGATTTGACAGTTGCCTTGACAGTCTATGCATTAGGGTGACCTGACTTCTAATATACAAGTTAACTTGATTTTCTATGCCCTATATTATTATTACTGTATTCACACAAAAAAAGGTTTAAACCCAACTGAGTAATTCAGCAACACCCCTATGTTAGGGCTGACTCAAGAGCCTTATTTCGATTGGTTTTGAATTGTGCTAAAATGAAACACAATATCTCTCTGCCTCTCCTTCACACTATTAAAGCGAGCTTCCTCTTACAGAGTGTGGAATCCCACAAGAGACCTGCCCCGGCACCTCCACCTCCTGTCAGTCAAGTGGAGGCTGAGGCGGTGCTGGACAACATGTCACCAGGATCTCTAGACTCAGTTAACACTCATCTCTCTTATGCTGACACTTCCTCAGCTTCCAGAACTTCTGCCTCCGTAAACTATGGTTCATCTGAAGGTGATGGTTCATCTGTGCTTTCTACCATCGTTACTACAGCCTTAACAACAACCATCACGTCTCCAACTGATACCGTCATCGCCACTCCAACAAATGCTATACTTGCCATCTCTACAGATACCACTATGACCACTCCTATACACAGCATAGATGCCAGTATGGTCACTCCTACCGATACTACCACTGCCTTCAATACCGATGCCACTATCGCCGCCCCTATAGATGCTGCCTCTGTCATCCCTATAGATGGATTATACAGTAGCACTATTACCACTCCAACAGAGTCTACCGTTGCTACCCTTACAGATGCTACCATTGCCACCTCTGTAGAAACTACCATTGCCACTCACGTTGCTACGACCATCACAGATGCCTCCAGCGAGGTGCTACTAATTCCTGAACCCAGCATCACCACTGCCGTCAATTCTTCCATCAAGTCACCATCCGACCCTTCACCTCTCAGCAGCCCCACCACTTCTCTTGTAGATGCTCCGTCTGAGGAACAGTTGACACAGTCATCGCTACAACCCCTGCCATTATCTCCACCACAATCATTACAGTCACCTCCACAATCCCTGCCACAATCTCCACTACAGCTACAGTCACCTACACAAGAGGGCCCACAACTGCGTTTCCCTTTCCCAGCCTCACAGCCTGCAGACAACACTACACTGAACAGGAAGCGATCTTCGAAAAGACTAACGTAAGTGTCTCTGATTATCGATAACGTTAATATTTATTATTGGACAGATAGGTTATGTCACAGGCTTGTCTCAGGTGTGTGTGTGTGTGTGTGTGTGTGTGTGTCAGGACTGTCTCAAGAGCATAAAGTTTGGACAGATTAGCATGATTAAGGTGTCCCGTAGCTCGATCGCTAGTGCACTCAGCTCACACACTGAGGTCCGGAGTTCGAATCTCCGGTACGGCTGGAAAACATTAGGGACGTGTTTCCATAAAACACCTGCTGTCCCTGTTCACCCATCAGTATAAGATGGGTACCTGGGTGTGGGTCGCATCCTGGGACAAAACTGACCAATTTGCGGGAAATTCTCAGCATAAGCGGCTTTCTATACAGTAGTATGTCATTGATGTCAACTAGGACCTTATACCTTGTACATGTACTTGTAGAAATAAAGATATTATTATTATTATTATTATTATTATTATTAATTATACAGCAAGCAGACGTTTACCATAGATTCAAAATCTCTGAGGGAGTCAGTCGTTCAGTCATTGATTATCAGTGTACTTAAAAGACTTGAGAGTAAAGAGAATCACTAAATGTGCAGATACCATTAAAAAAATAGCGAGAGTAATACAGAGGAGACATGGGGAAGTTACAGGAAGGCCTAAGAAATGTCTGACGTATAACTGACAAATGTCGGGCAGGTCAATATGCTTAGGTTAGCCCATTCAAACCCCTGCACAGAAGCCCTCTAAACTTTCCTCAGCACTGGTGAAAATCCTCCCAGATGGATCGAAAAAACTGGAACCGACCTCCGCATGAACCAGCTACATGATCTATGTCAAGTTAGGCAACAGACACTTCCCTGCTCCATAGGATATTACCCCATTCCAAACTACCATTCCTCCATTTCCCCCCAAAACTCTTCTTAAATCACAACCAAAGCTTCGTCTTGAAGCCAAACATGATGCCTTAAGCTGTATTGATAACTAAGTCACACACAACACTCTTTCTCAAATTATTTACGTTGATGGTTCTGTTCACCAGTCCACTGGTGCAGCTGGTAGTGCTGCTGTTGTCATACAGAGTGAGAGCTCTCTTAAAGAAATTGGAGCCCACATCAATAACTTGGCCTCTACCCTTCAAACAGAAATGTTTGCCATACTCCTTGCACTCAAATGCGTCCATGTATCTAAGGTTGACACTTCAATTGTAACTGATTCTCTCATCCATAAATGCTCTCAACTCATTAAGTATAAATTGTGGCATGCTTGTGTCAGAAGCCAGAGACAGGTAGGGTAAGAGTGTGGACAGTGGAGTCAGAGTGCACATGCTGTGGATTCCATCTCACATTGGTCTTTAGATGCATGACAGAACTGATAAATTGGCTAAGCTGTATGCTTTCAAAGAGGGGGTAGATTACAATCTTGGCTTGTCAGGTAGTAGTTTGAGAACAATAATACGAAAAGAACTTCGATTGAACTTTATTGACTTAAGACTTAGGGAGATTGACACAAGTCAGTCCATCTATCATCATTCCATCATGCAGGAGGAGCCACATGTCTATGGTGCATCCAACAAGATAAGCAGACTCTTGGATGTCACTACTGCCCGGCTCCGGCAGGGTTACAAGTATCTTTGGCAGGTTAAATCACCACAACCAGATGTAGACCAAACGAAATGTAAACTTTGCCAGATGGACTATTGTCACACCTTGCGTCATTATGTACTGGAGTGTGATCAAATTAATGAATTTAGAGACAACTCACTCAGAAATGTTCAAGAAATGGCAAAGTATTTTACCCAGAGTGGTATATTGCAAACCATTCTGGAGAAATACCCTGACTTTGCTAGCTGTATATAAAGCATTACCACGTGTGTACTCACCTAGTTGAGGTTGCAGGGGTCGAGTCCAAGCTCCTGGCCCCGCCTCTTCACTGGTCGCTACTAGGTCACTCTCCCTGAACCGTGAGCTTTATCGTACCTCTGCTTAAAGCTATGGTTGGATCCTGCCTCCCAAACTATTCCACTTCCTGAACACTCTGTGACTGAAGAAATACTTCCTAACATCTCTGTGATTCATCTGTGTCTTCAACTTCCAACTCTGTCCCCTTGTTGCTGTGTCCCATCTCTGGAACATTCTGTCTTTGTCCACCTTGTCAATTCCTCTCGGTATTTTGTATGTCGTTATCATGTCCCCCTTATCTCTCCTGTCCTCCAGTGTCGTCAGGTCGATTTCCCTTAACCTCTCCTCGTAGGACATACCCCTTAGCTCTGGGACTAGTCTTGTTGCAAACCTTTGTACTTTCTCTAGTTTATTTACGTGCTTGGCTAGGTGTGGGTTCCAAACTGGTGCCCCATACTCCAATATGGGCCTAACGTACACGGTGTACAGGGTCCTGAACGATTCCTTATTAAGATGTCGGAATGCTGTTCTGAGGTTTGCTAGGCGCCCATATGTTGCAGCAGTTATTTGGTTGATGTGCGCTTCAGGAGATGTGCCTGGTGTTATACTCACCCCAAGATCTTTTTCCTTGAGTGAGGTTTGTAGTCTCTGGCCCCCTAGACTGTACTCCGTCCGCGGTCTTCTTTGCCCTTCCTCAATCTTCATAACTTTTCACTTGGTGGGGTTGAACTCCAGGAGCCAATTGCTGGACCAGGTCTGCAGCCTGTCCAGATCCCTTTGTAGTTCTGCATGGTCTTCAGTCGAATGAATTCTTCTCATCAACTTCACGTCATCTGCAAACAGGAACACCTCGGAGTCTATTCCTTCCCTAATGTCGTTCACAAATACCAGAAACAGCACTGGTCCTAGGACTGACCCCTGTGGGACCCCGCTGGTCACAGGCGCCCACTCTGACACCTCGCCACATACCATGACTCGCTGCTGTCTTCCTGACAAGTATTCCCTGATCCATTGTAGTGCCTTCCCTGTTATCCCTGCTTGGTCCTCCAGTTTCTGCACTAATCTATTGTGTGGAACTGTGTCAAACGCCTTCTTGCAGTCCAAGAAAATGCAATTCACCCAACCCTCTCTCTCTTGTCTTACTGCTTTCTTGATAGTTGTGACAGAACCCACAGGCATAACACCAGAAACAAACATCTCTACGACATTCCCCGTGTCCGACTAAACCTTTACAAAAATTCAATGTATGTCAAAGGCCCTAAAATCTGGAATACCCTACCTGAGAACTCTAGAACTGCAGACACATTCATCACCTTCAAAACTACCATTAGAAAACATCTTATCTCCCTGATACACCCCGTCAACTAACTACACGAATACCACCTGGTGGTTCACACTTACACTCGCTCACTCATTTGACCATAAACAGAAATATTAATCTCAGTCTTAAAATAATGAATCCTGTGATACTCCAATACTGAAACTATATACTGTGCCAAAACAAAAGCATTCACATTGCTAAACTCACAAACTAGTATTTAGTCACTTAGCCATAATACCAACTTACCTCATAATTTGTAATATTTTACAATTAAGAATAAAACTAAGTATGCCCGAAATGCCTAGCCATGCTAAGCGTTCTAGTGGTACACTCTGTAATCGCAATTTTACTACATGTAAACCAAACAATAACCAAATTTCCGTAAACTCAGCATTGTAATCCTTATAGAGAATAAACTTTGAACCCTGTCATAGAACTCCAGTAGGTTTGTGACACAGGATTTCCCATCCCTGACACCATGTTGGCTGCTGTTGATGAGATCATTCCTTTCTAGGTGTTCCACCACTCTTCTCCTGATAATCTTCTCCATGACTTTGCATACTATACATGTCAGTGACACTGGTCTGTAGTTTAGTGCTTCATGTCTGTCTCCTTTTTTAAAGATTGGGACTACATTTGCTGTCTTCCATGCCTCAGGCAATCTCCCTGTTTCGATAGATGTATTGAATATTGTTGTTAGGGGTACACATAGCGCCTCTGCTCCCTCTCTCAGGACCCATGGGGGGATGTTATCTGGCCCCATTGCCTTTGAGGTATCTAGCTCACTCAGAAGCCTCTTCACTTCTTCCTCGGTTGTGTGCACTGTGTCCAGCACTTGGTGGTGTACCCCACCTCCCCGTCTTTCTGGAGCCCCTTCTGTCTCCTCTGTGAACATCTGTCTCCTCTGTGTGTGTGTGTGTGTGTGTGTGTGTGTGTGTGTGTGTGTGTGTGTGTGTGTGTGTGTGTGTGTGTGTGTGTGTGTGTGTGTGCGCGCGCGCGCGCTTGTGTGTATGCATATATTTGTACGCTCGTGTGCATGTGTCTGTGCGTGCGCCCTCGTGTGTGCGCGCGCGCTCGTGTGGGTGTATGACCCACTTAATTTTTGTATTTATAACTCATTACAATTGTGACCAGGTGTGGACGTATCAGTGGTTCATTACTTTGTAATTTGTTCATGACTGTAACCATGTATAGGAGTGAAGCTGATTCATCACCTCTGTAACTTGCCATGACTGTGACCAGATCTACCTGGAGTTTATTACCTTTGTAACTAGTTCAGCTATCATAACTTTGGGGTCCAGTCACTGGACCCATTATGTACCTTTGTAATCTTTTGACTACCGTCCACAGGATGGGTATGGGGTGCATAATAAACATATTAAACTAACAACAGTGTAGGTTTCCAGGTCAGTGAAAACAGAGGAACTAATTGTCAACCAAAACAATAGAAATTTACAAATGCTAATATGAAAAGGATCCGAGACTTATAGTTGCATCCGAAGCCAAAACAAAACACAGAGAAGCATTAGTAAAGTCGTTCAAATATTATCCTTCAATTTTATCCTGGTCTTCAGCTGGATTATGACGCTTTTTTCAAGGATGGTGTTGCCTCCGCGTATGAAAATGCTATTAGAAGCTCCCTTATAAAAATGTTAGTAATTATATGGGAGATATCTAGTCACTGATCTGATAAGAAATGTCACCATATCAAAAACAATATACTCAGATCACAACATAATTGAGGTTCAGACATGTATGCGCGGAGCCCCAGACCGACATAATGAGATTAGTCACGAGGGAGCATTCACCAAATTCAACTTCAATAACAAAAACATAAAGTGGGACCAAGTAAACCAAGTCCTAACCGATATAAGCTGGGAAGATATACTAAGCAACACAGACCCCAACTTATGCCTAGAACAGATTAACTCGGTGGCACTCGATGTATGCACAAGGTTTATTCCTCTAAGAAAAAGGAGGAGTAGATGTAAAATAGAAAGAGACAGGCGCTCCCTTTACAGGCGACGGAAAAGAATAACAGAGCGGCTAAAAGAGGTCAATATATCTGAAATGCGTAGGGAGACACTGGTCAGAGAAATAGCAAGCATAGAACTTAAGCTAAAAGAATCCTTTAGGAGTCAGGAATCGCGGGAAGAACTAAAAGCCATAAATGAAATCGAAAGAAACCTAAAGTATTTCTTCTCCTATGCCAAATCAAAATCGAGAACAACGTCCAGTATTGGGCCCCTACTTAAACAAGATGGGTCATACACAGATGACAGCAAGGAAATGAGTGAGCTACTCAAGTCCCAATATGACTCAGTTTTTAGCAAGCCGCTAACCAGACTGAGAGTCGAAGATCAAAATGAATTTTTTATGAGAGAGCCAAAATTTGATTAACACAAGCCTATCCGATGTTATCCTGACGCCAAATGACTTCGAACAGGCGATAAATGACATGCCCATGCACTCTGCCCCAGGGCCAGACTCATGGAACTCTGTGTCATCAAGAACTGCAAGAAGCCCCTATCACGAGCCTTTTCCATCTTATGGAGAGGGAGCATGGCACGGGGGTCGTCCCACAGTTACTAAAAACAACAGACATAGCCCCACTCCACAAAGGGGGCAGTAAAGCAACAGCAAAGAACTACAGACCAATAGCACTAACATCCCATATCATAAAAATCTTTGAAAGGGTCCTAAGAAGCAAGATCACCACCCATCTAGAAACCCATCAGTTACACAACCCAGGGCAACATGGGTTTAGAACAGGTCGCTCCTGTCTGTCTCAACTATTGGATCACTACGACAAGGTCCTAAATGCACTAGAAGACAAAAAGAATGCAGATGAAATATATACAGACTTTGCAAAAGCCTTCGACAAGTGTGACCATGGCGTAATAGCGCACAAAATGCGTGCTAAAGGAATAACAGGAAAAGTCGGTCGATGGATCTATAATTTCCTCACTAACAGAACACAGAGAGTAGTCGTCAACAGAGTAAAGTCCGAGGCAGCTACGGTGAAAAGCTCTGTTCCACAAGGCACAGTACTCGCTCACATCTTGTTCCTCATCCTCATATCCGACATAGACAAGGATGTCAGCCACAGCACCGTGTCTTCCTTTGCAGATGACACCCGAATCTGCATGACAGTGTCTTCCATTGCAGACACTGCAAGGCTCCAGGCGGACATCAACCAAATCTTTCAGTGGGCTGCAGAAAACAATATGAAGTTCAACGATGAGAAATTTTAATTACTCAGATATGGTAAACATGAGGAAATTAAATCTTCATCAGAGTACAAAACAAATTCTGGCCACAAAATAGAGCGAAACACCAACGTCAAAGACCTGGGAGTGATTATGTCGGAGGATCTCACCTTCAAGGACCATAACATTGTATCAATCGCATCTGCTAGAAAAATGACAGGATGGATAATGAGAACCTTCAAAACTAGGGAGGCCAAGCCCATGATGACACTCTTCAGGTCACTTGTTCTATCTAGGCTGGAATATTGCTGCACTCTAACAGCACCTTTCAAGGCAGGTGAAATTGCCGACCTAGAAAATGTACAGAGAACTTTCACGGCGCGCATAACGGAGATAAAACACCTCAATTACTGGGAGCGCTTGAGGTTCCTAAACCTGTATTCCCTGGAACGCAGGAGGGAGAGATACATGATTATATACACCTGGAAAATCCTAGAGGGACTAGTACCGAACTTGCACACGAAAATCACTCACTACGAAAGCAAAAGACTTGGCAGACGATGCACCATCCCCCCAATGAAAAGCATGGGTGTCACTAGCACGTTAAGAGACCATACAATAAGTGTAAGGGGCCCGAGACTGTTCAACTGCCTCCCAGCACACATAAGGGGGATTACCAACAGACCCCTGGCAGTCTTCAAGCTGGCACTGGACAAGCACCTAAAGTCAGTTCCTGATCAGCCGGGCTGTGGCTCGTACGTTGGTTTGCGTGCAGCCAGCAGCAACAGCCTGGTTGATCAGGCGCTGATCCACCAGGAGGCCTGGTCACAGACCGGGCCGCGGGGGCGTTGACCCCCGGAACTCTCTCCAGGTAAACTCCAGGTAAACTGTGCTACACAACAAACTCGATTTATAATCCCGAGAATTAGGAACGTTCAATTTGAAAAGTAAATATTTAAGATAACTTTACCGTCTGTGGCAAGGCATAGAGATGACATGAGAGATAACATGAGGGATGACAAGATTGACGTACGTGAGTAGATGAAGAGCTGTAATGAAGGGATATATATGTATGTGGTTCTTCCATATTTCAACTCGAGATATAACGTAAACAACTTAGATTCAGAAAATAAACACAGGGTATAAGACCTGCTTTGATGAAAGAAACATGTGCAACACCTGAGTATCTTAATGTTGAAGACGTTTTACACGTTTTACCAACCAGTTTCAGTTTAATGCTGATCTTATTGACTGAAGGCAGTAGATGAGGCTGTCCCCGTTTAATAATTTATCTATTGAATTAAAAAAGACACTGACTAGCAAAAAAAATCTCCAAAATAAAAATGCCTAGATGTTGCACTTGTCTTATTCAATAACTTTCAAGTATTGTAAACCAGTAATGTTTGGAAGATTTGCTTTGTACAGGTCGACAAGTCTTCTCCTTCAAGCTTGAGTAGTCAGGTCGACCTGATCTTCAGATATGATTCCTGGTGTTACGCCAGAACATTACGAAGACGGTTCTTCTCGTTGTATTACATACATCCTAGTATACATTTTTGATGAATCACGTAATGATAGCATACTAGAGTCTCTGTGATGTTAATATTCAGTGTATTTGATGTCATTTTTTCCCTCTTTGTTCTTCAGTCTTCTTACTGCGTCTAGATAATCTTGTTTGAAAATAATGGTTCGTTGCTATTTCAATTAGTTTTATTAATATTCCTCTGTTTTACTACTGTTGTTGATGATAGATGATGGTGATGAGTGTTACCTTCTTACTCATCCCTCGACTTTTTAACTCCCGCCCCTCAGGAAAGACATGATCGGCCACCCCACCAACTTCCAGCACCTCTATCATGTTGGCTTCAGTCCAGAGGCTTACACCCGCTACTCCAGGACAGACAGCAGTGGGGAACAGCAGCAGCAGCAGCAGCAGCATCTCGACCATCAGGAATTCCAAGCAGTGGTGAGCTGCCTTCACAAGTTTATTATATTTCTTCAGTGTAAATTGACTTAGTGTCTAAGAATGACTGACCCTCCACACCCTAAGTCATTATTACTCTTAAAAAAAATCTCTGAACTTGTTTGGGTGACTCATCCTCGCCTTATGTTAGGGTTGACCTTTGAGCCCTATTTCAATTGATTTCACTTGTGCTAATATAAAGCACAGTATCTCTCTGTCCCTCTTTCACACTATTAAAGTGAGCTTCCTCTTACAGAGTGAGGACTCCCACAAGAGACCAGCCCCGGCACCTCCACCTCCTGTCAGTGAACTGGAAGTTGAGGCGGTGCTGGATACCATGTCACCAAGATCTCTGGACTCAGTTGATACCCATATCTCTACTGCTGATATTTCATCAGCTTCCAACTTTTCTGCCTTCATTAGTGATGCTTCATCTGATGGTGGAGGTTCATCTGTGCTCTCTACCATCGTCACCACTGCAGCTCCCACTATCACCACACTCATAGATGATACCATCACCCTCACAGATACCACCATCCTCCAGACAGGTATCACCATCACTACACTCACAGATACCACCATAACCACCCCAGGAAATATCATCACTACCCCTACACATCCTCCCACCCCCACCACTACCATCGACTCTTCCAGAGAACCCACATTTTTCTCCACACTACCTTCCTCCACCACTACCATAATCACTAATACTATCTCATCCAGTGAGAGGCTACCGACTGATGCCCCTCCTCACTTACCCATTCAGAAGGTTCCTCCAGTTTTAAGCGCTGACACAGAAAACATCTTCACTAGTGCAACGAGCCAAGAGGGCGATAGTTCCGATGAGGATAAAATTCCAGCCTTACACATTTCATCTGATGATTTGACAGAAGATAAGGTCACAAGTCTTTCCCAGATAAGTACTCTTCAGACTTTGGGGGAGTCAGCCTTGGATAGCACTTTTTCCGAGACTGACGGATTGTCAGAGCAAGGAGCTAGTATTGAGTCAGCCTTTGACAGCACTCTCACAGAGACTGACGGATTGTCAGAGCAAGGGGCTGCTGTTTACCATACCGGGACAAGTGAAATTTCCAGTTCAAAAGAGTTCAGCTCTTTTATAGACTCGGCAGAGATAACTGTATCTGGCGATGCTGACATACCAGCTGGTCGTCTGTCATCTCTAGATGTGTCAGACGTGTCGTCTACAGAGAGTTCTTCGGGTCCAGCCCCCACCACAATCACCGGCTTAACTACTTCCTGCTCTCCCAGTACAACATATCCAGACCCTAGTTACTCTACCACTTCCGCATCGTCAGATTCAAATATTAGTTCCTCTACTAACACAATAGGTCAAATTCCCAGTGCCTTAACCACCGCAGTAACAGACCAAGGTCCCACTTCTTCCACTACCACCACAACAGAAGTTCCCAGTGCCTTAACCACCGCAGTAACAGACCCAGGTCCCAGTTCTTCCACTACAACCAGAACAGAAGTTCCTAGTGCCTTAACCACCGCAATAACAGACCCAGGTCCCAGTTCTCCCATTACTATCACAACAGAAGTTCTCAGTGCCTTAACCACCGCAGTAACAGACCCAGGTCCCAGTTCTTGCACCACTACCACCACAAGGGAACAAGTTCCTAGTTCCTCGATTACATATACATCAGATTTAGGTTCTAGTGCATCAACAACATTAATAGATAAAGATACTAATTCTTCCTTCAACGACACAGAACACGTTCCTGGTTCCTTCGCCTCCACTAGAACAACACATACAGACTCTAATTCTTCCTCTACCACGTCAACAGATCCAGATCATAGGTCTTCTAACATCGAAGCAGCAAATGCTTCTGTCTCCTTCACTACAACTTCAAATTCCAATTCCAATGAGGGAATTTCCATCCCACCTAATATTGATGGAGACTTCATAATTTCCACTATAAGTTCCGAGATCTCCTCTCAAGTCACCATTCGTGAGGTAGTCTCCACCAAGAGCAATAGTGAGTCTCCACGTAAACCCAAGAAAAGGCCCATGTCCCTCCCTCCACCCAGCTATGCTCCACCACCTCCACCTCATAGCCAATGATCTGAGTCATGCCCACTGATTCCAACACTGATCTTCCTTTCCTGTTTCCTTATCCTCATTCTTGGCCTTCCCTATTCCTTTCTGAATATTCCCACTATTTAACAAACTCTTTCAACATAACAGACTCCTGAACTCACAGGGACAAGAAACAGGAAGATCCTTGATCCTTTCATGAACCAGAAACAAGATCTCGGATCCTCTCAGGGACCAGAAACAGGAAAGCTAAACAGGCGGAGGCAGTCATGGAATTTCATTATCCAAGCAAAAACATGTGAGCAGGGAACGAACCAGCACAACTACACTTGGTTTTCGACTTAAGTTGAACAAAGGGTGATCAGTCCCTCTGCCTAGATGGTGTTCGTCACCATAGTCCTGAAAACTCAAGTAACCATCTTGCTTGTGCTTTACATTCTTCAAGACTACGATGGTGAACACTTTACTAGGCTGAGGGACTGATTACCTCGTTGTCTACTGTTTCCAGTTTCAGCACTGTCATATAAATGGACTATCACTGGGAACCAACACCAACATAGTAATAAAGTTGTATTAATTGTCTCAAATGAGAGTGGAGCAGAAATAAAGTTGATATTTGTTGATAAAATCATTTATTTACCCCCCCCCCCTCCTTTCTCTCTCGCACACAATTTTACACAGGTCTCGGTGTATATACATCCAGATATATTAAACTCTTGGTGTAATTTTAACTGAGAAGCACATGTCTCAGTGTTCTCACCTACTTGTGGTTGCAGGAGTCGAGTCATAGTTCCTGGCCCCGCCTCTTCACTGCTACTTGGTCCTCTCTCCCTGAACTTCATCAAACCTCGTCTTAAAACTATGTACGATTCCCGCCTCCACTATATCACTTTCTAAGCTATTCCACTGCCTTACAGTGTATTCACCTAATTGTGGTTGCAGGAATCGATACTCAGCTCCTGGCCCCGCCTCTTCACTGAGTGCTACTTGGTCCTCTCTCTCCCTGCTCCATGAGCTTTATCATACCTTATCTTAAAGCTATGTATGTACACCAACAGGGAATACAGTCACAGAAACCCAAGGCAAGCGGAAACCAAGCCTGTGCACATACTATGCACTTGGTATCTGCTGGCATGGGAAATCTGGAAAAACAGATGGGACGTGCAACTATGACCACCCTAGAAAATGCCATGCCCATATGACAACAGGAAAATGCAAACTCCCTTCCTGTAAGCTTTTTCACCCTGAAATGTGTACCTCTTCAGTACAGGAAAGACTGTGCTATAACTTAAATTGCCAGGCATACCATCTAAAGGGGACAAAAAGATACAAAACATCCAGGCCATGGGAAAACCTGGGTAGCCACAGCCACTCAAGAGGGAGAGGTTTTTTTAGTGCCAGGAAGGAAAAAAACTGGCAGGAAATGGCAGAAATCGTACACCAAATCCAGTCATTCCTGGAGTGGAACCACAGTCGATGGCCTCCACTCCAAACCAACAGATACAGATACTAATGCCGGAAAAAAAATCCCCCCCCAGTACCAACAATACCACCAGTCCGATAACATTCTTCTTTGCAAATATACAGGGTCTAAAGCCAGCAACAAACAACAAATACCTTTCATCCGTGGACTGCTTGCAGAGGCAAAGGCAATGTTCGCGGCTTTCACTGAGACCCACATAAAGGATCACTTGGACAATGAAATATGGATCCCAGGTTACAACCTATACAGATGTGACAGAGTGAACAGGCAAAAGGGGGGGGTTTTGGCCTGTACATTGCAGAGTCACTTGTTTGCACAGAACTGCTTAATGCCCCAAATGACGTAGTGGAAGTTTTTAGCAGTAAAGGTCGAGAACCAAAACCTAGTCATTGTGGTAGTCTACAAGCCTCCGGATGCAACATCCCAGCAATTCCAGGAACAGCTGTTAAAAATTGACCCCCTGTCTGGAAAATCTTCCAGCTCCCGCACCCAACATCTTGCTCCTGGGGGATTTCAACTTAAGGCACCTAAAATGGAGGAATATAGCAAATAATATTGTTGCAGTAATAACACCAGGAGGCAGCTCTGATGAAAACTCACACTCACACGAGCTTTTAAATCTCTGCACAAAATTCAATTTAAACCAGCAAATAATAGAGCCTACTAGACTGGAGAATACACTAGACTCATATTCACTAACAATGATGATCTGATAAGAAATGTCACCATATCAAAAAACAATATACTCAGATCACAACATAATTGAGGTTCAGACATGTATGCGAGGAGCCCCAGACCGACAAAATGAGACTAGTCACGAGGGAGCATTCACCAAATTCAACTTCAATAACAAAAACATAAAGTGGGACCAAGTAAACCAAGTCCTAACCGATATAAGCTGGGAAGATAACTAAGCAACCCCAGACCCAAACTTATGCCTAGAACAGATTAACTCGGTGGCACTCGATGTATGCACAAGGCTTATTCCTCTAAGAAAAAGGAGGAGTAGATGTAAAATAGAAAGAGACAGGCGCTCCCTTTACAGGCGACGGAAAAGAATAACAGAGCGCTAAAAGAGGTCAATATATCTGAAATGCGCAGGGAGACACTGGTCAGAGAAATAGCAAGCATCGAACTTAAGCTAAAAGAATCCTTTAGGAGTCAGGAATCGCGGGAAGAACTAAAAGCTATAAATGAAATCGAAAGAAACCCAAAGTATTTCTTCTCCTATGCCAAATCAAAATCGAGAACAACGCCCAGTATTGGGCCCCTACTTAAACAAGATGGGTCCTACACAGATGACAGCAAGGAAATGAGTGAGCTACTCAAGTCCCAATATGACTCAGTTTTTAGCAAGCCGCTAACCAGACTGAGAGTCGAAGATCAAAATGAATTTTTTATGAGAGAGCCACAAAATTTGATTAACACAAGCCTATCCGATGTTATCCTGACGCCAAATGACTTCGAACAGGCGATAAATGACATGCCCATGCACTCTGCCCCAGGGCCAGACTCATGGAACTCTGTGTTTCATCAAGAACTGCAAGAAGCCCCTATCACGAGCCTTTTCCATCCTATGGAGAGGGAGCATGGACACGGGGGTCGTCCCTCAGTTACTAAAAACAACAGACATAGCCCCACTCCACAAAGGGGGCAGTAAAGCAACAGCAAAGAACTACAGACCAATAGCACTAACATCCCATATCATAAAAATCTTTGAAAGGGTCCTAAGAAGCAAGATCACCACCCATCTAGAAACCCATCAGTTACACAACCCAGGGCAACATGGGTTTAGAACAGGTCGCTCCTGTCTGTCTCAACTACTGGATCACTACGACAAGGTCCTAAATGCACTAGAAGACAAAAAGAATGCAGATGTAATATATACAGACTTTGCAAAAGCCTTCGACAAGTGTGACCATGGCGTAATAGCGCACAAAATGCGCGCTAAAGGAATAACAGGAAAAGTCGGTCGATGGATCTATAATTTCCTCACTAACAGAACACAGAGAGTAGTCGTCAACAGAGTAAAGTCCGAGGCAGCTACGGTGAAAAGCTCTGTTCCACAAGGCACAGTACTAGCTCCCATCTTGTTCCTCATCCTCATATCCGACATAGACAAGGATGTCAGCCACAGCACCGTGTCCTCCTTTGCAGATGACACCCGAATCTGCATGACAGTGTCTTCCATTGCAGACACTGCAAGGCTCCAGGCGGACATCAACCAAATCTTTCAGTGGGCTGCAGAAAACAATATGAAGTTCAACGATGAGAAATTTCAATTACTCAGATATGGTAAACATGAGGAAATTAAATCTTCATCAGAGTACAAAACAAATTCTGGCCACAAAATAGAGCGAAACACCAACGTCAAAGACCTGGGAGTGATTATGTCGGAGGATCTCACCTTCAAGGACCATAACATTGTATCAATCGCATCTGATAGAAAAATGACAGGATGGATAATGAGAACCTTCAAAACTAGGGAGGCCAAGCCCATGATGACACTCTTCAGGTCACTTGTTCTATCTAGGCTGAAATATTGCTGCACTCTAACAGCACCTTTGAAGGCAGGTGAAATTGCCGACCTAGAAAATGTACAGAGAACTTTCACGGCGCGCATAACGGAGATAAAACACCTCAATTACTGGGAGTGCTTGAGGTTTCTAAACCTGTATTCCCTGGAACGCAGGAGGGAGAGATACATGATTATATACACCTGGAAAATCCTAGAGGGACTAGTACCGAACTTGCACACGAAAATCACTCACTACGAAAGCAAAAGACTTGGCAGACGATGCACCATCCCCCCAATGAAAAGCAGGGGTGTCACTAGCACGTTAAGAGACCATACAATAAGTGTCAGGGGCCCGAGACTGTTCAACTGCCTCCCAGCACACATAAGGGGGATTACCAACAGACCCCTGGCAGTCTTCAAGCTGGCACTGGACAAGCACCTAAAGTCAGTTCCTGATCAGCCGGGCTGTGGCTCGTACGTTGGTTTGCGTGCAGCCAGCAGCAACAGCCTGGTTGATCAGGCGCTGATCCACCAGGAGGCCTGGTCACAGACCGGGCCGCGGGGGCGTTGACCCCCGAAACTCTCTCCAGGTAAACTCCAGGTACACAGTGTATGTATATTGTTGTGCAGGGTGAAGGTCCCTGGACCGTACGGTACCCGAGTCTGACAAGAATAAACAAAGACGATATAAATATGACAACTACGATTTTCAATTAGACAAATTTGCATTTTTCAACTGGGTAACCTGGTGAGTCATTCACTTATAGCGCCTGGTCTGAGACTGACCAGGTCACCTTCCGTCATTCGTCACGAGCAGAGAGTTAACACTGGCTTTATATGACACCCTTGCAGGGCTAAGGCAGGTGACTTCATCCTTTTGACTATGGAGGGATGACCGCCGTCACGCATAAATGCCGGTTGAGGTCCAGTATGTTTCCTTGTGCGTGATACCTACTTACCTGGAGTCTACCTGGAAGGTATTCCGGGGATCATCGCCCCCGCGATCCAGTCCACGATGGCTGATGTCTTTACGTCCTGTTGGTGAATAAGATATGTCTAAACTTCTATATATTTTCATTGTCACGTACTGGTACCTCAGTCTGGTACCAGATCAGTGATGGGTCAGTTCTCTTTCTCTCTCTCTCTCTCTCTCTCTCTCTCTCTCTTACACACAGCTACGAGTCGACCACTGCAGCTACAATTGGGTGAGCGTACTCACCACCACTACTAATAGTACTACTACTACAAGTACTACTTCTAGTAGTACTACTACTATTACTACTGTTGACACCAGCCTGAGGCGTAAAGACTCAATTTCAATTAGTCACCGCCAATTAAGAATACTTTAAGCCCCTACAGAGGGTTGAAGGTCAACTCTGAGGATATAAGAACAAGAAAGAAGGAACACTGCAGCAGGCCTACTGGGCCATGCGAGGCAGGTCCAAGTCTCCTACCGGCTTATGCCAATGCCCCAACCTAGTCAGGTCAGGTCACATTCATGAGCTTTGAAAATATGTACAGTACCTCTCGTTGTATATAAACTAATATGTATATAAAGATATACATCTCTGTGTATGTGTATGCTTGTGAATATACTGCCTTGATTTAAACATCATGAAGCCAGAACCTTGTACAACTCTCTCTGTCGACAAGGAGTACTTTACAGTCATCCCGCTTGTTATCATTGCTATCAATGATAACATGATTAATGGAACTCTTTCAGCAAATCTTGAGATTGAGACGGAGCAGCAACACTCCCCCCGGACTCAAGTTACCCGCTGTTACTATATGCAAATCGCGAATGCAAATAGAAATCCCAAGGGTTGATCTAGGGGAAAGAATTTTGTGAAAGACGAGACTTATGTTGACAAAGATGTATCAGAGTTGTGGTAGAAATGTAGTGAGTGTAGCTGGTGAGGCTGGCAATGAGACTAGCCATGACTGCTGGCTCTTGAGTGGATAAATGCAGTAGTTGTTAGTGGCTAGTCAGCAGTGAAGGACATACACCCAGCTGTTCCCCGGCCATGAACACCGTGAAGAAATGTTGAAATCACCTCATAGTGTTCTCAAATCCCCCACCCAGTGCCTGGCTTCACCCACATATAACGACCCAACTACCCTTAATGACCAATTAAGCACATATCACCAGAACTACTGCATTATAGATCTTTAAAACATTCCCAACAACAACTATGAACATTGAAAAAGAATGTTTAGATCAGTTCTGTGGACTAGAACACCACAATAGACTGTGGAGTTTACGCTGGGGGTCTGATCATCGATACAGATTATGTAAGTAGGTTTTAAACATAATAGATAACATTTATCTATGTTATGAGTCACAATTTATGTATCTAAATATCGTAATTGTTGATGAAATGGGAGACGTGTGGCTCCCGACAACGTTAAAAATAATGAAATATATAGTTTTTAAGGTGTTTTTTGCTGTTAATACAAACAATGGGAGACGTGTGGCTCCCGACAACGTTAAAAATAATGAAATATATAGTTTTTAAGGTGTTTTTTGCTGTTAATACAAACAAGTGTAAACATCGAACCTAAACACAGTGGAAGGCCACAACTCAGCTGTTTAAACATTGTTCGCAGGTGTTTTAGTAACTTACCAAGTTATAATATCGCGAAGTATAGCCTAAACATTTAAGGTAACTCGCCAAAACATTAATTATCATAGATAATATTGGACATTAAACTTATCAGAGAGTGTTTAACTAACTAATGTTAACTTTAACATTGTGAATGTCTGAATCATTTTTGACTACATATTATTGTTATTATAATCAAGGGGGAAGCGCTAAACCCGGAGGATTATACAACGCCTGGGGGGGGGGGGAATGTGGAAGACATTCAGGCTTAATTCGGGGAACTGGAGCACAGATCCAATTCCCTAAATCAAGAGCCCCTCACCAACATCAAGGAACCTTCCTTGAGGGGTCACCAACATCAAGGAACCTTCCTTGACGGGTTTTGACTACATAAATATCGTTAATGTTCGTCAAATATTGAGCTAAACATCCTGGTCAGTATAATTATAATGAAAAAGACGTGGTCAGTTTAAACACTGATTTAAGAACTTTCCATGGACGATCGAGGAATCAAAATAAGATGTTTATTTTAGATATGCGTATTATTATAATCAGTTTATTATTATTATAATCATTAGATGTTTATTTTAGATATGCGTAAATTTGAATAATAATAATAACACATGATACAACTTATACAGACCATAGCTCACATCAGTGACTTACTAAATAGAAAGTCCCTTATTATGCAGAGCGTTTCTGGCAACTTAGATTAATCTTGTCCCCCAGGATGCGACCCACACCAGTCAACTAACACCCAGGTACCTACTTACTGTTGTCAAGGTTGGGAACCAAAGCAATCATAGTACTAGGGGGAGAGAGCACAACTTTGTAGTAGCCACAGTCATTGGCCAGGCGTCAAACACCTTTTATTGTACAGCAATAAAGGAATGGAACAGACTACCCGCACATGTCAAAGCCAGTCATAGCATGAACCAGTTCAAGAAGACTGCCAAAAAGTGTCTGATGAATGAAGCAACAGAAAGGGAGGGGAATGATTTTCTATTTTTTAGCTAAAATACGTGTAAATTTTACCTTATCCCTAGTAATGACCCTCGTATTGTAGATAGTCTTAATGACCTTGGTGTAGTAGATAGTCTTTTTAGTATGATAATAAGATGTTATCTTCATTATAGAATAATAAGAAAATATTATAACCTTTATATTATAATAATAAGGTAAAAGGACCCCAATGGAAATAAGTCACTCTGTCTGACTTTTTTGGGTTATCCCAGGTTCTCTACACATATGCTGCTATGTATGATAATTCTATGTAACTGTATTTGTGTATACCTGAATAAACTTACTTACTTACCTAGGGTAGCAGGTGAAAGGAAACCTGTCCAACGTTTCACCCGTGCCGAGATCGATCCCCGGACCCTCAGTGTGTGAGGACACGTATCGTACCTGTGAGTGGTTTCTGGTTAACTAGACTGGTGGTGTCGGCAGCCAGCAGGCCTACATAAAATACTCTATTGCT
>NC_069405.1:16050169-16073700 GCF_026875155.1 Cherax quadricarinatus | reverse complement strand
AGTATGGATGATATTTTTGCAACCACATCCTTGTACGTAACATCGTAAATATGTCCACTAATAATGTCATGTTTCTTTGGCGGCAGTAAAGACATGATTGGTCCACCCACTAACTTCCAGCACGTCTGCCATATCGATCACGACACCATCGACTGGGAACTCAACAAGAAAGATGTAAGTTATGTATGTTTGTTAGTTTTGTGATGATGAATGGATGAGGGAGGAATGATGGAAGGGAGGGACGAGAATATTTAATACTGTATAAACAAACTTGGGCACTCCCGCAGTGATGGAGCAAAAACAAGCTATGTTTTCCTTGTCACATATGGCCAGGCAGAATGGGTTGCTGCATGCACGAGGAAATGGCATATTACCAGGATATTACCAAGCAGTCCACTGTGAGTTCAGTGGCACCTTAAATGGCTTCCTTCCAGCAGGACTGGACTTACTATTACATGGGAATTACTATCTCTCAGAATAGAAGGAGAAAAGGGAGAGAGGGTGGAAAGGTAGAGAAAATATAGAAAGGGAAGAAATACTGAAGAGGAAAAGAAAAATTCTTGCCCAGGTATCTATAAAAATATATCTCTTGAATTTCATTTCAAAGGCAAGCCTGTAAATTTTTTGTGCTTTTAGTTATTTAAAAGATATTTAAAGCGGAGTTAATGTTATACATTTTTCTGTCATGTATTTGTGTATAACATTGTGGTAGTGTATACCACTGTATGAGATATGTGCACAATACGTAGCATTGATGTATAATGTATATAATGTAGGTCTCATGATGTATAATATTTATATTGTATACGAACAGGAAGATGACAGATCCAGCAGAGGTTTCTCATCCCACCATGCCCAGGGCAACACTCAACCTGCTAGGCTCAGGTAAAGTTATCCAAAAGCCTGCTAAGCTCAGAGGTTAAAAAGCTTGCTACATCAAGTAAGGTCACCATTGAGGATAGCATCACTGGTTCCAGCACTGATCCTTGTGGCACTGCAGTGGTGACTGTACCATTGAGGATAGTGTCACTGGTTCCAGTGCTGATCCTTGTGGCACTCTGCTTACAGTTACTGATGATAGCATTGTTTCTTCAGGAAGGTGATCGGACCACCCACCAACTTCCAGCACGTCGCCCACGTAGGCATCAACACCTCGTGGCAGGCAGGTGATGTCCGCCAGTAGAAATAGCACTAGATGTAGCAATAGCAACAGCAGCAGATGTAGCAGCAACAGCAATTTGCCAGAATGGTGGGTTCAGTGTAATGGTAGTGGTGATTTTAACCCTTTGACTGTTTCGGTTGTACATATACGTCTTACGAGCCACCGTGTTTGATATATATATACGTACTCATAAATTCTAGCAGCTTCAAATCAAGCAGGAGACAGCTGGTAGGCCCACATGTGAGAGAATGGATCTGTGTGGTCAGTGTGCACCATATAAAAAAATCTTGTATCACACAGTGCATAATGAGAAAAAAAAAACTCCGACCGTTTTTTTTTAATTAAAATGCCGAATTTGTGGTCTATTTTCTTATAGTATTTATGGTTTTATTCTCGTTTTCTTGGTCTCATTTGATAGAATGGAAAACATATTATAGAAATAGAGGTGAATTTGATCGGTTTTACTATGAAAAGAACCTGAAAATGGAGCTCAAAGTAGGGGAAATGTTTGATTTTTGCCGATGCTCAAAAGTAAACAAATGATATCATTGTCCAATAAATGTCCAAGTAGCCATTCTAATATGCAGTCATGAATGGGTTAACATTATTTATACAATTATTGCAATATTGCAGTAGTCTGCATAACAGTAAATCTTCTATTTTTTGTTTGAATAAATTCAAAATAGAAAGCAAGAGTAATATTAGAAGGGCCTGGAGACATGACTGATGAACAAAGAAAACGTTATTTTAGAGCCAAGAATGTCTGCATTGTTCATTCTGGACCCTATTTTGAAATTGTCATATTTTTTAATTTTCATGAAATTGGCCAATTTGCAAATTTCTGACCATGTTATTGGGTAGTTGAAATTGGTAAATGGGCAGTTTCTTGTACTCAATCGATAGAAAAAATGGAGTTCTAAAGAAAGAGCTATGAGTTTGGTCAACTGGAACAACAGAATTAGCCGAAAATATAGCTCAAAGTGGGCGAAATTGCCGATTCGTAAATATCGCCGAGGTTGCTAACTTCGTGAGAGCGTAATTCCGTCAGTTTTCCATCAAATTTCATTCTTTTGGTGTCATTACCATCGGGAAAAGATTCTCTATCATTTCATATGATTTTTTTTGTTTTTTTTCCAAAAAATTTTTGACACCAGGAGACACCTCAGGATTTGGGGTTTCGACAGTCAAGGGGTTAAGTGTTGAAGGAAAGTGGTGACTTTCTCTTCTGTACTTAAAGCAACATATTTACCATTGATTCAGATCAAAGATTTACACGTGCAATTACCTAGATTCATATTTTATATCTAAATAATAGTTCTATTTACAGCTAGGGACTGCCAGTACAAGGCTGTAGTGGAGACTTCCTAGTTAGCTCAATGGATTCGTGAATTCAACTCGGCCAGACACTGACTCATTTTGCCAGATATATTCTAGACATCTTGGAGATATGCCCAGTAACTCGAAGACCTGAAAACTGAACCAGCTAGTAATGGTGACTGGGAGACTAACTTTTAACACTGAGAAGCAGGCAAATCACCACCTAGTGGTCGTGGCTCTGGAAGACAGTTTACAGTTACAGCCAAGCAATTTTCTCCCAATATACAAATTTTTCAATTTAAATGTTGATTTCTGCAATTTTTTTTAAAGGGGTGAACCAGTAAGCCAGCAGAAGACCTTGGTCAGATGACCAAAACCTCCAACTGCTGGTCATCACTAAGACCCTTTAGGGAAAATTTATCCATTTCCTGACAAACCTTAACCTACTTTCCAGGTACGACTAGCCTACAGAGACTAGTACTCTTCCAGTTCTGCTAGACTAAAAACAAGCAATCTTCAAATATTACTAAGCTACAGAGACTAGCAACCTTTTTCCAGTGCTACTAAGCTACAGAGTTGAGCAGTCTTCTTCCAGTACTACTAGGCTACAAAGATGAGCAACCATCTTCCAGTACAACTAGGCTACAGACCAGCACTCTTCCTCCAGTTCTACTAGGCTAGAGACCCTAGGGAATAAACCCTCAAGACTCTATATACATTCGTCTCAATAATTATATATGTATTCAAATGTTTTCTATATACTACGTACAAATATTTTTAATACGTTTTTTATTTATGCCTTTTCAATTTTATATTAAAGAAAACTTTATTCACTATTATTGATTGTATTTATATATATATCAATAAATGTAACCCTCACGTATTTAACGCTTGTTAAATAAAATATAAATAATTAAGATAATTATAAATGAAGATCATAAGCATGATTTTTGGAGAATAAACACTATTAGAAACAGACCACTACCAGGTATATTTATCAGTAATTAAGAAGTCATACACTGGATATATACACTGAGGTGCATGTCTCAGTGTATGTAGCCCATGTGTATGTCTGTGTATATACATGTACGTACATTGATGGTGTACTTTAAATGCCTATATTAAGTATGTAAGTATTTTGACTGGTGGTGTATAGGTGACGTGCAGCCTTACTGACCCTCATATAGCAGCTAAGCTTTAAACCTCATTAACCAGTCAATCAATAATAAAATATTCATAAAAGAATGTATCATGATTGTATAATGCATCACTGAGGATGTAAAATACAAAAACAGGGCTGCAGCAACTTTATCGCTATCAGTTCATAGATAAGAGATAAAATATACAAGTCTGCTAGTTGGGCATTTTTTTGAAGACCTGAGAGAGATTAATAAAAGCCCACACAAAATTTTCATAAAATTCAAAGTAAGTACTGCATTATGCATAATTAAATTCAAAGTCGAAAAACATGATATGGCAGGTATATAATACATACAAGATTTTTTTTTTTTTCAACAAGTCGGCCGTCTCCCACCAAGGCAGGGTGACCCAGAAAGAAATAGATCCCCAAAAAGAAAATACTTTCATCATCATTCAACACTTTCACCTCACTCACACAATCACTGTTTTTGCAGAGGTACCCAGAATACAACAGTTTAGAAGTACAGTGGACCCCCGGTTCACGATATTAATCCGTTCCTGAGAGCTCATTGTAAACCAAAATTATCGGAAAGCGAATCAATTTTCCCCATAAGAAATAATGGAAATCAAATTAATCCGTGCAAGATACCCAAAAGTATGAAAAAAAAAAACTTTTACCACATGAAATATTAAGTTTAGTGCAATATAATAATTACAATAACAATAATAACAATAGAATAATCACAATAGAATAATTGACACTTACACCCTGCTCTTCTTCACTCCTAAAAGATGGTATACTTCCCTGGCCAGTGCATGAAATTACTGCCTCCCTTTCTTCGTCGATATTTAAAAGTTCCTCAAAATATTCTCCCCATCTACTAACTCCCCTACTCTGTTTTTAACTGAAAAATCCATTTGTTCCCTAGGCTTTCTTAACTTGTTTAACTCACTCCAAAATTTTTTCTTATTTTCATTAAAATTTCTTGACAGTGCCTCTCCCACTCTATCATCTGCTCTCCTTTTGCACTCTCTCACTACTCTCTTCACCTTTCTTTTACTCTCCATATACTCTACTCTTCTTATAACACTTCTGCTTTGTAAATACCTCTCACAAGCTACCTTTTTCTCTTTTATCACGCCCTTTACTTCATCATTCCACCAATCACTCCTCTTTTCTCCTGCACCCACCCTCCTATAACCACAAACTTCTGCCCCACATTCTAATACTGCATTTTTAAAACTATTCCAACCCTCTTCAACCCCCCCACTACTCATACTTGCACCAGCCCACCTTTCTGCCAATAGTTGCTTATATTTCACCCGAACTTCCTCCTCTCTTAGTTTATACACTTTCACCTCCGTCTTACTTGTTGTTGCTATTTTCCTCTTATCCCATCTACCTCTTACTCTAACTGTAGCTACTACTAGATAATGATCCGATATATCAGTTGCCCCTCTATAAACGTGTACATCCTGGAGCCTACCCATCAACCTTTTATCCACCAATACATAATCTAACAAACTACTTTCATTATGTGCTACATCATACCTTGTATATTTATTTATCCTCTTTTTCATAAAATATGTATTACTTATTACCAAACCTCTTTCTACACATAGATCAATTAAAGGCTCCCCATTTTCATTTACCCCTGGCACCCCAAATTTACCTACTACTCCCTCCACATTTTTACCCACTTTAGCATTAAAATCCCCAACCACAAGTACTCTCACGCTTGGTTCAAAACTCCCCATGCATTCACTCAACATTTCCCAAAATCTCTCTCTCTCTCCTCTATACTTCTCTCTTCCCCAGGTGCATATATGCTTACTATAACCCACTTCTCACATCCAACCTTTATTTTACTCCACATAATCCTTGAATTAATACATTTATAGTCCCTCTTTTCCTGCCATAGCTTATCCTTCAACATTATTGCTACTCCTTCTTTAGCTCTAACTCTATTAGAAACCCCTGACCTAATCCCATTTATTCCTCTCCACTGAAACTCACTCACCCCCTTCAGCTTTGTTTCACTTAAAGCCAGGACATCCAGCTTCTTCTCATTCATAACATCCACAATCATCTCTTTCTTATCATTCGCACAACATCCACGCACATTCAAACTTCCCACTTTGACAATTTTCTTCTTATTCTTTTTAGTAATTATTACAGGAAAAGGGGTTACTAGCCCATTGTTCCCGGCATTTTAGTTGACTTTTACAACATGCATGGATTACGGAGAAAAGATTCTTATTCACTTATCCATGGATATAAAAGGAAAAGTAATAAGAACAAGAACTAAACTAAAATCAAAGAAAACTCAGATAAGTGTGCATAAATAAATGTGTACATGTATGTTTAGTGTGACCAAAGTTTAAGTAGAAGTAGCAAGACGTACCTGTAATCTTGCATATTTATGAGACAGACAAAAGACACCAGCAATCCTACCATCATGTAAAACAATTACAGGCTTTTGTTTTACACTCACTTGGCAGGATGGTAGTACCTCCCTGGGCGGTTGCTGTCTACCAATCTACTACCTATGAAATACTAAATATCTGCTAAAATTCCGAGCAATTGTTAAAAAATCCTGTTTTTAAAACTAAGTGAACGTCAAAGTGAACTTATCTGTGGAACTTGGAGCTCAGAGCTCAGCAAAATAGTCATTCAGGCCACTGCTACGTTTCAGCTCACAATCTCGTTGAGGTCACTGCTACGTCACAGCTCACACTAACTCATTCAGGTCACTGCTATGTCTCAGCTCACACTAACTCGTTCAGGTCACTGCTACATCTCAGCTCTAACTCAGCCATCATACTGGCTTTGCCCTGTGGAGTAATATCCCCTACCATGGCAAATAAAATTCCTCATAACTTTAACAGCAAGACATCTTGGCATTTTTAACCATATATGTATTATAAACTCAATAACTATCTTAGCATTTGCTAAAGAAATTTGAAGAAAAATATATAATATTAATGGATAATGCAATGCAAACAACTGTTTACATACTCATTACCTGTTAACCTGACTGAATCAATGTCAAAAATGACATATATTGATCCACGCACAGGATATATACACCGAGGGATGTATGTCTTAGTGAATAAATGAGAGCTCACTTTGATCCCTATTTTAGCTACAGTATTAAAGTATTCTTGACTGGTGGTGAACAGGTTATGTGCAGCCTTATAATTAATGACCCTCATGTAGTCTATAGGCTTCAAACCCCATTAACCAAGCAATAGATGTATTATTTATAGTTAATACGTGACTGCAAGATACTCTGTGACATGACACCCTTACAGGTTCAATGTTTCCACGTGAACACAGTAATATGAGGCCTCGACATAGTCATCTGAGGAAACAAGAAAGGTGGGACAAAGATGAGGGCAAACATTTTAAATAGAAATTAATCACCTTAATCAAAGAGCTAAAACTCGTAGGGGTCATACAAGGCTGGTCAGAGGTGACTGAAACCCACACGGCCATTCCTTCAGCCCCCAAAATAAAAATAATAAGGTAGGTTCAAGACAAGTCCCCTAGTCCCCACTCTTATTCCAACCACATTGTCACCCTTAAACCCCTCCTATATAAAACTTCTGGAGCCCCCTTTTTGTAGAATGGGAGACGGGAGGTAAGGGGGTTTATTCAGGGTTGATACAAGGATTGGGAAGGTAGCTCCTATTCCTCGCATCAAAAACTCTTAACCAGCATCAAAGCATCTCAGTTGAAAGGTGATCTAGTGAGGGAGATAATAAGGAACTTGTTCAGGACGAGTGACACCAATGCCAGACCCAAGATCTGGAGCCCTTTCTAAGAAAACAATACTTCCTGTATGTATTTTTAATAGAAGCATTTAAAGCATGGTAAGGGTTAACATGGACCTACTGGGCAGAGTTAGATGTAGCAATGTTAATCAGCTGATGCACATTTGGTGCATGTAAACATAAAAAGTAAAGCCAAATTTCCTTACCAAATTGTACCAGGCTTAATCATGAACATTTTCAACAACTGTACAAATGCAGTTACAGTACATACATATGTCACTGTTAAAGAAACACTATTGTGTGATTACAAATTATAATTTTTTTTTTCAACAAACCGGCCGTATCCCATCAAGGCAGGGTGGCCCAAAAAGAAAAATGAAAGTTTCTCTATTTAAATTTAGTAATTTATACAGAAGGGGTTACTAGGCCCTTGCTCCCGGCATTTTAGTCGCCTCTTACAACACACATGGCTTACGGAGGAAGAATTCTGTTCCACTTTCCCATGGAGATAAGAGGAAATCAACAAGAACAAGAACCAGAAAGAAAATAGAAACCCAGAGGGGTGTGTATATATATGCTTGTACATGTATGTGTAGTGTGACCTAAGTGTAAGTAGAAGTAGCAAGACGTATCTGAAATCTTGCATGTTTAAGAGACAGAAAAAAGACACCAGTAATCCTACCATCATGTAAAACAATTACAGGACAAATTATAATAATGTATGATATTAGGTTACTAATCTTCAGGGTTTAATAATCTGAATTAAGTCTTCTTCCTCTTCTATTGAAATTTTGTCAATTCCTGATATTAATACATGTATATTGAATAATCTCTTCAAACATTTTATACAGGACTCATGAAATCGTAATGACACAATTGCAAACAAACCAAACCATACTCTCTAATTGCGGGTTCTATCCCCGCCTGTGGTATGGTTTATTTTATACAGATCTTTTATATAAACTAAGCATTCATAATCTACACAAAAATTGGAAAACATTAGTTAGGTAAGAAAAATGCAGTCTAGAAGACATGACTTGCTCTTGCTGAGTACAAGCAGTGGGAGGCTGGGGGCAGGGTGTTGCTTATAGCCTGGTAAACACACTAAGAAATATCTCTGGAGTGTACTACCCAAATTTTGGACACTGCTTAATGTATGTACATATGTACATATTTTATTACCATTGTGTAAAATCGAGATTGTTTTGTGCCATGAAATTTTGATTGCACTTGGTCAATTTTGTTTACACAAAATTGTACTACAGTATAAAAGGATGCAGTATAAAAGGTTTTACTGTATATGTGTTCAGTATATGCATGTCCTTTTTAGACAGAGCTTGTATTCTTGGATTATAAAGCAAAGATCATTTTGCAAAGTGTAGCTTGATTTTTGCAGTTATTGCAATAGTAGTCTCAATGTCACAAAATAAATATATTTAACTGATGTAAAATATTACTAACTAAATTTTAACTGACTTAACATAAGCTGGGCGAGATTAAGCTAGATTATAATAGAACCCCCATATCTGCAGGTTCGGTTTCCAAGGTTCCAGTAATCCATGGTTCAAGGTGGCCTGGAAATATTAAGAGGGAAGCAGGCTTCTACTAGGTAATTTTTAATAATAGTTTAATTTCAATTATTTTTTATTTTAAGTTAAGGTGGTCCAAAGAGAAGTTTGCCCAAAAATAAGAAAAGAAATAAAAATAATGATTTTTGATATGGCAACACCTTGGTAAAATTTGTGCCAAATTGTTAACATTTAGGATGTTATAGTTAACTTTATATGAACAAGGCTAAAGACGAACTGCATAGAAGGAATTGAACAACATATCATTATTCTGCATCCTCCAAAATTCTTAATTTATTTTTGGGTATTTTAAAATAAATAAAACAAACAGTAAAGGCTATTACAAATTCCCTTCATGGGATTGTAAAACCATGATTCCTTCTTTTCCTCAATCTCTCCCCAGTATACAACACAGATTTTCCACCTACTGTTTGCCAATTCTACTCCTCTTTGCATCGCTTCCTCACTAGTCAATCACCTAACACAATCACAGTACCTACACCATCACCTCACTTCATCTCATCCTCACAGGCACTGTATCATCATCACATTATATCATCACAGCAACAATAAAGAACTGAGAAGCTGGTGAGTACCTACAATAGGCTAAGATATTTTATAATTAAGGGGAGGTAGCCAAGCTTGGGCAGGTATGAAAACCATCAAAAATATTTGGAAAATAAGTTAAGGTTACCAAAAAACAGTTCAGCAATCTGGCAACATTTGGTGTAAATCTCAGCCTTCATCCATACCGTCCCGACCAACAACCTACCCCACACAATCTGCAGATACAATTTTCCCCAAGGCCACACGCTCACACCTATACCATTCTCCCCGCAATCACCATTCCCTCATGGCCATATATCCCCTATGACCTCACTTGCACACCTTACCTGACCTTTCACCCTAACATGCTGTCACCATACCTAATCACTTAGTTACCCACCACACTCATTACCACCAGCTGTATAATTGTCCACTCTGTCACCCATCATCCAATCACCACCTACACCAAGCCAATGACAAGCACACCTTTCACCCACACCACTCCCTGACAGCTTCAAGCCCACATGGCCCCACACCATACTCATGCTGTCACTCACCACTCCCTGACAGCTTCAAGCTCACATGGCCCCACACCATACTCATGCTGTCACTCACCACTCCCTCACAGCTTCAAGCTCACATGGCCCCACACCATATTCATCCTTTCACTCACCACTTCCCTACAGATTCTAGCCCTCACTGCCCCACACCCCCACCTTACCCATGTTTTCATGCCCCACACATTCCCCAAACATTCCATTGAGCCACTAGCCACTCTAATTACTGTCCACACCAACTGCACACTCACCTGCTCAACATCCATCATCCACACTACCACCCACATGGTCACCATCACACCTCATTGCTTCCAGCATCCATCCCTATACCCCTCCAAAACCCAACATCATAAGTACAAAAAAATGACATACTGTATATAGGGTTCACTACTATCCACGGTTTCAGTATCCGCAAGTCTTGGAACTTATCTCCCATGGCTATGGGGGACCTAATATTGTTTTAATTTAACAAAGGTTGGTAAGTTAGTTTAAAAGAAAAATTAAATATTTATTTTTCATGTTGATTCTCAAAAATTTCTTTATCAACAGATACAATTTTTTTTTTAATTTAAAGGCAGTTTTAGTGTCTCTTGCTCATCTTTTACTTTCCAATATACTCATGAAACTTACCATTTCAATTCTGATATGACTAAGAACACACAAAAAGTTGCTCCACCAATAATAATAATGCTATTTTCTATTATTTTTTAAATCATAGCCATACCCACAATAAGTTAACTGTCTGCCAAAAATATCTAACGTTATTGAAGCCCTCACAGATGTCATCTTGTTGAAATGGCACATATATATACAAAATTCTTCACGTAAATCTTTGCCCTGGTAATATTTCTGTTTATACTGGTCTTCCCAGTACACTGTCAAATGCTCTAATCATCAGACTTGACCTGATATTGGCTGCCTCCTCATCTCTTCACCTGACTTATTGTCTGGTTTTCTCTACCTCTTTGCTCTTGCTTGCAACTTAATAATGATCCAGGACACATGTTCAAGCATCGTCTTCAAACTGTGGATTAGTCTTGAATAGTTCCAACATCAGCATTGTGACTTATTCTTTTATTATTATTACTATTATTATTAACAATGACTGGTACATTAAAATAATGGCTATGCAAAAAATTTAAAAAATCTGCATGAATCACATTGGTTCAACGCTTGTTTTTAATATACTGTACTAATAATACTGTATTTTGATCAAAATATTGTACTGTAGACTGGCACTGATATAATCATGACATGAAAATACAATTTTATCTTTGAATTGTTATCCACACTTATAAAATTTCACATAAAAAGTTAAGTAAAAATATTACAGCATCATACTCACTGGAACAGCAGGACTCAGAATTTCATCAGTGCATTTTTGTGCTTCCTGCATGGTAAGGTGCATGGGTACCTCTCTTCTTTGCATAATTTCTAAAAATCGTGACAAAGTTGCAATATCCTTTGAAATACTTAAAGGTGATACGTCCAGCACAAACAGCTTGTCCACAACGGAGGGCTGGAAAATTAGTTTACTAAAAATATTGTAGAGTACCACGAAGATGAACCAATATACAAGGTACTGCAGTAATGTGACAACCCATGATCATCATTGGAAAACATTCATAGAGAAAAGATAAAAATAGTGATGGCATTTTCTTGAGGTGAGAGGCTAATATAAGCTCAAATGTCGAACTATCGTAACAGTTTAACATGTGATAAATATTTTAGTAACTATCACCTCTGAATTATGTATGTGGAAAATGAAAGACTAAGTGTTATGAGACAAACTAAAAGAATTAAGAGTTATGCCTCAATACAGAAACTCCCATCAGAACACAAGGAGGCCAAATGATGAAATTAAGTCTGAATAGACATGTTAGTTCAAGTCCTACTGGAAACACTGAATATAAAATGGGCTTTGTATAAAGATTACTATATAAGGGAAGAAATCACTGGAAAATGTTTGATTAAAAATATGAGAGAAAAAAAAAAACATTCAAAACATTAACTGCACATAACCATCTGAATTCTTTTGTACATTTACAAGTAAGTACATCTTCAGAAGAAATAAAGATGTAAACAACTGCTTGTGTAATCAATTATTTCCCAATTTTCCCAATTACATGATTTTGTAATAATTACAGTAGAATACAGGTACTCCTCACTTAATGACCTACCTGTTTAACGACCGCTCGGACTTACAACCAACTCTCCAACCAGTGTACTGTATGTGTACGAAGAGACTTATTTCCATTGGGTCCTTGTAGTAATATTGCTGCATGTAACCTTTTCACCCTAGACAAAAATACTTAAATTCTTAAAACAGAGACTAAAACAAATTCTCAGAATATCTATCAAAATTTCCAGTTCCAGTTCTTGGACACATTATGTGCCTCTGTAAGAGGCACATAATGTGTCCAAGACAAGATGGGCATGGGGTGATTACCACCCACACCATGGGTATATAGGGTGACTACCACCCACACCATGGGTATATAGGGTGACTACCACCTACCTACACCATAGGTATACAGGGTGACTACCACCTACACCATAGGTATATAGGGTGACTACCACCCACTCCTTGGGTATTGGGGTGCATCATAAAAATATTACGATATAAACAGATATACAGTGGTACCTTGACTTACGAGTTTAATTCGTTCTGTGACCAAGCTCGTAACTCAATTTGTTCGTATATCGAATCAATTTTTCTCACTGAAATTAATTGAAATGCCATTAATCCGCTCCAGCCCCACAAAAAACCACCCCAATTTTTTTTTGTTATGGGTTTTTAAATAAGAAAAAATGTATGTATTTATAAATAAGAAATATTGTATACTCCAACCACCACCTTCACTACTCCACCCACCACCATCTCTACTACACCCACCACCCTCACTATTTCACCCACCACCATATCTACTACACCCACCATTATCACTACTCCATCCACCACCATCACTAATCCACCCACCACTATCACTACTGCACCCACCACCATCACTACTCCACCCACCACTACCAGTACTCCACCCACCACCATCACTACTCTACCCACCACTATCAGTACTCCACCCACCACCATCACTACTCCACCCACCACCATCACTACTCCACCCACCACTATCAGTACTCCACCCACAATAACTAATATTTCCGGAAAAACTCTGAGTGTTAAAATGGAGATTACCTCTTCCCCAGATTTATACAAGACACAAACAAGGGAGAAGGTGCCTCACTACAATCTCGGATTAGTGTAGGGAGTATTACCCTTCCACTTATGTCTTGGAAGAGCATGTGGGATGGGATGAAGTACCTGACATTCCTCTGTGTACAGAATTGGATTTGACTTTAAATATGCCGCCACTATTTGGCGGCATATCTGAAGCTCACTCATAAATAGGATTTTGGCTTGCAACTCAAAGCAAAAATCAACTGAGCGACGGCTTGTAACTCGTTTTGTTAATTTTTTTTTTTATTATTATCACACTGGCCGATTCCCACCAAGGCAGGGTGGCCCAAAAAAGAAAAACTTTTACCATCATTCACTCCATCACCGTCTTGCCAGAAGGGTGCTTTACACTACAGTTTAAACTGCAACATTAACACCCCTCCTTCAGAGTGAAGGCACTGTACTTCCCATCTCCAGGACTCAAGTCCGGCCTGCCGGTTTCCCTGAACCCCTTCATAAATGTTACTTTGCTCACACTCCAACAGCACGTCAAGTATTAAAAACCATTTGTCTCCATTCACTCCTATCAAACACGCTCACGCATGCCTGCTGGAAGTCCAAGCCACTCGCACACAAAACCTCCTTTACCCCTTCCCTCCAACCTTTCCTAGGCCGACCCCTACCCCGCCTTCCTTCCACTACAGACTGATACACTCTTGAAGTCACTCTGTTTCGCTCCATTCTCTTACATGTCCGAACCACCTCAACAACCCTTCTCAGCCTCTGGACAACCGTTTTGGTAATCCGCACCTCTTCTAACTCCAAACTACGAATTCTCTGCATTATATTCACACCACACATTGCCCTCAGATATGACATCTCCACTGCCTCCAGCCTTCTCTCGCTGCAACATTCATCACCCATGCTTTCACACCCATATAAGAGCGTTGTAAAACTATACTCTCATACATTCCCCTCTTTGCCTCCAAGGACAAAGTTCTTTGTCTCCACAGACTCCTAAGTGCACCTCACCTTCTCCCCTCATCAATTCTATGATTCACCTCATCTTTCATAGGGACCCATCCGCTGACACGTCCACTCCCAAATATCTGAATACATTCACCTCCTCCATACTCTCCCTCCAATCTGATATCCAATCTTTCATCACCTAATCTTTTTGTTATCCTCATAACCTTACTCTTTCCTGTATTCACTTTTAATTTTCTTCTTTTGCAAACCCTACCAAATTCATCCACCAATCTCTGCAACTTCTCTTCAGAATCTTCAAGAGCACAGTGTCATCAGCAAAGAGCAACTGTGACAACTCCCACTTTATGTGTGATTCTTTATCTTTTAACTCCACGCCTCTTGCCAAGACCCTCGCATTTACTTCTCTTACAACCCCATCTATAAATATATTAAACAACCACGGTGACATCACACATCCTTGTCTAAGGCCTACTTTTACTGGGAAATAATTTCCCTCTTTCCTACATACTCTAATTTGAGCCTCACTATCCTCGTAAAAACTCTTCACTGCTTTCAGTAACCTACCTCCTACACCATACACCTGCAACATCTGCCACATTGCCCCCCTATCCACCCTGTCATACGCCTTTTCCAAACCCATAAGTGCCACAAATGTCCAGGGTTTATTACCTGGACCTCAGCAATGAGAGTCACTACTCTCACCACTGGGCAACGGCGACCAAAATTTTTTATGTTAATGCGCAGGGTTTATTACCAGGACCTCAGCAATGAGAGTCGCTACTCTCACCGCTGGGCACTCGTAAGTCAAGGTACCACTGTATGTACCACTCCATGTATACCTCCTGTGCCACAATAAATTAGATATCCTAGCAGCGACCAGAGAAGAAGCAGGGCCAGGAGTATAACTCAACCCCTGAAACCAAATTGGGCAGTAAATTAAGTGGACTTACCACGGGATGGAATACACACTGGCCTTTTTTGTTTTTCCCCTACAGGAGTTAACATTTCTGTCTTCATTTCATTGTTGTAGTTGCTGTAGTTACAAGCAATTTGTAGTTTCTTTGGGTTTTTTGCTGTACTATCGTGGGTTGCGTAGTTATTGATGGGGGTTTTTGGGCCCCCAAAAGCTTACATTTATCGAGCCTTGACTGGACTCAGAGCAAACAAAGTTTTTTTTCCTTTTTAAAAAAAAAAAATAAAGGGGAAAAGAATATGGCCCCGAGTGATGTTGCTATTTTTTGAGCTGTTGTGACATGAAGAAATGTTGCTATTGCGGGGGCGTTGTAACAAGAATAAAATAATATAAAAATAATATCTTTTTCTCAAGTACATGTAAAAGGTATCGACCAAGCTGACATAAAAAATACTACATATAAAAGTCCCTTTTTATGCAGAGCATTTCCCAAAATTATGTCTTTTTGTCCCGGATCAACCACACCAGACGAGAGTCGAAAAAAAATAAATTTTTTATGAAGCCACAAAATTTGATTAACACAAGCCTACCAATGTTATCCTATCCAAATGACTTCAAACGGCGATAAATGACATGCCCTGCACTCTCCCCCGGGCCAGACCAGGAACCTGTGGTTTTATCAAAAAAAACTGGGAAAAAGCCCCTATCAAGCCTTTTCCATCCCATGGAGGGGAATGGACACGGGGGTGTCCCTCAGTTACTAAAAACAACAGACATGCCCCCCTCCCCAAAGGGGGCAGTAAAGAAAAAAGCAAAGAACACAGACCAATAGCACTAACACCCCTATCATAAAACTTTTAAAGGGCCTAAGAAGCAAGATCACCACCCACTGAAACCCCTCAGTTTCACAAACCCCGGGCACATGGGTTTGAAAGGGCCTCCGTCTGTCCAGTACTGGGTCACTACGACAAGGTCCTAAAAGCACTAGAAGACAAAAAAATGCAGATGTAATATTACAGACTTTGCAAAGCCCTTTGACAAGTGTGACCCTGGCTAAAAGCGCACAAAAAAGCGCGCTAAAGGGAAAAACAGGAAAAGTCGGTCGATGGGTCATAATTTCCCCCACTAACAGAACACAGAGATATCGCAACGAGTAAAGTCCGAGCACTACGGTGAAAAAATCGGGTTTCCCCAAGGCACAGTACTAGCCCCATCTTGTTTTCCCCACCTCATATCCGACATAGCAAGGGTCCCACGCACCGTGTCCCTTCCTTTGCAGATGACACCCGAACCCGCATGAGTGTCTTTCCCTTGCAGCACTGCAAGGCCCAGGCGGCATCAACCAAATCTTTCATGGGCTGCAGAAAAAAAATATAAGTCAAGAGAGAAATTTCAATTTCTCAGATATGGTAAACATGAGGAAAATTTAAAACTTTATCAAGTACAAAAAAAATTCTGGCCACGAAATAGAGCGAAACACCAACGTCAAAGACCTGGGAGTGATTATGTCGGAGGATCTCACCTTCAAGGACCATAACATTGTATCAATCGCATCTGCTAGAAAAATGACAGGATGGATAATGAGAACCTTCAAAACTAGGGAGGCCAAGCCCATGATGACACTCTTCAGGTCACTTGTTCTATCTAGGCTGGAATATTGCTGCACTCTAACAGCACCTTTCAAGGCAGGTGAAATTGCCGACCTAGAAAATGTACAGAGAACCTTCACGGCGCGCATAACGGAGATAAAACACCTCAATTACTGGGAGCGCTTGAGGTTTCTAAACCTGTATTCCCTGGAACGCAGGAGGGAGAGATACATGATTATATACACCTGGAAAATCCTAGAGGGACTAGTACCGAACTTGCACAGGAAAATCACTCACTACGAAAGCAAAAGACTTGGCAGACGATGCACCATCCCCCCAATGAAAAGCAGGGGTGTCACTAGCACGTTAAGAGACCATACAATAAGTGTCAGGGGCCCGAGACTGTTCAACTGCCTCCCAGCACACATAAGGGGGATTACCAACAGACCCCTGGCAGTCTTCAAGCTGGCACTGGACAAGCACCTAAAGTCAGTTCCTGATCAGCCGGGCTGTGGCTCGTACGTTGGTTTGCGTGCAGCCAGCAGCAACAGCCTGGTTGATCAGGCGCTGATCCACCAGGAGGCCTGGTCACAGACCGGGCCGCGGGGGCGTTGATCCCCGAAACTCTCTCCAGGTAAACTCCAGGTAAACACCAGTTGACTAACACCCAGGTACCCATTTTACTGATGGGGAAGAGACAACCAGTGTAAGGAAACATGCCCACTATTTCTACCCAGCCAGGAATCTTTTACTTGAATGTGATGTATGTATAATATTCTAAAGCCAGGGCCAGCCCTTCAAGCCCCACCCGGCCACTATGCTGGCACCCTTCCATGCCCATGATGTCAGCAATGTCACATGATATGCCAGGTTCCCAGTAACTTCCACTACAGAGCCCAGAGCCAACACCGTGGAACTCTACCATGAGGCAGCTGTTGGGTATGCCACAGGAAGTGTGCATTCAATCCTCAAATATCAACATTTGTGCATATAATGGATGTCTAAGCTCCCAGAGAGTTCCAAGATGGAACACCCAACAGCCCCTCCCAGCAGACAGAGCTGACAGTTACTGCGACTTCAGCTCTACAGAGAACCTAAAATCTGCAATCAAATTAACATCCACCAGGATGCTGACACATATACACAAAGCAGCTCACCCTCAAGCTGCTAGCAAATTTGCTGGCCTGTTGAAGAAAGTCAATGATGCCCCTGCAAACAATGGATCCTGGCAAAACCTATTGCTATTTGCATAGGTTGTCTGACTGTCTCACCAACGACAGACAAGTCCCTATCAACATCTGTTATTAGGGCAATAGAGATGATTATTAATTTCAAATATATATTCATTGTTTTCTATTTTTCATTGTATTCCAACAGATTGTTAATTAATTTCTAGGGACCCCTCAAGGAACCTTCCTTCAGGGGTCTCTAGATCCTGAACAGCATCAAAGAACCTTCATTCAGGGGTCCCTAGAGCTAGAGCCTGACAAGCATCAAAGAACTTTCTTTGAGGAGTCCCCAGATCTAGAGCCTGACCAGCATCAAAGAACCTTCCTTCAGGGGTCCCTAGAACTAGAGCCTGACCAGCATCAAGAAACTTTCTTTGAGGAGTCCCTAGATCTAGAGCCTGACCAGCATCAAAGAACCTTCCTTGAGGGGACCCTAGAGCTAGAGCCTAACCAGCATCAAGGAACCTTCCCTGAGAGGACCCTAGAGCTAGAGCCTAACCAGCATCAAGGAACCTTCCTTGAGGGGACCCTAGAGCTAGAGCCTAACCAGCATCAAGGAACCTTCCCTGAGAGGACCCTAGAGCTAGAGCCTAACCAGCATCAAGAAACCTTCCTTGAGGGGACCCTAGAGCTAGAACCTAACCAGCATCAAGGAACCTTCCTTGAGGGGACCCTAGAGCTAGAACCTAACCACCATCAAGAAACCTTCCTTGAGAGGACCCTAGAGCTAGAACCTAACCAGCATCAAGAAACCTTCCTTGAGGGGACCCTAGAGCTAGACCTAACCAGCATCAAGAAACCTTCCTTAAGAGGACCCTAGAGCTAGAACCTAACCAGCATCAAGGAACCTTCCTTGAGAGGACCCTAGAGCTAGAACCTAACCAGCATCAAGAAACCTTCCTTGAGAGGACCCTAGAGCTAGAACCTAACCAGCATCAAGGAACCTTCCTTGAGGGGACCCTACCTGGAGTTTACCTGGAGAGAGTTTCGGGGGTCAACGCCCCCGCGGCCCGGTCTGTGACCAGGCCTCCTGGTGGATCAGCGCCTGATCAACCAGGCTGTTGCTGCTGGCTGCACGCAAACCAACGTACGAGCCACAGCCCGGCTGATCAGGAACTGACTTTAGGTGCTTGTCCAGTGCCTGCTTGAAGACTGCCAGGGGTCTGTTGGTAATCCCCCTTATGTGTGCTGGGAGGCAGTTGAACAGTCTCGGGCCCCTGACACTTATTGTATGGTCTCTTAACGTGCTAGTGACACCCCTGCTTTTCATTGGGGGGATGGTGCATCGTCTGCCAAGTCTTTTGCTTTCGTAGTGAGTGATTTTCGTGTGCAAGTTCGGTACTAGTCCCTCTAGGATTTTCCAGGTGTATATAATCATGTATCTCTCCCTCCTGCGTTCCAGGGAATACAGGTTTAGAAACCTCAAGCGCTCCAGTAATTGAGGTGTTTTATCTCCGTTATGCGCGCCGTGAAAGTTCTCTGTACTTTTTCTAGGTCGGCAATTTCACCTGCCTTGAAGGTGCTGTTAGTGTGCAGCAATATTCCAGCCTAGATAGAACAAGTGACCTGAAGAGTGTCATCATGGGCTTGGCCTCCCTAGTTTTGAAGGTTCTCATTATCCATCCTGTCATTTTTCTAGCAGATGCGATTGATACAATGTTATGGTCCTTGAAGGTGAGATCCTCCGACATAATCACTCCCAGGTCTTTGACGTTGGTGTTTCGCTCTATTTCGTGGCCAGAATTTGTTTTGTACTCTGATGAAGATTTAATTTCCTCATGTTTACCATATTGAGTAATTGAAATTTCTCATCGTTGAACTTCATATTGTTTTCTGCAGCCCACTGAAAGATTTGGTTGATGTCCGCCTGGAGCCTTGCAGTGTCTGCAATGGAAGACACTGTCATGCAGATTCGGGTGTCATCTGCAAAGGAAGACACGGTGCTGTGGCTGACATCCTTGTCTATGTCGGATATGAGGATGAGAAACAAGATGGGGCTAGTACTGTGCCTTGTGGAACAGCGCTTTTCACCGTAGCTGCCTCGGACTTTACTCTGTTGACGACTACTCTCTGTGTCTTGTTAGTGAGGAAATTATAGATCCATCGACCGACTTTTCCTGTTATTCCTTTAGCACGCATTTTGTGCGCTATTACGCCATGGTCACACTTGTCGAAGGCTTTTGCAAAGTCTGTATATATTACATCTGCATTCTTTTTGTCTTCTAGTGCATTTAGGACCTTGTCGTAGTGATCCAGTAGCTGAGACAGACAGGAGCGACCTGTTCTAAACCCATGTTGCCCTGGGTTGTGTAACTGATGGGTTTCTAGATGGGTGGTGATCTTGCTTCTTAGGACCCTTTCAAAGATTTTTATGATATGGGATGTTAGTGCTATTGGTCTGTAGTTCTTTGCTGTTGCTTTATTGCCCCCTTTGTGGAGTGGGGCTATGTCTGTTGTTTTTAGTAACTGAGGGACGACCCCCGTGTCCATGCTCCCTCTCCATAGGATGGAAAAGGCTCGTGATAGGGGCTTCTTGCAGTTATTGATGAACACAATGAGTTCCATGAGTCTGGCCCTGGAGCAGAGTGCATGGGCATGTCATTTATCGCCTGTTCGAAGTCATTTGGCGTCAGGATAACATCGGATAGGCTTGTGTTAATCAAATTTTGTGGCTCTCTCATAAAAAATTCATTTTGATCTTCGACTCTCAGTCTGGTTAGAGGCTTGCTAAAAAACTGAGTCATATTGGGACTTGAGTAGCTCACTCATTTCCTTGCTGTCATCTGTGTATTACCATCTTGTTTAAGTAGGGGCCCAATACTGGGCGTTTGTCTCGATTTTGATTTGGCATAGGAGAAGAAATACTTTGGGTTTCTTTCGATTTCATTTATAGCTTTTAGTTCTTCCCGCGATTCCTGACTCCTAAAGGATTCTTTTAGCTTAAGTTCGATGCTTGCTATTTCTCTGACCAGTGTCTCCCTGCGCATTTCAGATATATTGACCTCTTTTAGCCGCTCTGTTATTCTTTTCCGTCGCCTGTAAAGGGAGCGCCTGTCTCTTTCTATTTTACATCTACTCCTCCTTTTTCTTAGAGGAATAAGCCTTGTGCATACATCGAGTGCACCGAGTTAATCTGTTCTAGGCATAAGTTTGGGTCTGTGTTGCTTAGTATATCTTCCCAGCTTATATCGGTTAGGACTTGGTTTACTTGGTCCCACTTTATGTTTTTGTTATTGAAGTTGAATTTGGTGAATGCTCCCTCGTGACTAGTCTCATTTTGTCGGTCTGGGGCTCCTCGCATACATGTCTGAACCTCAATTATGTGTGATCTGAGTATATTGTTTTTGATATGGAGACATTTCTTATCAGATCATCATTGTTAGTGAATATGAGGTCTAGTGTATTCTCCAGTCTAGTAGGCTTTATTATTTGCTGGTTTAAATTGAATTTTGTGCAGAGATTTAAAAGCTCGTGTGAGTGTGAGTTTTCATCAGAGCTGCCTCCTGGTGTTATTACTGCAACAATATTATTTGCTATATTCCTCCATTTTAGGTGCCTTAAGTTGAAATCCCCAGGAGCAAGATGTTGGGTGCAGGAGCTGGAAGATTTTCCAGACAGTGGTCAATTTTAACAGCTGTTCCTGGAATTGCTGGGATGTTGCATCCGGAGGCTTGTAGACTACCACAATGACTAGGTTTTGGTTCTCGACCTTTACTGCTAAAACTTCCACTACGTCATTTGAGGCATTAAGCAGTTCTGTGCAAACAAGTGACTCTGCAATGTACAGGCCAACCCCCCCTTTTGCCTGTTCACTCTGTCACATCTGTATAGGTTGTAACCTGGGATCCATATTTCATTGTCCAAGTGATCCTTTATGTGGGTCTCAGTGAAAGCCGCGAACATTGCCTTTGCCTCTGCAAGCAGTCCACGGATGAAAGGTATTTTGTTGTTTGTTGCTGGCTTTAGACCCTGTATATTTGCAAAGAAGAATGTTATCGGACTGGTGGTATTGTTGGTACTGGGGGGGGATTTTTTTTCGGCATTAGTATCTGTATCTGTTGGTTTGGAGTGGAGGCCATCGACTGTGGTTCCACTCCAGGAATGACTGGATTTGGTGTACGATTTCTGCCATTTCCTGCCAGTTTTTTTTCCTTCCTGGCACTAAAAAACCTCTCCCTCTTGAGTGGCTGTGGCTACCCAGGTTTTCCCATGGCCTGGATGTTTGTATCTTTTTGTCCCCTTTAGATGGTATGCCTGGCAATTTAAGTTATAGCACAGTCTTTCCTGTACTGAAGAGGTACACATTTCAGGGTGAAAAAGCTTACAGGAAGGGAGTTTGCATTTTCCTGTTGTCATATGGGCATGGCATTTTCTAGGGTGGTCATAGTTGCAACGTCCCATCTGTTTTTCCAGATTTCCCATGCCAGCAGATACCAAGTGCATAGTATGTGCACAGGCTTGGTTTCCGCTTGCCTTGGGTTTCTGTGACTGTATTCCCTGTTGGTGCATGTTTCCCTGTCTTACTTCTATCCTCCCTAGCACCAACAATGGAGCTCCCACCAGTTGTTTTTGGTAATTTATCCTCACTATTGCTATTGGAGTCCTCTTGTTTGCTATTTTCCTGGGGTATTTCTAGTTTGCAATATTGGTTTTATCTTATCTTTGACTACACTTGTTTCCCTACTATGGCTCCTATCCCCTATGTGGTCATTTATATGTATTCCTTCCTGCGTATAATTCCCGACTACCTGGACAAAATCTCCAGCTTCATCATTACTGTCTCCCAGGACAGTATCTCCAGCTTCACCATTTCTGTCTCCCAGGACAGCACCTCCAGCTTCACCATTACTGTCTCCCAGGACAGCACCTCCAGCTTCACCATTACTGTCTCCCAGGACAGCACCTCCAGCTTCACCATTACTGTCTCCCAGGACAGCACCTCCAGCTTCACCATTACTGTCTCCCAGGACAGCACCTCCAGCTTCACCATTACTGTCTCCCAGGACAGCACCTCCAGCTTCACCATTACTGTCTCCCAGGACAGCACCTCCAGCTTCACCATTACTGTCTCCCAGGACAGCACCTCCAGCTTCACCATTACTGTCTCCCAGGACAGCACCTCCAGCTTCACCATTACTGTCTCCAGGACAGCACCTCCAGCTTCCCCATTACTGTCTCCCAGGACAGCACCTCCAGCTTTACTATTACTGTCTCCCAGGACATCACTCCAGCCTTACAGTTTGTGACTACATGGCCAGTATCAAGGGCAGTACCATTCAGCCCAGACTTTTTATGTTCCCATCTGTTGTAGAAAACTTCCAGGTTTTCTATGAAAGCAGCTTTGATGTTGTCCTCTTTTAATACCCTTGTGATTTTAGTCCACAGATTTTCCTCATTTGGGCATACCCAGAAACACTTCTCTGTTTTTAATACTGCTTGTAGCTAGTTCTTGGATATCTGCACAAGGGGCGTGACACCAATTTCCCCAAAAATGGGCAATTTATCCATGTGGGGCCCCCTTTTTTTGACTGACCCCAGATCACACGCTTCTAAAGATTTGAATGG